>CM035437.1:118183135-118540635 GCA_020310875.1 Ceratopteris richardii | reverse complement strand
GAAAAAACTTTTAGAGTCCATTGGAATGGATTATACTAAAATTCATGCTTATCCGAATGATTGCATTCTCTTTCCGAATGAGTATGAGCATCTCCACGTATGTCCAAAGTGTGGAGAAAATAGATTTAGAGAAGACGTTATAGGCGAAGCAATCCCTGCAAAGGTTCTTCGCCACTTTCCTATCATTCCACGAATTAAGAACATGTTTAGATGCAAATCTATAGCTGAGTTAATGTCATGGCATACAAAGAGTAGGTCTATAGATAATGTAATGCGAGTGCCAGCTGACTCTGATGCTTGGAAGCACATAGATAGCACGTGAGGTCATGTCGCATCGATGATTCGAGGCTCCTGATGCATTCAGAGAAGGCTTACCAAAGCCTGTGTGGTTAGATGCTAAGGAGTGGGACATGATTCGTGATGAGCAGCAGTAGACTCCTCATCAATATCGCCAACAGCAAAATGCCGCAGCCACACATCTAGACACGATTGGACTGTCACATTTTGGCAACGGCGGATATGACAGGATGCGTCAAGATTTTGTAAGTACCATTTCATTTATTGAATTTATTTGTGTTAAATTTCTCATATATGTTTCTATAATCTTTTTATATTTGTTTCAAGAGCTAGCAATGGGTCGTCCTCCAACACGAACGAAGGAGTCTTACTGATATAGTCATGGGTTGACTGCACTATTGCACGACTTGGAGGGACGCGGTGCGGTAGTTTCATGGGAGCGTTTGCGATGAGGTAATTAATTTATAAACTTGGTTTTTACTTGTTTGTAATTTTCATGTGAATTTATCTCATTCCATTAATGTTCTTTGTTGCAGGAATGTTGATATGGAACGTTCTTTGCATGTGTATGGTAGTGGAAGTCCAATATTTTGTATTTGATTTCCATATGGCAATACATTGCTTTGCCACATTTTGTAAAAGCGTCATATATGACAGTGGTTTGCCACACTCTTGTACATGCTTCATTATTGAAATATATAACTTCTTTTGTACATGGTTCATTGTTCATTCTGATCATCTCTTTTGTGTACAATAATACTCTGTTTCATGAAATCATATTTCGGTTGTCATTAGAATACACATCACATGTACTCGGTTTTTTTGGGCAGAGTGTATTGTCTTTTGTTAAGAAACATCATGGTAATGTTGTTGTAGCAAAAGACAAAACAATCTGCCCAAAACAAATTTTGCAGGTATGGTGTCGGTATACACGACGGCACTTCCAGTAGTATCATCGAAATAACCGTCGGTACACCCAGGAGGGGATGCAGCAGAAGCCGATTACCGATGCATATACCGACGTTTATACCGATGCATATACCGATGCCTATGCCGACGTATATACCAACGCATATACCGATGCCTATACTGACTCTTTGGTACCGACACGCAAACCGACCTTTACATGGGCGTCGCGGCAAATAAAGCCGCATTCATTTTCCTCGGTAAAAACCTCGGTATACCATCAATCTGTTGTAGTGAGATAGGTAATAATAATAAACCACAAGTAGCATTAATAGATTCGGGATCAGAAATCAATGTAGTCTCGAGGGAGATATATAACCAAGGAAAATGGCCTATTGATCGGCACCATGGGTGGAAAATGAAGGCAGCCAACAATGCTTCTGGCTATTTACTAGGAGCTTGTGCAAATGTTCCTATTACTATTGGAGATGTTAAAGAGGAACATAATTTCTTCGTTCATGATGAATGCTCATACCCAATTATTTTGGGGCAGCCATTCATTTGTGAACAAAGAATGGAGACAAAAGTATTGGACAATGGAAGTGCTTTCGCAAGAATTCGTTCTCGTGATGGCCTTAAATCGGTCCAATTTATGACGCTTTGTATAAATCATCCTCGAAATCGTAGGTCTCTAAGAAAATTTCCTTTAAGACGCGTAGATCAAGAGTTTGGATAGATGCCACTGTTGAGCGAGCTAACGGTGGTTCTTGGATTGATGTCTCGCACCGATCTGTAGATATTCCAGAAAGTTTTTCATTATATTTTTTCCTCGTATTTACAATTCATTCATTATAACGAAATTCCCAAAAAAAACCCTTATAAAATATTATGAAAAATTTTCCAACGCTTAAAAATTTAATTGCAGGTAAAAGACTTAAAATATTTAAACAATGAAATGAAGAATTTTATGATTTAATATATGATGAAGAAAATGATAAATGAAGTTTTGATAAAAATGATGTTTAAATTTTCTTTTAAATATGTTTTTTTTTCTTTTACATGTATGAAAATAAAAATTTATTTATGAAAACTAATTTTCTTGTGAGTCTATACGTTGTTGCTTGATAGCAAGAGTTGAAGATGCTTTTTGAACCAATAAATTAAAGACTGATTTATGATGAAGATAAAGCGCAGGAGATTGAAGATAGTATATGAAGTTTAAAATTCAAGCAATCAAAGTGATATTTGGATGACAGGCGATGTTGAAAAAGAATTCTATGTCGATTAGGTGAAACAATTCTGAACTTGATTAATGTTTTAAGTTTTGTTTTTCCTTGCATTTCATGATAAGATATGTACATTCTTCAGATAGGTTAAGAAACTTCTTAAAATTATGAAAAGTAGAATTTACACTGAAGTAGGAACGTGCTTGAAGAGAAGATAGGGATTAGAGACCTATGGCTGTCATATGAATAGTTGAAGGAACCCTTAACTTGCAACTCCTAGTAGAAGTAGGCTTGTTTTATATAGGTAATCTTCCTTAAATCTGACCCATTTAGCTAACGAGATCTGAGTTCCTGCTTTAGCTTACCTCTAGATGCTTTGCCCTGATTAGGGGTTAAGCCTTTCCCCTTCATCAAAAAAGTTGCGAAGAAAAATTGAAAGCAGTACATTAATGGTTGCTGCATATGAAAAGAGGAAAAATGACAAAAAAAAATTATGATAAAAAAAAGATGAAAGAAAAATAAAATGATTTCAATAAATCAGTTGTGGTCTTGAAATCACTTCTGAATTGAAAAGCGGGCTATATAAGGCAGATGTATGTTGGAGGGAGAATAGTTTTTTGTATCTTAAAGGCAAGTGGCTAGGAGATGAGGATAGAAGGCCTATATAACATATTCTTTACTTATGAACAGAGTTAATAGAAGAGTTAGTACAAACACTATTTGAATGACTTCTATAGTTTCCTTCTAAAACATGTTTTCCAACTCATGCATTGAACGAAAGGTTGAAATTCAAGCTTACATAATTTTATAAGTTTTCTTTGCTATCAGAAGATGTACTAATGATAGAAGCATTTTTTTATAGACTATTTGCATTTGAGTCATGAATAATTTTTCAAAAGAATTTCATATTGCCTTCCATGAGCTACAAGTTTGGCCCATCGAGGAAGATGTGCAGGTTTGGTGGGGGCGAATGTCGGAAAGTTTTCAACCTTCCCATTGACGACCAGGAAAATTAAATCTAATCTCATTATTACAATGTTTTTGCTTGGAACTAATCTCCTAAACTGCTCGTATAATACATGTTTAGATCAATGAAGTATTGAATTATGGGTTTATGACCCTAGGTTTATGTTTATTTATGTGCATTTAAGTTAGGAGCATTATTTCCTGGTTAATGATAGGGTTTAACTAGGTTTTTAATTAGTTTCCAAAGGCATTCAACGGATTTTTGATGGGTTTCAAGCAAGTTTTCTAGGTTTTTTAGAATATTTAAAGGGCTAGAATAGCTCTTACTTAAATATATTAATCTATAACTTAAATATTTATATATTAAAAATTAAACTATGATATAATTAATTACTTTAATCATGTGTGTGCATTTAAATACTAAGGTTCTAATTAATTAAAACCTTAAACTAAGTTTAATTTAAATGATTTATTATAGAAAATTAGGATAATTAAATTAAAAATGATACATTAAATGGATAAATATTTAGTGGTGTGTGAGAGAGTTAGATTAAAGAATGGTTTATATATGATGTGGAATTAAAGTGGTTTAAGGAGTGGTCTGAAAGGATGATGCACTTAAAGTGGATAAAGTTGGTTGACAGAAAGGAATGGGGAGAATTAGAGTAAGTGAAAAGAATGGAGTAAGTGAGTTATGTGGGAAAAGTCAATTCAAAGTGTGCTGGTTAAATGTGGGTTAAAGAATGGATGAGAAAATAAAGCAAATCCAAAAGAGTGGTAAAACTCATGACTTCTTTGAGTATATATATGTGTATGTGCAATGAGTTTTCCCTAATGTTTTTTTTTTCAGGTAGTCATTTCTTGTACTTTCATCTCCTCCCAGTGGTTCTGAACACGTAAAAAAGTGAATCATTGTTTTGTTTCATCCCTTTTAAGACTCTGCGTAGCTAGGGAGAGATTATCTTCTTCATCTTCTATCGACTTGCGCAGAGAAATAGGAAGGGAGAGTTCACGGTTGTGAGGGAGCAGCTGGCGGCTGAGGTTCAAAATGTTAGTGAGAGAAGACATTTTTTTTCTCCTGAGTAGTGTGCATAGAATAAGATTAGATGTTGAGAGGTCCTAACAGTAGCTATTCCGCTCTAACAAGCTATTAATCTTTGGCGGTGATGGTCTGAAAGGTTGAAAGTAGAGAGAGAGTGGCCTGTAGTGCGTATGCGAGAGAGAAAGTAGAGAGAGTAGATGTTCTTTCTTCTGGTGGAGGCCTGGCAGCTGGGCATCGCAGGGGTACGAGAGGGAGGGAGTTAATTAAAACAAAAGAAAATAGTTCATCTCTTCCCTCCCAACACTCTGCGTGCGGCAGTGCATAGAGAGAGAGAGGAGAATATGTACTTGGGGGCTACAGCGCAGGCACTCAAAGACATAAGGCTTTGGGAGGCTGATGGCGACTTCTGGACAAGCTGGGAGTCATTGAGTTAGAGAGAGGCCTCCTAGCGACGTCTGAAGCATACCTACGACACAGAAACTAATAAGAGTGAAATCAAATCACCCCCCCCCCTAGTTCTGTTGACAGGCGGCTGACTACTGATGACACGCACAAAACTGGCAGCGCTGTAGCACACGCGCAACGTAGAGAGAGAGAGATAAAGAGAGAGAAAGAGAGAGATAGAGAGAGAGGGAAAGAGAGAGAGAGAAAGAGAGAGAGAGAGAGAGAGAGAGAGAGAGAGAGAGATCCTTATGTAAATATATCAATCCCACCTCATATATATAGATTCATGAGTGTTTCAGATTAGCTTGTATTCGCTTTAGAATTTGTGTGCATTCATTTGCATGATTAATATGGTTGCTTACATCTACCCATTCATGTGTCTTATCTATTTGAACATAAGAACACCGATCTATGTGAATTGATTTATGTGAGATAGAGTATTTGCATGTGTTTCTCCATGCTTCTTTGTATGCATGAAATAGAGACATATATGTATAAGAATTAGATCCATGAGTGTTGATGAGCATGATGTATGTGTGGTATGAGTTAATGCATGAGTATGAAAATGTTATATGTATATGTCTTGTAATTTTATGATTTCTTGTAATATTACTTATACCCTAATGTTTTTTTTTCAAACATTAAAAGCAAAAGAATCGAAGAGCATCGTGACAAAAGTGAAGATTTCATCAATTCAAATATCCGACAATCGGATATAAATCCATAGAAATTAACCTTGATTAAGCTTTTGTATAGGATTCACTAGTTGTTAGCAATCTTTTAGAGAATTTATATCATTGATTTATAGCATTGTAATCATCCACTATTGTCATTAGCATTAATTCAATTTCAATTTTCATTATCTTTCTTGTCCATGTCATATGAAAATCCAATTGAATTTGAAAATAACGCACCTTTAGAAGTAGAAGTCGAAGTAGAAGTAGTTAAGGATATTATTACACATGAATCATTAATATCAGTATATCACGATTATTGTCTTAATAGATTTATAGCATTATTTTCAATTGCATCTAATGACCCTCAAGATAACATAGATTCATTTCCACCACCCTTAATTCGGCGTACACAACCTAATCATTTAGAAATCCAAGGAGACGAAATTATAAAAGAAAAATTAACTGAGGAAACTTTGATATTACCTATACCTCAAGAAGCTATTGATAGATATAGAGTAGCCCAGCCTTACGGTTCTTAGAAGTTTAAAGTTTTACAATTACCCACTAGACATTTCGTAGATTTTTCAGTAAATTAAAACTTCAGTTACCTTAGACGAAAGAAAAATATACGTAAAACACCTACGATTGTCTCAAACACCCTGCGTGTGCTGAGGGATTTAGTGGCTGACTGATCCACCAGCCATATGTCCGCAACTTCCCGATAGTGTGCTTTGATTAAGGCTTAAGAACCCATAACGTAATGTTTCCAAATTTTTAAAGCATGCACAATAACCAAAAGTTCGTTATCATATGTGCTATAATTCTTTTGAGAAGGTTTAAGTTTCCTACTTTCAAATGCAATATGATGATCATTTTGCATTAATACAACACCTATACCTAAACCAATAGCACCTATAACTACATGGAAAGGTTGTTTGAAAGTTGGTAATAGCAAAATAGATGCATGTTTGAGTTTTTCAAAAGATTGTTTTTGTGCCAATCACCATGCAAATTTTAACCGTTTTCTTCAATAATAATGTGAGTGGAAGTGCTAAATAAGAAAAACCTTTTACAAACTTTCTGTAAAACCAAGCTAACTCTAGAAAAGAGCATACATCATTCATAGATTGAGGTATAGGCAATTCTTTAATTACTTTAATTTTCTTTGGATGTACATGAACGCCTTCACTAGAAACAATATAGCCTAAATACTGTAATTTGTTTTGGAACAAATAACTCTTTGCATGATTGGCATAAAATCTATTTTTGCATAGCAAATTAAAAACAATTGCTAAATGATTTTCATGATGAATGTCATTCTCACTATAGAAAAGTATATTATCAAAGAAAACAAGAACAAAAGGTTGGTGATCAACAAAAGTGTTATTCATCATATCGCAAATGTAGCAAGTGCATTGGTGAGTCAAAAAAGCATTACCATGAATTAAAAATGCCTAGTTTGAACTCTAAAGTCAGTCTTATAAATGTCATTTTGTGCCATTCATATCTAATGATACCCAGATTGAGGATCAATTTTTCTAAAGACACATGCTCCACAAAGTTTATCTAGGAAATGCCCTATCCTAGGTGAAGGATATGTGTCTTTAATTGTGATATTTTTGAGTGGTCTATAGTCAATGCACATCTTATAAGTTTTGTTCTTTTTCTCTATTAAAAGAACAAGTTCTCTAAAGGGAGAAGAACTAGGTCTTATAAGTCCTCTGTGGAGTAGATCCTTAACTTGATTAGCTATTTATTTTTTATGTGAAGGTACATGCCTATAAGGTGCTTTATGGGAAGCAGAACTACCAGGAATTAAGTCTTTGCTATGGTCAAGAGATCCCTTAGAAGGTGGTAGTTTAGAAGAAAATACAGCCATAAAATAATCCTTATAAGATGCCATAAAAAACGTATGTGCATTAGGAAGTGTATGTGTGTAATCAAATATGTTATTGATAAACAAAACTACATGAATTCTAGCCCTTCCTAAATTCATGATTGACTTGAGTATGACTTATTAATGGAAATGGTTGGAAGTCGTGCATTGTAGACAAAGAAATGTCTTGATTGTAACTTAAAAGTAATTATGTGTGTGTGATAATCAATGCATGGATTATAATGATGACAAAAAGGCATACCAAGTATAACATCATAGGATTGCAAAGGAGCAATTAAAAATGTGCATTTCTCTATACATGAACCTATACAAAATTGAACGTTATGCCCTTCAATTGTAACATTATATCTATTTTCTTGAAATGCATCCTTAACTTTATACATATAAGGAGGTGGTTTTAATTGGAGATCTTGCACTAGTGTATAGGAAATAAGGTCACATGAACTACCAACGTCATGTAAAATAGTAATAACTTTACCATTAATAGTACTTTACATGACAAGTAAAAAATGAATAGAAATTTCGTTATCATGGATTATAATGATGACAAAAAGGCATACCAAGTATAACATCATAGGATTGCAAAGGAGCAATTAAAAATGTGCATTCCTCTATACATGAACCTATACAAAATTGAACGTTATGCCCTTCAATTGTAACATTATATCTATTTTCTTGAAATGCATCCTTAACTTTATACATAGAAGGAGGTGGTTTTAATTGGAGATCTTGCACTAGTGTATAGGAAATAAGGTCACATGTACTACCAACATCATGTAAAATAGTAATAACTTTACCATTAATAGTACTTTACATGAAAAGTAAAAAATGAATAGAAATTTTGTTATCGTGGATTATAATGATGACAAAAAGGCATACCAAGTATAACATCATAGGATTGCAAAGGAGCAATTAAAAATGTGCATTCCTCTATACATGAACCTATACAAAATCGAACGTTATGCCCTTCAATTGTAACATTATATCTATTTTCTTGAAATGCATCCTTAACTTTATACATAGAAGGAGGTGGTTTTAATTGGAGATCTTGCACTAGTGTATGGGAAATAAGGTCACATGAACTACCAACGTCATGTAAAATAGTAATAACTTTACCATTAATAGTACTTTACATGAAAAGTAAAAAATGAATAGAAATTTCGTTATCGTGGATTATAATGATGACAAAAAGGCATACCAAGTATAACATCATAGGATTGCAAAGGAGCAATTAAAAATGTGCATTCCTCTATACATGAACCTATACAAAATTGAACGTTATGCCCTTCAATTGTAACATTATATCTATTTTCTTGAAGTGCATCCTTAACTTTATACATAGAAGGAGGTGGTTTTAATTGGAGATCTTGCACTAGTGTATAGGAAATAAGGTCACATGAACTACCAACATCATGTAAAATAGTAATAACTTTACCATTAATAGTACTTTACATGAAAAGTAAAAAATGAATAGAAATTTCGTTATCGAAGGTACTTAGATTGTTTTCCAATACTTCTTCGGTCCAATCAAGTTGAGCATCTTGATGAACCACCTCCATCTTATGTACATGAGCTCTTAGAGGCTTCATGCCATTAGTTGGGAACCTACATTTAGCTTTAGTATGACCAAACTTACCACAATGCAAGCAAGTGATACAGGGCCTCATTTGTTGAGCATCCATCATCGAAGCTTGAAGGGTTGGACGTTTGGTAGGGTGAAAGGAGATTGTCTTTTGGACTACTGAGAAATTGGTGTGAGGAGGGCACTGAAAAGTAGGAGGGTGCAAAAAAGTAGTAGGGCACGATCGAGAAGAAGGAGAGGAGTTTAGGGAGTGATGCCACATATGGGGTTGGATCAAGCCCTACTCGTGTGTGGGTGAGAAGCATCCTTATTCGGTGAGTGGCATTTACATACTAAGCACCTCGCCTGGTGGTCAATCTTCAAACATGATGTGCCTATTCTTTGGGAAGAAAAGCTCTTAGCCATGAGGGTTGGTTCATAGACCTTATGGTGGATGCACTTGAACATGGAATGAAAATATAATACTAAAAAAATCATTGAACTTAAGAGTGCTAGATAAAAGGATGTACTCGATGCATGTGATCAATATACAAATGCATGTCATAGTGTGGCTGTGGATAATACAACTCAAATAATGAAATATTCCGATAGAGTGCAGATCTTGTAAATAGAAATTAGTATCGCCTTCTCGGCCATAGTGCATAAAAGACATCTCTTCACTCTCAAAATCTCCAAATTCTTCTTGTCACCTCCCCTAATGCTTTTCTTCATTTCTATTTATTTCAAATCATGAAGGAATATCTAAGAAAAAACCATGGAAAAGAACTTATGATAATCAGGAACATATTTATAACTTTTCCCTAGGTTCTCTCTCTAGAACTCTGGAATCTTATAGCCTTCTCCTTTCTATTTTTAGGAAATCTTCTTTTCTTTCCATTTTCAGAAATCATTTTTTTCTTTTATTATTTTAAGAAGATCAAATCTTTGCTTTCTATTTTGATTTTTCTTTTTCTTTTTTTTCATTTTTATTTTTCTAATTTCTAATCTTTTATTTTTATTTTTCATTTCTTTTTCTTTGGATATAGGTTTCACTCATGTACAAAATTTTAATCAAAATAAAAGGTGAGGGTTAGGATAAATCATGCTTTGAAGGTCCTAACCTTGGGTTTTTATTCAGGAAAAGTTAGGATTTCTTATTTTTAGGATTAGGCACATCAATTAATGGTTAAGTATGTACATGAGGGTTAAAACCTTAGAGTTTCCAAGGGTTCAAGATAGGTTTCCATGGGTCAAAGTTAGGGTTTAAGAGCTTGTAAATGTTAAACTAAGACAATTTCTCAAGGGCTATATAGTTACATGGGTTTTTAGATATCATTTGAGTATGTATGTGATAGTTTAAATGGGTTTAAGTCAAAATACAACAATGGTTTAAGGGTTAATAGGTTTTCACAAGGAATTATAGAAGTTTAAAGGGGCCATGGTGGGTCAAAAACACACATAAAAGTACAAAGGAAAGCCTTTCATCACACAGTCAATCAAATCAATCACACACTTGAACTAGTTTTCAACTCAATCCATCTTCCTACAGTCAAAACATCATATCATAGCCAAAAAACCAAAGAGATAAATTTGGAAAAAAAAAATCTTGATGCACACTCCTTTAGGGATTTCATCCTAACATTCACTGCCATTGAACTAGCACATTGTCCCAATGGGCAAACTTGCAAATCAAGTGAGGAAACATACACAAATAACAAATTGTCATGGATAGATGTAAGTTTAGATACAAATTTATGCGTCTCTCATGCAAATTAACAAAGATCAGTACTAATTTTAGAGAATAAAGTAGATGAAAAATTCACATATGTCTTATTATGTTTTTTCTTCTGTAATCAGATAAGCAATCATACGAATAAATCATAGGCTTCATAGATGTTTCTTTCATTCAATCCATTTAGATACAACAACTTATTCTAAGTACTAGCATATACTAAGCTCTACTAACTCAGTCCTTTGGTTTCCCTATTTATCTCCTATCGTCCAAAATTTCCATCATATCTTATTCTTTTCTTTACTTTTTTTTTTCTTTTTCTTTTCTTTTACACTTCATCCCAGCTCATGAATTTCTATTTTTATTTTTATTTTCACAAGTTGGCTTATGCCGAAATCAGGTGTGACTCATGGACTTGTCTGTCAACCAAGTTTACTCCACCTATCTGCTGAGCGAACATAGCAGAGAACACAAAACATCAGGCCTACATGAAATCAATATCAACTTTTGGCTCTAACCATCCAAGCAGAGTGACTCCACCTGCCCACTGACCCATATAGGTGCATGAAAATATATAGGTCAGGCCTATGATGAGCATATGCTTGTGGCCTTGATCACCCGATAAAGGTTGTTTCACCCACCTACTAGCCCATCATAGTGCACTTACAACCCATGCACATACATACACTACTAGCTTGAGTATGAAGGTTTTCCTGAATCATGATCTATTTGGAGGTAGGATCTCGCAAGAAATAAACAGTAGTATATGAAGAACCCCACTCACTAAGTGTTTGAATCTATTATCATATACATGCACTAATTCTAAGTTTCCCATCACATTCCAAAGTTTTCACTCTCAAAAGTTTCTATTCTGCCAAGCGACTCTATTCATATTGATTCTAGTCCTTCATGCTTCACACAAAACTACAATAGATGTTTGCTATCTTGATTTTGCTTAATTTTCTTTAACTTTTAGAAATCTTTAATACATTTATTACATACAAAAATGCAATGCAAATGTTCTCTAAAAAAACGAATTTAAGTTGGAACTATTTCACCTAATTATTTTGGTTCATCTTCAACATTGTTTGACATCCAAACATATCTTCAATTTTTTTATCTATTGTTCTTCATCAGCACCACCATCATCAGCATCCTCCCGTAGCTCTTGATCAATCTCATAGTCATCATCATTTCTCTTCTTGATTAATTTTATTCTCTTTCCTACAATGAAGGATCTCAAAGGAGTACTGTCAATTTTGCAAAGCACATATGTTCCATTTTCAAATAGAGACATCACTACATATGACCCAAACCATCATTTAGTCAATTTCTTCCTAGCATCATACTAAATATCGAATATACTATTGTACACCAATACCCAATCATCTATCCTGATCTTAGATGGTCTAAGCTGATGCATTATTTCAAAATAAGTCTTGTTTTTCATCTTTGACTCCTTTATCTTCTTAACTACTTCTTTTAATTTCTCATCTCCTTGCTCTAATTTTTTAATTCTTAGTGATAAAAGCTCTTTTCTTGTCTTTCCATCCTTCTAGAAGATCATTATCCAAGTCGATATCTGATTCTGGATGCCGAAGACTAGCTTTTGAAAGTACATCAAGTTCAACATGCGTGAAACCTCTAGAACGAATGTACATCATCCTAACCGCCCATAACATGAATGGAAGATATCTAAGCCATTGCTTTATGCCATCACTACAGGCCTTAGAGATTTCCTTCATGATGGAATGGTGACCTCTCTCAATCTTTTCATTTGCCTCAGGGTTATATGAAGTAGTGAGTGACAATTGAATCCCATGATTATCAAAGAACCCTTTTGCCTCTCTCACATCTAACTCTCATCTATCTGCAAGCACTTTCTCAACATATCTAAATCTTGAAATTTGTAATAGGCCTCTTTTCTAGTGAAATAATTCATTTTGAACTTTCTGAATTTCATTGTGGGGATAATGCTTAGAACAAATAATTAGGTCATTTTATGCATGTAGGAAAAATTTTGGGTTGACAAGTTTCATATTCTCTCTCTAGACCTTAATTGCATCATGTTTTCTAGTGGGATTTTGAAGGTGAAGATGAAAGAATTAAGGAAAACTCTATATGAGGGAAAGGTAGAGCAAGTATAAGAGAATAAAAGTGTCTGTGTGAGATTTTTGTGAATCATGTTCTAAGTACCTCGTTCAGCGTCCTACGTTTAGTTCATTGTAAGAAAATGCCTTGATTTTACTGTCTCTAGAATTTTAAACCTTGCAGGGCTCAAAAGTGGCATTTGGAGGTGGATTTGGACCTCAGACGTCTATCAATATTGTGCAGATCAAAAAATTTAATAAAAGTGTCTCTCACAAGCTTAACCTAATTCCTCATAGTTTTTTAGTTACAAAGCTTTGAAAAGTGCCGTTTTTTCCAACACTTGGAAAAAAAATAAAAAAAACGAGGGCTTGTCTAATTCTATTTGAATCCGTGATTCTCATGCTCATGTCTCACCATGTCTAATTATGTATGTTTTCGGATATGTCTTCTTGGTTTTTTTCTGCTATTTTTGACAGGTATGCTAAAAAAAGGGAAGTACACTACGATCGCATGGCTTTTTGTGAAAGTTTTGGAGAAACTCGACTTTTTCTAAATTTGGTGGATCGCACACTTCTTTGGGGGGCACGGCTATGATCAAATGGAAAAATATAAGAAGGCCTGCGCATCAACACAGAGGAAACACAGAAATCTGAGAATTACCTTGTGATTGAGAGTGTGATTGAGAGTGAGAGTGAGAGTGAGAGTGTGATGGAGAGTGCGAGTGAGAATGCGATTGTGATAGCTCGAGGGTGGTCAGGAGGAAGAGGCTTCGTCAAGAAGCTATTGTCCAAAGCTATTGTAACCATTGATTCACATCTATAATATCAGAATTCTTCCTTCTCTGCGTCATATTTGTTCTAGTCTTCCACATCAGATTTTCTTTTACCTTGTGCAATCTCTGCGTTCTTCTCTCCACTATTATTTCTGAGTAATCGAAAGATTTTGATTGGGGATAGATTGTGATTGAGGAAACGCTACAAGTGGTATCAAAGCAGAATCAATCCGCGGGAACGATGGAAGGTCCAACACAAAAGGTTCGTGAACAAGACGAGCTTATTCAAAAGCTTCTTGGTGAAATGCGCAAAGAACGAGGGGGAAAGCAACCGGAAGGAGCAACAAATTTTTTTGTGGAGCTGAACGATGAAATAGATGAAGGTGCGGGAACATCTAGCGTACCTCGCGAAAAACAAAAATGCAATTCTGAAGATATGGAACCAGGTGAGTTTGTCCTTAACCAAGTCTTCAAGAAGGCAAAGTTAAATGATTTTGATGGCGAGAAGAAGAGTGGCGAAGATCTTGAGGCATGGATTGAAGAACTAGAGGATTTCTTTGATCTTCGACAATTTAGTGAAGAGTCCAAGGCAAAAGTTGGGATCTTGCATCTGCGTGGGATCGCGAAGCTATGGTGGAAGTCATATATGCAGACTCAAACGCGTTCTGGTCCTGTTCTATGGAAGGAATTTAGAGAACAATATAAAAAATGCTATTGTTCTCCACACTACCATATGGAGAAGAAGATGGAGTTCTACAATTTCCAACAACACGAAAGTGACAAGCATAGCTTATCTGTTGATGAGTACAAAGAGAAGTTCCTACGTCTTCATAAATATGCATTAGAGGTTAGTGGTAATGCTCTAAAGAGTAAATTTATTGAAAGGCTTGGTGAGGAACTTCGCTATCAAGTCAAGGGATCTGGATGCATAGATTTTCTTGATGCTGTTGTGATGGCTGAGAACTTTGAGAAGATGGAGAAGTTTTATTTGCAGAAGGCAAACAAAAAAAGATTTATTGCAATGGGACATAGGCCAAAAAGACCTGTTGCAATGAACATGAACAATTAAAAAAAAACTCCATCTTCTAACGACCAAGGTAAGAACCCTCCTCGGTCGGTGGAAAACCAAAGGAGGCATCAACCAATTGAGTGGCAACAAGACCGTAATTTTATTGAGAGCACGATCACTGTGAAGCTAAATGATGAATCTATTCATATCCTAGGTGATGTCTTTAATCCTAAGCCTACTCTTATTTCTACTATGCAGATAATTAGAGGTATACGTGATGGCTGCAAAACATTTGTAGTGTATGTGAACAATCTGCATCAGGAAGGTAATGACGAAGATATTCCAGATTACGTAGGAAATCTCTTGAAAGAATATAACGATGTATTTCCAGAAGACTTGCCTGGTATACCCCCACCTAGGCAGATTGACCATGCCATTGACCTATATCCAGGGAGTGAACCATATTCTAGAGCCCTTGGTTGAGTTTGCATAAAATAGTGCATGGCATGCATCTATAAAAATGACTCCGTTTGAAGCTATGTATGGTTATAATTGGATGACTCCACCTTCGTTTTTGGGTTTTCCAAATAAAGTAGAAGTATCCAAAGAAATGCTTGATAAGATGGATGAAGAACTTGCAAAAATTAAGAAACATATAAGAGAAGCTCAAAAAAGACAAAAGAAGTTCTATGATTTAATGAGAAGACCACTTGAATTCCAAGTTAATGATATGGTATTTCTTAGAGTTAATCCTCACCGATCTAACTTGTTGCTAGGGAAGGATCATAGACTTTCTCCTCGATATGCAGGCCCTTTTAAAGTTTTGAAAAAGATCGGATCTCTTGCTTATTTGCTGGAATTACCTAAATATCTAAATGTGCATCCTGTATTTCATGTCAGCTTACTTAAAAGATATGTGTCTAATGTTGCTCATGTTTTCCAGGACAATTATAAGCTGAAAGATGATGGCTCTTTTGAGCTTCAACCAGAAATAATATTAGAAGTATCCAAAGAAATGCTTGATAAGATGGATGAAGAACTTGCAAAAATTAAGAAACATATAAGAGAAGCTCAAAAAAGACAAAAGAAGTTCTATGATTTAAAGAGAAGACCACTTGAATTCCAAGTTAATGATATGGTATTTCTTAGAGTTAATCCTCACCGATCTAACTTGTTGCTAGGGAAGGATCATAGACTTTCTCCTCGATATGCAGGCCCTTTTAAAGTTTTGAAAAAGATCGGATCTCTTGCTTATTTGCTGGAATTACCTAAATATCTAAATGTGCATCCTGTATTTCATGTCAGCTTACTTAAAAGATATGTGTCTAATGTTGCTCATGTTTTCCAGGACAATTATAAGCTGAAAGATGATGGCTCTTTTGAGCTTCAACCAGAAATAATATTAGATAGGAAGGAAAGATTTCTTAGAAATAGATCTATAGTAGAAATTTTGGTGAAATGGCATTCATACCCAGTAGAAGATTCGAGTTGGGTGAATTTAGATGACTTTCTAACACATTATCCTTCTTTCCAACTCTAAGGACAGAGTTCTTAAAGGGGGGAGGAATTGTAATAGGCCTCTTTTATAGTGAAATAATTGATTTTGAACTTTCTGAATTTCATTGTGGGGATAATGCTTAGAACAAATAATTAGGTCATTGTATGCATGTAGGAGAAATTTTGGGTTGACAAGTTCCATATTCTCTCTCTAGATCTTAATTGCATCATGTTTTCTAGTGGGATTTTGAAGGTGAATATGAAAGAATTAAGGAAAACTCTATATGAGGGAAAGGTCGAGCAAGTATAAGAGAATAAAAGTGCCTGTGTGAGATTTTTGTGAATCATGTTCTAAGTACCTCGTTCAAGGTCCTACGTTTAGTTCATTGTAACAAAATGCCTTGATTTTACTCTCTCTAGAATTTTAAACCTTGTAGGGCTCAAAAGTGGCATTTGGAGGTGGATTTGGACCTCGGACGTCTCTATCAATATTTTGCAGATCGAAAAATTGAATAAAAGTGTCTCTTACAATCTTAACCTAATTCCTCATTGTTTTTGAGTTACAAGGCTTTGAAAAGTACCGTTTTTTCCAACACTTGGAAAAGAAAAAAAAACCAGGGCTTGTCTAATTCTATTCGAATTCGTGATTCTCATGCTCACGTGTCACCATGTCTAATTATGTATGTTTTCGGATATGTCTTCTTGGTTTTTTTCTGCTATTTTTGACAGGTATGTTAAAAAAAAGGAAGTACACTATGATCGCATGGCTTTTTGCAAAAGTTTTGGAGAAACTCGACTTTTTCTAAATTTGGTGAATCGCACACTTCTTTCGGGGACACGGCTGCGATCAAACGGAAAAAGATAAGAAGGCCTGCGCATCAACACAGAGGACACACAGAAATCTGAGAATTACCTTGTGATTGAGAGTGTGATTGAGAGTGAGAGTAAGAGTGAGAGTGTGATTGAGAGTGCAAGTGAGAATGCGATTGTGATAGCCCGGGGGTGGTCGGGAGGTAGAGGCTTCGTCAAGAAGCTATTGTCCAAAGCTATTGTAACCATTGATTCACATCTATAATATTAGAATTTTTCCTTCTCTTCGTCATATTTGTTCTACGCTTTCGCATGAGATTTTCTTTTACCTTGTGCAATCTCTGCGTTCTTCTCTCCAGTGTTATTTCTGAGTAATCGAAAGATTGTGACTGGGGATAGATTGTGATTGAGGAAACGCTACAAGTGGTATCAGAGCAGAATCAATCCGCGGGAATGATAGAAGGTCTAACACAAAAGGTTGGTGAACAAGAGGAGCTTATTCAGAAGCTTCTTGGTGAATTGTGCAAAGAACGAGGGGGAAAGCAACCAAAGGAGCAACAAATTTGTTTGTGGAGCTGAACGATGAAATAGATGAAGGTGTGGGAACATCTAGCGTACCTCGCGAAAAACAAAAACGCAATTCTAAAGATATGGAACCAGGTGAGTTTGCCCTTAACCAAGTCTTCAAGAAGGCAAAGTTAAATGATTTTGATGGCGAGAACAAGAGTGGCGAAGATCTTGAGGCATGGATTGAAGAACTAGAGGATTTCTTTGATCTTCGACAATTTAGTGAAGAGTCCAAGGCAAAAGTTCGGATCTTGCATCTACGTGGGATCGCGAAGCTATGGTGGAAGTCATATATGCAGACTCGAATGCATTCTGGTCTTGTTCTATGGAAGGAATTTAGAGAACAAGCTGAAAAACACTATTGTTCTCCACACTACCATATGGAGAAGAAGATGGAGTTATACAATTTCCGACAACACGAAAGTGACAAGCATAGCTTATCTGTTGATGAGTACAAAGAGAAGTTCCTACGTCTTCATAAATATGCATTAGAGGTTAGTGGTAATGCTCTAAAGAGTAAATTTATTGAAGGGCTTTGTGAGGAACTTCGCTATCAAGTCAAGGGATCTGGACGCATTGATTTTCTTGATGCTCTTGCGATAGCTGAGAACTTTGAGAAGATGGAGAAGTTCAATTTGCAAAAGGCAAATAGAAACAGATTCATTACAATGGGACATAGGCCGGTGGAAAATCAAAGGAGGCATCAACCAATTGAGTGGCAACAAGACCCAAATTTTATTGAGAGGGCAAAAAGACTTGGTCTGTGTTTTCGTTGCCGGGAGCAAGGGCATCGGACATATGAGTGCCCGAACAAGGCAGTCTTTCGACCCGCACAATCAAAAGCGATAAACATCATCGAGGAGGCTACAATGATTGAGGAAGCAGATGATGGCGATAAGTGTGCTAACTCTACTTTACGTTGCATGGTGGTTAGTACTTTCCCAAAGGCTTCTGTAATCACGATTCCAGGTATGATTTCTGCACATAAAACCAGATTTTTGATCGATTCAGGTAGTACCCATTGTTTTCTATCTTTCAAATTGGTACAGAATCTATGGATAGCCCTAAATATGCACATAACTAGACCTGTAGAGATGGCCAATGGATGATTACACTACACAAAAGGATATGTTGAAAACCTTGAATTTACTCTTTCTAATAGACGCTTTTCTAGAAGCTTCCATGTAATTGAGATGAAAGAGAGTGATGTAATCATAGGTATGGATTGGTTAGTTAAAAATTCTGCAACAATTAATTGTGAACAAAGAATGATCACTCCGAAGCTAAATGATGAATCTATTCATATTCTAGGTGATGTCTTTAATCATAAGCCTACTCTTATTTCTGCTATGCAGATAATTAAACGTATATGTGATGGCTGCAAAACATTTGTAGTGTATGTGAACAATCTGCATCAGGAAGGTAATGACGAAGATATTCTAGATTACGTAGGAAATGTATTGAAAGAATATGCCGATGTATTTACAGAAGACTTGCCTGGTATACCCCCACCTAGGCAGATTGACCATGCCATTGACCTATATCCAGGGAGTGAACCATATTCTAGAGCACCCTATAGATTTAACATTGATGAACGAAAGGAGCTTAAGATTCAATTAGATGATCTTTTGAAGAAAGGCTTAATAAAACCGAGTGTCTCACCTTGGGGTGCGCATAATTTTTTATAGAGATTCTAGATTTACGTCAAACTTCTGGAAAGCGACATTTGAATCCATTGGAACTCAACTTCGTATGAGTACAGCTTTCCATCCACAAACTGATGGGGAAACCGAGAGGGTTAACAGGGTAGTTGAGGATATGTTGCGTATGTATGTGAATGAAAAGCAGGATAATTGGATTGAATATTTACGCTTGGTTGAGTTTGCATACAATAGTGCATGGCATGCATCTATAAAAATGACTCCGTTTGAAGCTATGTATGGTTATAATTAGTTGACTCCACCTTCGTTTTTGGGTTTCCCAAATAAAGTAGAAGTATCCAAAGAAATGCTTGATAAGATGGATGAAGAACTTGGAAAAATTAAGAAACATATAAGAGAAGCTCAGAAAAGACAAAAGAAGTTCTATGATTTAAAGAGAAGACCACTTGAATTCCAAGTTAATGATATGGTATTTCTTAAAGTTAATCCTCACCGATCTAACTTGTTGCTAGGGAAGGATCATAGACTTTTTGCTTGATATGGAGGCCCTTTTAAAGTTTTGAAAAAGATCGGATCTCTTGCTTATTTGCTGGAATTACCTAAATATCTAAATGTGCATCCTGTATTTCATGTCAGCTTACTTAAAATATATGTGTCTAATGTTGCTCATGTTTTGCAAGACAATTATAAGCTGAAAGATGATGGCTCTTTAGAGCTTCAACCGGAAATAATATTAGATAGGAAGGAAAGATTTCTTAGAAATAGATCTATAGTAGAAATTTTGGTGAAATGGCATTCATACCCAGTAGAAGATTCGAGTTGGGTGAATTTACATGACTTTCTAACACATTATCCTTCTTTCCAACTCTGAGGACAGAGTTCACAAAGGGGGCAAGAATTGTAATAGGCCTCTTTTCTAGTGAAATAATTCATTTTGAACTTTCTGAATTTCATTGTGGGGATAATGCTTAGAACGAATAATTAGGTCATTTTATGCATGTAGGAAAGATTTTGGGTTGACAAGTTTCATATTCTCTCTCTAGATCTTAATTGCATCATGTTTTCTAGTCGGATTTTGAAGGTGAGTATGAGAGAATTAAGGAAAACTCTGTATGAGGGAAAGGTAGAGCAAGTGTAAGAGAAGAAAAGTGCCTGTGTGAGATTTTTGTGAATCGTGTTCTAAGTACCTCATTCAGAGTCCTACGTTTAGTTCATTGTATGAAAATGCCTTGATTTTACTCTCTCTCTAGAATTTTAAACCTTGTAGGGCTCAAAAGTGGCATTTGGAGGTGGATTTGGACCTCGGACATCTATATCAATATTGTGCAGATCAAAAAATTGAATAAAAGTGTCTCTCACAAGCTTAACCTAATTCCTCATTGCTTTTGAGTTACAGTGCTTTGAAAAGTGCCGTTTTTTCCAACACTTGAAAAAAAAAACGAGGGCTTGTCTAATTCTATTCGAATCCGTGATTCTCATGCTCACGTGTCAGCATGTCTAATTATGTATGTTTTCGGATATGTCTTCTTGGTTTTTTCTTGGTATTTTACAGGTATGCTAAAAAAAGGAAGTACACTTCAATCGCATGGCTTTTTGCGGAAGTTTTGGAGAAACTCGACTTTTTCTAAATTTGGTGGATCGCACACTTCTTTAGGGGGCACGACTGCGATCAAACAGAAAAAGATAAGAAGGCCTGCGCATCAACACGGAGGAGGCACAAAAATCTGAGAATTACCTTGTGATTGAGAGTGTGATTGAGAGTCAGAGTGAGAGTGAGAGTGAGAGTGTGATTGAGAGTGCGAGTGAGAATGCGAGTGTGATAGCTCGGGGGTGGTCGAGAGGTAGAGGCTTCGTCAAGAAGCTATTGTCCAAAGCTATTGTAACCATTGATTCACATCTATAATATCAGAATTCTTCCTTCTCTGCGTCATATTTGTTCTACTCTTCCGAATCAGATTTTCTTTTACCTTGTGCAATCTCTGCGTTCTTCTCTCCACTGTTATTTCTGAGTAATCGAAAGATTGTGATTGAGGAAACTCTACAAGTGGTATCAGAGCAGAATCAATCCGCAGGAACGATGGAAGGTCTAACACAAAAGGTTTGTGGACAAGAGGAGCTTATTCAGAAGCTTCTTGGATAATTGCGCAAAGAACTCGGGGAACGCAACCAGAAGGAGCAACAAGTTTGTTTGTGGAGCTGAATGATGAAATAGATGAAGGTCCGGGAACATCTAACATACCTCGCGAAAAACAAAAACGCAATTCTAAAGATATGGAACCAGGTGAGTTTGCCCTTAACCAAGTCTTCAAGAAGGCAAAGTTAAATGATTTTGATGGCGAGAGGAAGAGTGGCGAAGATCTTGAGGCATGTATTGAAGAACTAGAGGATTTCTTTGATGTTCGACAATTTAGTGAACAATCCAAGGCAAAAGTTGGGATCCTCCATCTGCGTGGGATCGCAAACCTATGGTGGAAGTCATATATGCAGACTCGAACGCATTCTGGTTCTGTTCTATGGAAGGAATTTAGAGAACAACCTGAAAAACGCTATTGTTCTCCACACTACCATATGGAGAAGAAGATGGAGTTCTACAATTTCCGACAACACGAAAGTTACAAGCATAGCTTATCTGTTGATGATTACAAAGAGAAGTTCCTACGTCTTTATAAATATGCATAAGAGGTTAGTGGTAATGCTCTAAAGAGTAAATTTATTGAAGGGCTTCGTGAGGAACTTCGCTATCAAGTCAAGGGATCTGGATGGATTTATTTTCTGGATGCTGTTGTGATGGCTGAGAACTTTGAGAAGATGGAGAAGGTCAATTTGCAGAAGGCAAATAGAAGCAGATTCAATGCAACGGGACATAGGCCACAAAGACGTATTGCAATGAACATGAACAATTCAAAGAAAACTCCATCTTCTAACTACCAAGGTAAGAACCTTGCTCGACCGATGGAAAATAAACGGAGCCATCAACCAATTGATTGGCAACAAGACCCTAATTTTATTGAGAAGGCAAAAAGACTTGGTCTTTGTTTTCGTTGCGGGGAGGAAGGGCATCGGACATATGAGTGCCCGAACAAGGCAGTCTTTCGACCCACACAATCAAAAGTGATAAACATCATCCAGGAGGGTACAATGATTGAGGAAGGAGATGATGGCGGTAAGTGCAGGACAATTATGTCAGCTTACTTAAAAGATATGTGTCTAATGTTGCTCATGTTTTGCAGGACAATTATAAGCTAAAAAATGATGGCTCTTTTGAGCTTCAACCGGAAATAATATTACATAGGAAGGAAAGATTTCTTAGAAATAGATCTATAGTAGAAGTTTTGGTGAAATGGCATTCATACCTAGTAGAAGATTCGAGTTGGGTGAATTTAGATGACTTTCTAACACATTATCCTTCTTTCCAACTCTGAGGACAGAGTTCTTAAAGGGGGGAAGAATTGTAATAGGCTTCTTTTCTAGTGAAATAATTCATTTTGAACTTTGTGAATTTCATTGTGGGGATAATGCTTAGAACGAATAATTAGGTCATTTTTCGCATGTAGGAAAAATTTTGGGTTGACAAGTTTCATATTCTCTCTCTAGACCTTAATTGCATCATGTTTTCGAGTGGGATTTTGAAGGTGAAGATGAAAGAATTAAGGAAAACTCTGTATAAGGGAAAGGTAGAGCAAGTATAAGAGAATAAAAGTGTCTGTGTGAGATTTTTGTGAATCATGTTCTAAGTACCTCGTTCAGGGTCCGTTTAGTTCATTGTAAGAAAATGCCTTGATTTTACTCTCTCTACAATTTTAAAACTTGCAGGGCTGAAAAGTGGCATTTGGATATGGATTTGGACCTCGGACTTTTTCTAAATTTGGTGGATCGCACACTTTTTTGGGGGGACACACAGAAATCTGAGAATTACCTTGTGATTGAGAGTGTGATTGAGAGTGAGAGTGAGAGTGAGAGTGTGATTGAGAGTGCGAGTGAGAATGCTATTGTGATAGCTCGGCGGTGGTTGGGAGGTAGAGGCTTTGTCAAGAAGCTATTGTAACCATTGATTCACATCTATAATATCATAATTCTTCCTTCTCTGCGTCATATTCGTTCTACTCTTCCGCATCAGATTTTCTTTTACCTTGTGCAATCTCTGTGTTCTTCTCTCCACTGTTATTTCTGAGTAATCGAAAGATTGTGATTGGGGATAGATTGTGATTGAGGAAACACTACAAGTGGTATTAGAGCATAATCATTCCACGGGAACTAGGGAAGGTCTAACACAAAAGGTTCGTGTACAAGAGGAGCTTATTCACAAGCTTCTTGGTGAATTGCGCAAACAACGAGGGGGAAAGCAACCAGAAGGAGCAACAAATTTGTTTGTGGATTTGAACGATGAAATAGATGAAGCTGCGGGAACATCTAGCGTACCTCGTGAAAAACAAAAACGCAATTCTGAAGATATGGAACCAGGTGAGTTTGCCCTTAACCAAGTCTTCAAGAAGGCAAAGTTAAATGATTTTGATGGCGAGAAGAAGAGTGGCAAAGATCTTGAGGCATGGATTGAGGAACTAGAGGATTTCTTTGATCTTCGACAATTTAGTGAAGAGTCCAAGGCAAAAGTTGGGATCCTACATTTGCATGGGATCGCGAAGCTATGGTGGAAGTCATATATGCACACTTGAACGCGTTCTGGTCCTATTCTATGGAAGGAATTTAGAGAACAAGCTGAAAAACGCTATTGTTCTCTACACTACCATATGGAGAAGAAGATGGAGTTCTACAATTTCTGACAACACGAAAGTGACAAGCATAGCTTATCTGTTGATGAGTACAAAGAGAAGTTCCTACGTCTTCATAAATATGCATTAGAGGTTAGTGGTAATGCTCTAAAGAGTAAATTTATTGAAGGCCTTCGTGAGGAACTTTGCTATCAAGTCAAAGCATCTGGATGCATTGATTTTCTTGATGCTGTTGCGATGGCTTAGAACTTTGAGAAGATGGAGAAGTTCAATTTGCAGAAGGCAAATAGAAGCCGGTTCATTGCAACGGGACATAGGCCACAAAGACCTCTTGCAATGAACATGAACAATTCAAAGAAAACTCCATCTTCTAACGACCAAGGTAAGAACCCTGCTCGGCCGGTGGAAAAACGAACGAGGCATCAACCAATTGAGTGGCAACAAGACCCTAATTTTATTGAGAGGGCAAAAAGACTTGGTCTGTGTTTTCGTTGCAGGGAGCAAGGGCATCAGACATATGAGTGCCCGAACAAGGCAGTCTTTTGACCCGCACAATCAAAAGTGATAAACATCATCGAGGAGGGTACAATGATTGAGGAAGCAGATGATGGCAGTAAGTGCGCTAACTCTACTTTAGGTTGCATGGTGGTTAGTTCTTTCCCAAAGGCTTCTATAATCACGATTCTGGGTATGATTTCTTCGCATA
Source organism: Ceratopteris richardii (assembly GCA_020310875.1). Taxonomy (NCBI): domain Eukaryota; kingdom Viridiplantae; phylum Streptophyta; class Polypodiopsida; order Polypodiales; family Pteridaceae; genus Ceratopteris; species Ceratopteris richardii. Next base: position 118,516,044 of record CM035437.1, on the reverse strand, counting down.
AAACCAGATTTTTGATCGATTCAGGTAGTACCCATTGTTTTCTATCTTTCAAACTGGTACAGAATCTAGGGATAGCCCTAAATATGCAGATAACCAGATCTGTAGAGATGGCCAATGGACGATTACACTACACGAAAGGATATGTTGAAAACCTTGAATTTACTCTTTCTAATAGATGCTTTTCTGGAAGCTTTCATGTAATTGAGATGAAAGAGAGTGATGTAATCATAGGTATGGATTGGTTAGTAAAAATTCTGCAACAGTTAATTGTGAACAAAGAACGATCACTATGAAGCTAAATGATGAATCTATTCATATTCTAGGTGATGTCTTTAATCCTAAGTCTACTCTTATTTCTGCTATGCAGATAATTAGAGGTATACGTGATGGCTGCAAAAAATTTGTAGTGTATGTGAACAATCTGCATCAGGAAGGTAATGACGAAGATATTCCAGATTACATAGGAAATCTCTTGAAAGAATATGCTGATGTATTTCCAAAAGACTTGCCTGGTATACTCCCACCTAGGCAGATTGATTATGCCATTGACCTATATCTAGGGAGTGAACCATATTCTAGAGTACCCTATAGATTTAACATTGATGAACTAAAGGAGCTTAAGATTCAATTAGATGATCTTCTGAAGAAAGGCTTAATAAAATCGAGTGTCTCACCTGGGGGAGCGCATACATAATTTGTGATAGAGATTCTAGATTTACGTCAAACTTCAAGAAAGCGACATTTGAATCCATTGGAACTCAACTTCGTATGAGTACAGCTTTCCATCCACAAACTGATGGGGAAACCGAGAGGGTTAACAGGGTAGTTGAGGATATGTTGCATATGTATGTGAATGAAAAGCCCCGCTTGAAGCTATGTATGCATATAATTGTTTGACTCCACCTTCATTTTTGGGTTTCCCAAATAAAGTAGAAGTATCCAAAGAAATGCTTGATAAGATGGATAAAGAACTTGGAAAAATTAAGAAACATATAAGAGAAGCTCGGAAAAGACAAAAGAAGTTCTATGATTTAAAGAGAAGACCACTTGAATTCCAAGTTAATGATATGGTATTTCTTAAAGTTAATCCTCACCGATCTAACTTGTTGCTAGGGAAGGATCATAGACTTTCTCCTCGATATGCAGGCCCTTTTAAAGTTTTGAAAAAGATCGGATCTCTTGCTTATTTGCTCGAATTACCTAAATATCTAAATGTGCATCCTATATTTCATGTCAGCTTACTTAAAAGATATGTGTCTAATGTTTCTCATGTTTTGCAGGACAATTATAAGCTGAAAGATGATGGCTCTTTTGAGCTTCAACCAGAAATAATATTAGATAGGAAGGAAAGATTTCTTAGAAATAGATCTATAGTAGAAATTTTGGTGAGATGGCATTCATACCCAGTAGAAGATTCGAGTTGGGTGAATTTAGATGACTTTCTAACACATTATCCTTCTTTCCAACTCTGAGGACAGAGTTCTTAAAGGGGGGAAGAATTGTAATAGGCCTCTTTTCTAGTGAAATAATTCATTTTGAACTTTCTGAATTTCATTATGGGGAAAATGCTAATTCCTCATTGTTTCTGAGTTACAGGGCTTTGAAAAGTGCCTTTTTTTCCAACACTTGGAAAAAAAAACCAAAAACGAGGGCTTGTCTAATTCTATTTGAATCGGTGATTCTCATGCTCACGTGTCACCATGTCTAATTATGCATGTTTTCGGATATGTCTTCTAGCTTTTTTCTGCTATTTTTGACAGGTATGCTAAAAAAAGGGAAGTACACTACGATCGCATGGCTTTTTGCGAAAGTTTTGGAAAAACTCGACTTTTTCTAAATTTGGTGGATCGCACACTTCTTTGGGGAGCACGGCTGCATTCAAACGGAAAAAGATAAGAAGGCCTGCGCATCAACACGGAGGACACACAGAAATCTGGGAATTACCTTGTGATTGAGAGTGTGATTGAGAGAGAGTGAGAGTGAGAGTATGATTGAGAGTGCGAGTGAGAATGCGATTGTGATAGCTCGGGGGTGGTTGGGAGGTGGAGGCTTCGTCAAGAAGCTATTGTCCAATAACCATTGATTCACATCTATAATATCAGAATTCTTCCTTCTCTACATCATATTTGTTCTACTCTTCCGCATCAGATTTTCTTTTACCTTGTGCAATCTCTGCGTTCTTCTCTCCACTGTTATTTCTCAATAATCGAAAGATTGTGATTGGGGATAGATTGTGATTGAGGAAACGCTACAAGTGGTATCAGAGCAGAATGAATCCGCGGGAACGATGGAAGGTCTAACACAAAAGGTCGGTGAACAAGAGGATCTTACTCAGAAGCTTCTTGGTGAATTGCTCAAAGAACGAGGGGGAAAGCAACCAGAAGCAGAAAATTTGTTTGTGGAGTTGAACGATGAAATAGATGAAGGTGCGGGAACATCTAGCGTACCTCGTGAAAAAAAAAACGCAATTCTCAAGATATGGAACCAAGTGAGTTTGCCCTTAACCAAGTCTTCAAGAAGGCAAAGTTAAATGATTTGATGGCGAGAAGAAGAGTGGCGAAGATCTTGAGGCATGGATTGAAGAACTAGAGGATTTCTTTGATCTTCGATAAGTTAGTGAAGAGTCGAAGGCAAAAGTTGGGATCCTGCATCTCCGTGGGATCTTGAAGCTATGGTGGAAGACATATATGCAGACTCGAACGCGTTCTGGTCCTGTTCTATGAAAGGAATTTAAAGAACAAGCTCAAAAACGCTATTGTTCTCCACACTACCATATGGAGAAGAAGATGGAGTTCTACAATTTCCGACAACACGAAAGTGATAAGCATAGCTTATCTGTTGATGAGTACAAAGAGAAGTTCCTACGTCTTCATAGATATGCATTAGAGGTTAGTGGTAATGCTCTAAAGAGTAAATTTATTGAAGGGCTTCGTGAAGAACTTTGCTATCAAGTCAAAGCATCTGGATGCATTGATTTTCTTGATGCTGTTGCGATGGCAGAGAACTTTGAGAAGATGGAGAAGTTCAATTTGCAGAAGGCAAATAGCAGCAGATTCATTGCAACGGGACATAGACCACAAAGACCTCTTGCAATGAACATGAACAATTCAAAGAAAACTCCATCTTCTAACGACCAAGGTAAGAACCCTGCTCGGCCGATGGAAAATCAAAGGAGGCATCAACAAATTGAGTGGCAACAAGACCCTAATTTTATTGAGAGGGCAAAAAGACTTGTTCTGTGTTTTCATTGTGGGGAGCAAGGGCATCGGACATATAAGTGCCCGAACAAGGCAGTCTTTCGACCCGCACAATCAAAAGTGATAAACATCATCGAGGAGAGTACAATGATTGAGGAAGCAGATGATGGCGGTAAGTGCGTTAACTCTACTTTACGTTGCATGGTGGTTAGTTCTTTCCCAAAGGCTTCTGTAATCACGATTCGGGCTATGATTTCTGCGCATAAAACCAGATTTTTTATCGCTTCAGGTAGTACCCATTGTTTTCTATCTTTCAAATTGGTACAGAATCTAGGGATAGCCCTAAATATGCAGATAACCAGACCTGTAGATATGGCCAATGGACGATTACACTACACGAAAGGATATGTTGAAAACCTTGAATTTACTCTTTCTAATAGACTCTTTTCTGTAAGCTTCCATGTAATTGAGATGAAACAGAGTGATGTAATCATAGGTATGGATTGGTTAGATAAATATTCTGGGACAATTAATTGTGAACAAAGAACGATCACTGTGAAGCTAAATGATGAATCTATTCATATTCTAGGTGATGCCTTTAATCCTAAACCTACTCTTATTTCTGCTATGCAGATAATTAGAGGTATACGTGATGGCTGCAAAACATTTGTAGTGTATGTGAACAATCTCCATCAGGAAGGTAATGACGAAGATATTCCAGATTACGTAGAAAATCTCCTGAAAGAATATGCCGATGTATTTACAGAAGGCTTGCTTGGTATACCCTCACCTAGCCAGATTGACCATGCCATTGACCTTTATCCAGGGAGTGAACCATATTCTAGAGCACCCTATAGATTTAACATTCATGAACTAAAGGAGCTTAAGATTCAACTAGATGATCTTTTGAAGAAAGGCTTAATAAAACCGAGTGTCTCACCTTGGGGTGCGCATAATTTTTTATAGAGATTCTAGATTTACGTCAAACTTCTGGAAAGCGACATTTGAATCCATTGGAACTCAACTTCATATGAGTACAGCTTTCCATCCACAAACTGATGGGGAAATCGAGATGGTTAATAGGGTAGTGGAGGATATGTTGCATATGTATGTGAATGAAAAGCAGGGTAATTGGAGTGAATATTTATCCTTCGTTGAGTTTGCATACAATAGTGCATGGCATGCATCTATAAAAATGACACCTTTTGAAGCTATGTATCGTTATAATTGTTTGACTCCACCTTCGTTTTTGAGTTTTCCGAATAAAGTAGAAGTATCCAAAGAAATGCTTGATAAGATGGATGAACTTGGAAAAATTAAGAAACATATAAGAGAAGCTCAGAAAAGACAAAAGAAGACCACTTGAATTCCAAGTTAATGATATGGTATTTCTTAAAGTTAATCCTCACCGATCTAACTTGTTGCTAGGGAAGGATCATAGACTTTCTCCTCGATATGCAGGCCCTTTTAAAGTTTTGAAAAAGATCGGATCTCTTGCTTATTTGCTGGAATTACCTAAATATCTAAATGTGCATCCTGTATTTCATGTCAGCTTACTTAAAGGATATGTGTCTAATGTTGCTCATGTTTTGCAGGACAATTATAGATGATGGCTCTTTTGAGCTTCAACCGGAAATAATATTAGATAGGAAGGAAAGATTTCTTAGAAATAGATCTATAGTATAAATTTTGGTGAAATGGCATTCATACCTAGTAGAAGATTCGAGTTGGGTGAATTTAGATGACTTTCTAACACATTATCCTTCTTTCCAACTCTGAGGACAGAGTTCTTAAAGGGGAGAAGAATTGTAATAGGCCTCTTTTCTAGTGAAATAATTCATTTTGAACTTTTTGAATTTCATTGTGGATAATGCTTAGAACGAATAATTAGGTCATTTTATGCATGTAGGAAAAATTTTGGGTTGACAAGTTTCATATTCTCTCTCTAGACCTTAATTGAATCATGTTTTCTAGTGGGATTTTGAAGGTGAAGATGAAAGAATTAAGGAAAAATCTGTATGCGGAAAAGGTAGAGCAAGTATAACAGAATAAAAGTGCTTGTGTGAGATTTTTGTGAATCATGTTCTAAGTACCTCGTTCAGGGTCCTACATTTAGTTCATTGTAAGAAAATTCCTTTATTTTACTCTCTCTCTAGAATTTTAAAGCTTCTAGGGCTCAAAAGTGGCATTTGGAGGTGGATTTGGACCTCGGACGTCTCTATCAATATTGTGCAGATCGAAAAATTGAATAAAAATGTCTCTCACAAGCTTAAGTTACGGGGCTTTGAAAAGTGCCGTTTTTTCCAACACTTGAAAAAAAAAGGAGGGCTTGTCTAATTCTATTCGAATCCGTGATTCTCATGCTCACATGTCACCATGTCTAATTATGTATGTTTTCAGATATGTCTTCTTGGTTTTTTTCTGCTATTTTTGACAGGTATGCTAAACAAAAGGAAGTACACTACGATCGCATGGCTTTTTGCGAAAAGTTTGGAGAAACTCGACTTTTTCTAAATTTAGTGGATCGCACACTTCTTTGGGGGGCACAACTGCGATCAAACGGAAAAAGATAAGAAGGCCTGCGCATGAACACGGAGGACACACAGAAATCTGAGAATTACCTTGTGATTGAGAGTGTGATTGAGAGTGAGAGTGAGAGTTAGAGTGTGATTGAGAGTGCCAGTGAGAATGCAATTGTGATAACTCAGGGGTGGTCGGGGGATAGAGGCTTCATCAAGAAGCTATTGTCCAAAGCTATTGTAACCATTGATTCACATCTATAATATCATAATTCTTCCTTCTCTACGTCATATTTGTTCTACTCTTCCGCATCAGATTTTCTTTTACCTTGTGCAATCTCTGCGTTCTTCTCTCCAGAGTTATTTCTGAGTAATCGAAAGATTGCGATTGAGGAAACTCTACAAGTGGTATCAAAGCTGAATCAATCTGCGGGAACGATGGAAGGTCTAACACAAAAGGTTTTTGAACAAGAGGAGCTTATTTAGAAGCTTCTTGGTGAATTGCCCAAAGAATGAGGGGGAAGGCAACCAGAAGGAGCAAGAAATTTGTTTGTGGAGCTGAACGATGAAACAGATGAAGGTGCGGGAACATCTAGCGTACCTTGCGAAAAACAAAAACGTTATTCTGAAGATATGGAACTAAGCGAGCTTGCCCTTAACCAAGTCTTGAAGAAGGCAGAGTTAAATGATTTTGATAGCGAGAAGAAGAGTGGCGAAGATCTTGAAGCATGGATTGAAGAACTAGAGGATTTCTTTGATCTTCAACAATTTAGTGAAGAATCCAAGGCAAAAGTTGGGATCCTGCATCTGCGTGGGATCCCGAAGCTATGGTGGAAGTCATATATGCAGACTCGAACGCGTTCTAGTTTTGTTCTATGGAAGGAATTTAGAGAACAAGCTGAAAAACGCTATTGTTCTCCACACTACCATATGGAGAAGAAGATGGAGTTCTACAATTTCCCACAACACGAAAGTGACAAGCATAGCTTATCTGTTCATGATTACAAAGAGAAGTTCCTACGTCTTCATAAATATGCATTTGAGGTTAGTGGTAATGCTCTAAAGAGTAAATTTATTGAAGGGCTTTGTGAGGAACTTCGCTATCAAGTCAAGGGATCTGGATGCATTGATTTTCTTTATCCTGTTGCGATGGCTGAGAACTTTGAGAAGATGGAGAAGTTCAATTTGCAGAAGGCAAATAGAAGCAGATTCATTGCAACGGGACTAGGCCACAAAGACCTGTTGCAATGAACATGAACAAATCAAAGAAAACTCCATCTTCTAACGACCAACGTAAGAACCCTGCTCGGCCGGTGGAAAATCAAAGGAGGCATCAACCAATTGTTTGGCAACAAGACCCTAATCTTATTGAGAGGGCAAAAAGACTTGGTCTGTGTTTTCGTTGCGGGGAGGAAGGGCATCGGACATATGAGTGCCCGAACAAGGCAGTCTTTCGACCCGCACAATCAAAAGCGATAAACATCATCGAGGAGGGTACAATGATTGAGGAAGCAGATGATGGCGGTAAGTGCGCTAACTCTACTTTATGTTGCATGGTGGTTAGTTCTTTCCCAAAGGCTTCTGTAATCACGATTTCAGGTATGATTTATGCGCATAAAACCAGATTTTTGATCGATTCAGCTAGTACCCATTGTTTTCTACCTTTTAAATTGGTACAGAATCTAGGGATAGCCCTAGATATGCAGATAACCAGACCTGTAGAGATGGCCAATGGATGATCACACTACACGAAAGGATATGTTGAAAACCTTGAATTTACTCTTTCTAATAGACGCTTTTCTGGAAGCTTCCATGTAATTGAGATGAAACAGAGTGATGTTATCATAGGTATGGATTGGTTAGTTAAAAGTTTTGTGACAATTAATTGTGAACAAAGAACGATCACTGTGAAGCTAAATGATGAGTCTATTCATATTCTAGGTGATGTCTTTAATCCTAACCCTACTCTTATTTCTGCTATGCAGATAATTAGAGGTATACGTGATGGCTGCAAAACATTTGTAGTGTATGTGAACAATCTGCATCAGGAAGGTAATGACGAGGATATTCCAGATTACGTAGGAAATCTCTTGAAATAATATGCCGATGTATTTCCAAAAGACTTGCCTGGTATACCCCCACCTAGTCAGATTGACCATGCCATTGACCTATATCCAGGGAGTGAACCATATTCTAGAGCACCCTATAGATTTAACATTGATGAACTAAAGGAGCTTAAGATTCAATTAGATGATCTTTAGAAGAAAGGCTTAATAAACCCAAGTGTCTCACCTTGGGGTGTGCATAATTTCTGATAGGGACTCTAGATTTACGTCAAACTTCTGGAAAGCGACATTTGAATCCATTGGAACTCAACTTCGTATGAGTACAACTTTCCATCCACAAACTGATGGGGAAACCGAAAGGATTAACAGGGTAGTTGAGGATATGTTGCGTATGTATGTGAATGAAAAGCAGGATAATTGGAGTGAATATTTACCCTTGGTTGAGTTTGCATACAATCGTGCATGGCATGCATCTATAAAAATAATTCCGTTTGAAGCTATGTATGGTTATAATTGTTTGAATCCACCTTCGTTTTTGGGTTTCCCAAATAAAGTAGAAGTATCCAAAGAAACGCTTGGTAAGATGGATGAAGAACTTGGAAAAATTAAGAAACATATAAGAGAAGCTCAGAATAGACAAATGAAGTTCTATGATTTAAAGAGAAGACCACTTGAATTCCAAGTTAATGATATGGTATTTCTTAAAGTTAATCCTCACCGATCTAACTTGTTGCTAGGGAAGGATCATAGACTTTCTCCTCGATATGCAGGCCCTTTTAAAGTTTTGAAATTGATCGGTTCTCTTGCTTATTTGCTGGAATTACCTAAATATCTAAATGTGCATCCTGTATTTCATGTTAGCTTACTTAAAGATATGTGTCTAAAGTTGCTCATGTTTTGCAGGACAATTATAAGCTTAAAGATGATGGCTCTTTTGAGCTTCAACCGGAAATAATATTAGATAGGAAGGAAAGATTTCTTAGAAATATATCTATAGTAGAAATTTTGGTGAAATGGCATTCATACCCAGATTCGAGTTGGGTGAATTTAGATGACTTTCTAAGACATTATCCTTCTTTCCAACTCTGAGGACAGAGTTCTTAAAGGGGGGAAGAATTGTAATAGGTCTCTTTTCTAGTGAAATAATGCATTTTGAACTTGAATTTCATTGTGGGGATAATGCTTAGAACGAATAATTAGGTCATTTTATGCATGTAGGAAAAATTTTGGGTTGACAAGTTTCATATTCTCTCTCTAGACCTTAATTGCATCATGTTTTCGAGTGGGATTTTGAAGGTGAAGATAAAAGAATTAAGGAAAACTCTGTATGAGGGAAAGGTAGAGCAAGTATAAGAGAATAAAAGTGCCTATGTGAGATTTTTGTGAATCATGTTCTAAGTAACTCGTTCAGGGTCCTACGTTTAGTTCATTGTAAGAAAATGCCTTGATTTTACTCTCTCTAGAGTTTTAAACCTTGCAAGGCCCAAAAGAGGCATTTGCAGGTGGATTTGGACCTCGGACGTCTCTATCAATATTGTGCACATCAAAAAATTGAAGAAAAGTGTCCCTCACAAGCTTAACCTAATTCCTCACTGTTTTTGAGTTACACGGCTTTGAAAAGTGCCATTTTTTCCAACACTTGGAAAAAAAAAACGAGGGCTTCTCTAATTCTATTCGAATCCGTGATTCTCATGCTCATGTGTCACCATGTCTAATTATGTATGTTTTCGGATATGTCTTGGTTTTTTTCTACTATTGTTGATAGGTATGCTGAAAAAAAGGAAGTACACTACGATCGCATGGCTTTTTGCGAAAGTTTTGGAGAAACTCCACTTTTTCTAAATTTGGTGGATCACACCCTTCTTTGGGAGGCACGACTGCGATCAAACAGAAAAAGATAAGAAGGCCTGCGCATCAACACGGAGGAGACACAGAAATCTGAGAATTACGTTGTGATTGAGAGTGTGATTGAGAGTGAGAGTGAGAGTGAGAGTGTGATTGAGAGTACGAGTGAGAATGCGATTGTGATAGCTCAGGGGTGGTCGAGAGGTAGAGGCTTCGTCAAGAAGCTATTGTCCAAAGCTATTGTAACCATTGATTTACATCTATAATATTAGAATTCTTCCTTCTCTGCATCATATTTGTTCTACTCTTCCGCATCAGATTTTCTTTTACCTTGTGCAATCTCTACGTTCTTCTCTCCACTATTATTTCTTAGTAATCGAAAGATTGTGATTGGGGATAGATTGTGATTGAGAAAATGCTACAAGTGGTATCAGAGCAGAATCAATCCCCGGGAACGATGGATGGTCTAACACAAAAGATTCGTGAACAAGAGGAGCTTATTCAGAAGCTTCTTGGTAAATTGCGCAAAGAACGAGGGGGAAAGCAACCAGAAGGAGCAACAAATTTTTTTGTGGAGCTGAACGATGAAATAGATGAAGGTGCGGGAACATCTAGCGTACCTCGTGAAAAACAAAAACGCAATTCTGAAGATATGGAACCAGGTGAGTTTGCCCTTAACCAAGTCTTCAAGAAGGCAAAGTTAAATGATTTTGATGGCGAGAAGAAGAGTGGCGAAGATCTTGAGGCATGGATTGAAGAACTAGAGGATTTCTTTGATCTTGGACAATTAAGTGAAGAGTCCAAGGCAAAAGTTGGGATCCTGCATCTGCGTGGGATCGCGAAGCTATGGTGGAAGTCATATATGCAGACTCGAACGCGTTCTGGTCCTATTCTATGGAAGGAATTTAGAGAACAAGCTGAAAAACGCTATTGTTCTCCACACTACCATATGGAGAAGAAGATGGAGTTCTACAATTTCCGACAACACGAAGGTGACAAGCATAGCTTATCTGTTGATGAGTACAAAGAGAAGTTCCTACGTCTTCATAAATATGCATTCGAGGTTCGTTGTAATGCTGTAAAGAGTAAATTTATTGAAGGGCTTCGTGAGGAGCTTCGCTATCAAGTCAAGGGATCTGGATGCATTGATTTTCGTGATGCTATTGCGATGGCTGAGAACTTTGAGAAGATGGAGAAGTTCAATTTGCAGAAGGCAAATAGAAGCAGATTCATTGCAACAGGACATAGGCCACAAAGACCTGTTGCAATGAACATGAACAATTCAAAGAAAACTCCATCTTCTAACGACCAAGGTAAGAACCCTGCTTGGCCGTTGGAAAATCAAAGGAGGCATCAACCAATTGAGTGGCAACAAGACCCTAATTTTATTGAGATGGCAAAAAGACTTCGTCTGTGTTTTCATTGCGAGGAGCAAGGGCATCGAACATATGAGTGCCCGAACAAGGCAATCTTTCGACCCGCACAATCAAAAGCGATAAACATCATTGAGGAGGGTACAATGATTGAGGAAGCAGATGATGGCAGTAAGTGGGCTAACTCTACTTTACATTGCATGGTGGTTAGTTCTTTCCCAAAGGCTTCTGTAATCACGATTCCGGGTATGATTTTTGCGCATAAAACCAGATTTTTCATCGATTTGGGTAGTACCCATTGTTTTCTATCTTTCAAATTGGTACTGAATCTAGGGATAGCCCTAAATATGCAGATAACCAGACCTGTAGAGATGGCCAATGGACGATTACACTACACGAAAGGATCTGTTGAAAACCTTGAATTTACTCTTTCTAATAGATGCTTTTCTGGAAGCTTCCATGTAATTGAGATGAAACAGAGTGATGTAATCATAGGTATGGATTGGTTTGTTAAAAATTCTACCACAATTAATTGTGACCAAAGAACGATCAGTGTGAAGCTAAATGATGAATCTATTCATATTCTAGGTGATGTCTTTAATCCTAAGCCTACTCTTATTTCTGCTCTGTAGATAATTAGAGGTATACGTGATCGCTGCAAAACATTTGTAGTGTATATGAACAATCTGCATCAAGAAGGTAATGACGAAGATATTCCACATTACGTAGGAAATCTCTTGAAAGAATATGCCGATGTATTTCCAGAAGACTTGCCTGGTATACCCCCACCTAGGCAGATTGACCATGCCATTGACATATATCCAGGGAGTGAACCATATTCTAGAGCACCCTATAGATTTAAAATTGATGAACTAAAGGAGCTTAAGATTCAATTAGATGATCGTTTGAAGAAAGGCTTAATAAAACCGAGTGTCTCACCTTGGAGTGCACATAATTTCTGATAGAGATTCTAGATTTACGTCAAACTTCTAGAAAGCGACATTTGAATCCATTGGAACTCAACTTCGTATGAGTACAGCTTTCCATCCACAAACTGATGGGGAAACCGAGAGGGTTTAAAGGGTAGTTGAGGATATGTTGCGTATGTATGTGAATGAAAAGCAGAATAATTGGAGTGAATATTTACCCTTGGTTGTGTTTGCATACAATACTGCATGGCATGCATCTATAAAAATGACTCCGTTTGAAGCTATGTATGGTTATAATTGTTTGACTCCACCTTCGTTTTTGGGTTTTCCAAATAGAGTAGAAGTATCCAAAGAAATGCTTGATAAGATGGATGAAGAACTTGGAAACATTAAGAAACATATCAGAGAAGCTGAGAAAAGACAAAAGAAGTTCTATGATTTAAAGAGAAGACCACTTGAAGTCCAAGTTAATGATATGGTATTTCTTAAAGTTAATCCTCACCGATCTAACTTGTTGCTAGGGAAGGATCATAGACTCTCTCCTCGATATGCAGGCCCTTTTAAAGTTCTGAAAAAGATCAGATCTCTTGCTTATTTCCTAGAATTACCTAAATATCTAAATGTGCATCCTGTATTTCATGTCAGCTTACTTAAAAGATATGTGTATAATGTTGGTCATGTTTTGCAGGACAATTATAAGCTAAAAGATGATGGCTCTTTTGAGCTTCAATCGGAAATAATATTAGATAGGAAGGAAAGATTTCTTAGAAATAGATCTATAGTAGAAATTTTGGTGAAATGGTATTCATACCCAGTAGAAGATTCGAGTTGGGTGAATTTAGATGACTTTCTAACACATTATCCTTCTTTCCAACTCTGAGGACAGAGTTGTTAAAGGGGGGAAGAATTGTAATAGGCCTCTTTTCTAGTGAAATATTTCATTTTGAACTTTCTGAATTTCATTGTGGGGATAATGCTTAGAACAAATAATTAGGTCATTTTATGCATGTAGGAAAAATTTTGGGTTGATAAGTTTCATATTCTCTCTCTATACCTTAATTGCATCATGTTTTCCCGTGGGATTTTGAAGGTGAAGATGAAAGAATTAAGGAAAACTCTATATGAGGGAAAGGTGGAGCAAGTATAAGAGAATATTGTGCAGATTGAAAAATTGAATAAAAGTGTCTCTCACAAGCTTAACCTAATTCCTCATTGTTTTTGAGTTACAGGGCTTTGAAAAGTGCCATTTTTTCCAACACTTGGAAAAAAAAAGGAGGGCTTGTCTAATTCTATTCGAATCCGTGATTCTCATGCTCACATGTCACCATGTCTAATTATGTATGTTTTCGGATATGTCTTCTTGGTTTTTTTCTGCTATTTTTGATAGGTATGCTAAAAAAAAGGAAGTACACTAGGATCGCATGGCTTTTTGCGAAAGTTTTGGACAAACTCGACTTTTTCTAAATTTGGTGGATCGCACACTTCTCTGGGGGGCACGGCTGCGATCAAACGGAAAAAGATAAGAAGGCCTGCGCATCAACACGGAGGACACACAGAAATCTAAGAATTACCTTGTGATTGAGAGTGTGATTGAGAGTGAGAGTGAGAGTGAGAGTGTGATTGAGAGTACGAGTGAGAATGCGATTGTGGCAGCTCGGGGGTGGTCGGGAGGTAGAGGTTTTGTCAAGAAGCTATTGTCCAAAGCTATTGTAACCATTGATTCACATCTATAATATCAGATTTCTTCCTTGTCTGCGTCATATTTGTTCTACTCTTCCACATCATATTTTCTTTTACCTTGTGCAATCTCTGCATTCTTCTCTCCACTATTATTTCTAAGTAATCGAAAGATTGTGATTGGGGATAGATTGTGACTGAGGAAACACTACAAGTGGTATCAGAGCAGAATCAATCCGCGGGAACGATGGAAGGTCTAACACAAAAGGTTCGTGAACAAGAGGAGCTTATTCAGAAGCTTCTTGGTTAATTGCACAAAGAACGAGGGGGAAAGCAACCAGAAGGAGCAACAAATTTGTTTGTGGAGCTAAACGATGAAATAGATGAAGGTGCGGGAACATCTAACTTACCTCGCGAAAAACAAAACTGCAATTCTGAAGATATGGAACGAGGTGAGTTTGCCCTTAACAAAGTCTTCAAGAAGGCAAAGTTAAATGATTTTGATGGCGAGAAGAAGAGTGGCGAAGATCTTGAGGCATGGATTGAAGAACTAGAGGATTTCTTTGATCTTCGACAATTAAGTGAAGAGTCCAAGGCAAAAGTTGGGATCCTGCATCTGCGTGGGATCGTGAAGCTATGGTCGAAGTCATATATGCAGACTCGAATGCGTTCTGGTCTTGTTCTATGGAAGGAATTTAGAGAAGAAGCTGAAAAACGCTATTGTTCTCCACACTACCATATGGAGAAAATGATGGAGTTCTACAATTTCCGACAACACGAAAGTGACAAGCATAGCTTATCTATTGATGAGTACAAAGAGAAATTCCTACTTCTTCATAAATATGCATTAGAGGTTAGTGGTAATGCTCTAAATAGTAAATTTATTGAAGGCCTTCATGAGGAACTTCGCTATCAAGTCAAGGGATCTGGATACATTGATTTTCTTGATGCTGTTGTGATGGCTGAGAACTGTGAGAAGATGGAGAAGTTCAATTTGCAGAAGGCAAATAGAAGCAGATTCATTGCAACGGGACATAGGCCACAAAGTGTAAGACAATAGTTACGCAATATAACACAGGAGCAATAACAGAGAAGATAACAGATATAGGAGAATCTCAACAATTTTCTACTAGCAGCAAGTACAAAGATGATGGGGTTGTCCACCCGTGTGCTCTCAAGGTAGAGCTTAAATGGTGATCTAGACAACTCTAGATAGGGAGATACAAGGTAGAGGTATGCTGGCTCAACTCGGTGTCTTAGGTAGTGCAGAAGTCATGTATATATAGGATCATGGGTGGCCTGCCATGGACGGCTATACATGGGCGGTAGAGCGTGGGCGGCCACCGCCCGTGTAATTGCCATACACGGCTTAGACTGGTTGAACCGACCTAACAAATATAAATGATTTCTGACTCCGACAGGGAATATTCCATGGAATATTCCCTTTACCGTCGTGCCGGGGGCGCTGCCCCCGGACCCCCACCAGGGGGCCCGCTGGCCCCCTGGGACCCCCCAGCCAGGGGGCCCGCTGGCCCCCTTGGACCCCCCCAGCCGGGGCTGCTCACCGCTGCCCCGGACCCCACAATTGGGGACCCTGATAACTCCCTTTCCTTATAATATCTTACATGGTCCAACATGACCTTCATCCAACATTCAAGTTGGGATTCCCATCAATTGGGTAATGCATGCTTGGCTTCTCCTCATAAAGGGGGCCTTACAAAATGTGCATACAATCATGAGGGGTAGACATTGATCATATACTAACACCCCCCCTCAATGTTTACCGATGATAAATCAAGTAGGTCTCGGTCCTATGCCCATCTGTTGAAGATGCTTGTTGAGCTGCTCTCTTCCAAGTGCTTTAGTGAATATGTCAGCACAATTTGCCTCTGTTGGGCAATATTCTAGCTCCACAATTTCATCTTCAATTAGCTCACGAATGTAATGGTACTCTACTTCTATGTGCTTGGTGCGAGCATGAAATACTGGGTTCTTTGCAATAGCCATACAACTTTGATTATCACACTTGAGTACAGTTGGCATATTTGATGGAAAGCCAAGATCTGCAAGAATTCTCCTTAACCAGACTCCCTCACAAGAAGCAAAACAAGCTGCTTTGTACTCTGCTTCAGTGGAGGAGAGTGCGAGAGTTGGTTGCTTCCTACTTACCCAAGAAAATATTCCTGAACCAAGTGAGAAACAATATCCAGAAACTGATTTTCTAGAATCACAATCTCCAGCCCAATCTGAATCACAATATCCTTGGAGTGTATCACCTGTGGTATACAAAATACCAAAATCCAAGGTTCCTGCAATGTACCTTAGAATTCGCATTCCAGCATTCCAGTGACTCTCCTTAGGTTTGTTGGAAAACCTGCTTAACACTCCAACAGCATAGCAAATGTCTGGTCTAGTGTTGCACAGAAAAATAAGACTTCCAACGAGCTTCCTATACTTCTTAGCATCTACATCAGGCATGTTATCATCCATAGATAGCTTATGATTTACCTCCATAGGTGTGCTAGTTGGTTTGCAATCCATCATTCCAAATGCCTTGAGAATTTCTTTGGAATATTTTTGTTGTGAGATGAAAATGCCATCCTTCCTTTGCCATACTTCAATTCCCAGACAAAAATGGAGTAGACCTAAGTCTGTCATTTCAAACTCAGTTCCCAAGCTGATCCGAGTTTGATTGATGAGTTCCTGATGATCTCCTGTAATGATCAAATCATCTACATATACAATGACAACAACTAGCTTGCTATCCCTTTTCGTTACATACAAGTTAGCATCAGAAGTACTTCTTTCAAAACCCATATTTTTGAAAAAATGATCTATTCGTTGGTACCAAGCCCGTGGAGCTTGCTTAAGTCCATACAAAGCTTTCTTCAACCTGCAAACTTTATTTTCTGAATTGGGCACCTCAAAACCTGGTGGTTGAGATACATATACCTCCTCCTTGAGGTGACCATTCAAAAATGCAGATTTGACATCCATCTGGAAAATAGGCCAAGACTTTTGTGCAGCTACTGCAAGTACCGTCCGAATAGTTGTCATGCGTGCTGTTGGTGCAAAAGTTTCTTGAACATCAAATCCTTCAATCTGTGAAAAACCCTGTGCAACTAATCGTGCCTTATACTTTTCTAATGTTCCATCAGCTTTATACTTAGCTTTCCAAATCCATTTAGTACCTATTACCTTCTTCTTTGGCGGCAAGTCGACTAGATCCCATGTATCATTTTTGAGTATACTATCATACTCAGACTGCATTGCTGCTCTCCAATCTGGATCATCAATGGCTTCTTCAATGGTGGTAGGTTCCTTTATCGAACCCATGATATCTGCCATTAGAGCCATGTTAACAATGTGTTCTGAGGCTCTTCTTTGCTCCTCTATTCTCTTTGATCTTCGTAATCCATCCGATGATGATTCTGGTACATCTACATGTGGATTAAGATCATCAAAGAGCTGTTGTGCCCACTTCGGTAGTGGCTTACGCTGTGCAGCTACAACTGGTTGGCTTTTTATTGAGGAAATTTCTCCATCAGATGTTTCCTCCTCCTCAACTTTAACCTGTCTTTTGATAGGCACAAGGTGAGATATTTCTCCGCTTGATGAGATAGTAGATTTACCTTTATCTTCTACTAAGTGTGGTCGTTCATCAAACACCACATCTCGGCTGACAAAAATCTTCCTTGCCTCAGGATCCCATAACCTGTATGCTTTAGACTCTTCACTATATCCTAGGAAGACACACTTTTTGCTTTTTGAATCCAACTTTGATCTTGTTGAATCAGGAATATGTGCATAACAGAAACAACCAAAAATTATGAAATGCAAAACTGAAGGCTTTTTACCAGAATATGCTTCTTGAGGAGTCATCCCCTTCAGTGCTTTTGTGTAGCTTCGATTGAGGATGTAGACTGCTGTATTGACTGCTTCTGCCCAGAATGAATCAGGCATGTCTTGAGCCTTCAACATACAACGAGCCATTTCAACTACTGTCCTGTTCCTGCGCTCAACAACGCCATTTTGTTGGGGTGTATGAGCTGTGGTAAGTTGCCTTTTCACACCATGCTCCTTACAGTAATTGTTGAATTCTGTTGACAAGAATTCACCTCCTCTATCTGTTCTAAATTTCTTCAATTTCCTTCCTGATTCATTTTCTACATACTTATGCCACGTTTTAAATTTTTCAAAAGCATCAGCCTTCTCTCGAATGAAATAAACCCACATCTTTCTACTATAATCGTCGACTAACAGCAAGAAGTAGAAAGATCCTCCTAAAGCAGGTGTAGACATTTTACCGCAGAGATCAGCATGTACCAACTCTAGAGGAGCTTGAGATCGATTGCTGGTCTCTCTTGGAAATGCCTTTCGTTGTTGCTTGCCCATCATACAAGCTTCACAAGGTTCCTGCAACTCTGAAAATGCAGGCATATGAGCAACCATCCCTGTTCGTTGCATCTCCTTCAAAACTGCAAATCCGAGATGCCCAAATCGTCGGTGCCATAACCTGCTTACATCTTTATCTTCTGTAGCAGTTAAAGCACTTAACTCATACAAGTTATCCCGTCGTATGCCTTTACCTACAACATTACCTGATGAATCCATGATTTCCGCACCACTCTTATTGAAGTGAACTTCGAGTCCACGATCTGTTATTGCAGAAACTGATAACAAATTTCTTTTGAGTGTAGGTACATAGAGAACATCGGATAACTTTTTCTCAACACCTAGAGAAGTGATAAAAGAGATGGTTCCAGTTCCTTCAGCTGGACACTTGGAGTCATTTCCCACCACTACATTGATGGATTCCCGCAGAGGCACTAGGGAACTATACCAATCCTTTTTACTAGTCATATGGCGAGAAGCTCCACTATCTAAAATCCATGGCTCATCAACACGAGCTTGAGCAGATGAACATACCTCTTCAATAGCTACCCAAAGTTCCAGCTCTGTGTTGTTTGCAGACTCTTTGTTCTTCCATGATGATTTTACAGTCCCATTCCGTTCATCAGCTTGCTTCTTTCTGCAATCCTTGATGGCATGGCCTTTCTTTTCACAATAGAAGCAACTTCCTATGAACTTTTTCTTCTTTGGCTTCTTCTTTGATCCCTCTGAAGAGCCTTTACCTTTTGCATTTGCTGAGAATGCAGCATCAGTTGTACTTTGCCGATTCTTCAGCCGCATCTCTTCTTCTAAAAGCATGGCACAAAACTCTTCAAATGTAAGAGGAGTTGGCCTTACCTGAGTGTTAAGGGCTGTTACTAATCCATCATACTTTGCTGGAAGAACACGTACAGATCTTCGAGCCAGCTCTTCTGGTGTTATAACAACACCAACTGCAGCCAATTGATCTTGAAGATGCTTTATCCGTTTGATAAAATCTTCAGCCTTTTCAGAATCAGAATGTTTTTCATTTGCCAACTGGTTTTCTAAATTCTGTATCCTAGTGTGGTTCTTGGTCTCATATTGTCGAGCCAATATGCCCCAAGCCTCATGTGCTTTAGTAGTATGTTGAACTAAAGTAAGCACAGAATCACTTACACTAGTGACAATCGCACATAATGCATCAGCATTCCGCCTCTTCCAAGCTCGTAGAAGATCTGGATCTGGCTGAATCATCAATCTTGAATTTGCTGGATCTTCAACTGGTATAGGCTCTGGATCCAATCCCATCGGTCCCATGACAGTGTCAAGTAATTCATAGGAGTCCAAAATTGCAGAAATTTTGAACTTCCAGAGTGTATAGTTGGTTCCATCCAGCTTCCCTTCAGTGAATGCAGGTGGACGAATTCGAATAGGTGCAGCATTAACATTAGTTGAAGCACCAAGACTACTGTTCGATGATGAAGCCATCATGTAATCACTCGAATAATCTACTGATATTCTAGTCTGCTAGTAGGCTAAAATAATGATACTTCTCAAGCTATTCGAACCTTACAGCTCTGATACCATGTAAGACAATAGTTACGCAATATAACACAGGAGCAATAACAGAGAAGATAACAGATATAGGAGAATCTCAACAATTTTCTACTAGCAGCAAGTACAAAGATGATGGGGTTGTCCACCCGTGCGCTCTCAAGGTAGAGCTTAAATGGTGATCTAGACAACTCTAGATAGGGAGATACAAGGTAGAGGTATGCTGGCTCAACTCGATGTCTTAGGTAGTGCAGAAGTCATGTATATATAGGATCATGGGTGGCCTGCCATGGACGGCTATACATGGGCGGTAGAGCGTGGGCGGCCACCGCCCGCGTAATTGCCATACACGGCTTAGACTGGTTGAACCGACCTAACAAATATAAATGATTTCTGACTCCGACAGGGAATATTCCATGGAATATTCCCTTTACCGTCGCGCCGGGGGTGCTGCCCCCGGACCCCCACCAGGGGGCCCGCTGGCCCCCTGGGACCCCCCAGCCAGGGGGCCCGCTGGCCCCCTTGGACCCCCCAGCCGGGGCTGCTCACCGCTGCCCCGGACCCCACAATTGGGGACCCTGATAACTCCCTTTCCTTATAATATCTTACATGGTCCAACATGACCTTCATCCAACATTCAAGTTGGGATTCCCATCAATTGGGTAATGCATGCTTGGCTTCTCCTCATAAAGGGGGCCTTACAAAATGTGCATACAATCATGAGGGGTAGACATTGATCATATACTAACAATACATACACATACACATGTACACACCTAAAGTCACATATGCATACACATACACACACATAAAGTCACATACACATACACACATATACATTTTTTAGGATTAGGGTTTTATGGTTTTACATCCATACACACATGCATACAAATATACATACACACATCACTACAACACATCACTTTTCAAAGCCTTGTAACTCAAAAACGGCGAGGAATTAGCTTAAGCTTGTGAGAGACACTTTTATTCAATTTTCGATCTGCACAATAGTGTTTGAGACGTGTGAGGTCCAAATCGACCTCCAAATGCCACTTTTTAGCCCTACAAGTTTAAAAATTCTAGAGAGAGTAAAATCAAGTTATTTTCTTACAATGAATTAAATGTAGGAACCTGAACGAGGTACTTAAAACATGATTCACAAAAATTTCACAGAGGCACTTTTATTCTCGTATACGCTCTACCTTTCTCTCATACATGGTTTTTCTTAATTCTTTCATCTTCACCTTCAAAATTCGACTAGAAAATATGATGCGAATATGGTCTAGAGAGAGAATATGAAACTTATCTTTCCAAAATTTTTCCTACATGCATAAAATGACCTAAATATTCATTCTAAGCATTATCCCCACAATGAAATTTAGAAAGTTCCAAACGAATTATTTCACTAGAAAAGAGGCCTATTACATCCCCCTTTTAAGAACTCTATCCTCAGAGTTGGAAAGAAGGATAATATGTTAGAAAATCGTCTAAGTTCACCCAACTCGAATCTTCTACTGGGTATAAGTGCTGTTTTACAAAAATTTCTACTATAGATTTATTTCTAAGAAATCTTTCCTTTGTGTTTAATATTATTTCAGGTTGAAGCTCAAAAGAGCCATCATCTTTCAGCTAATAATTGTCTTGCAAAACATGAGCAACATTAGATACATATCTTTTAAGTAAGATAACGTGAAATACTGGATGCACACTTAAATGTTTAGGTAATTCCAGCAAATAAGCAAGACATCCAATCTTCTTCAGAACTTTAAAAGGACATGCATATCAAGGAGAAAGTCTATGATCCTTCCCTAGCAATAAGTTAGATCAGTGAGGATTAACTTTAGGAAATACCATATCATCAACTTGAAATTCAGGTGGTCTTCTCTTTAAATCACAGAATTTCTTTTGTCTTTTCTGAGCTTCTTTTATGTGTTTATTTATTTTCCCAAGTTCTTCATCCATTTTATCAAGCATTCCTTTGGACACTTCTACTTTATTTGGAAAACCCAAAAACGAAGGTGGAGTCAAACAATTATAACTGTACATAGCTTCAAACGGAGTCATTTTTATAGATGCATGCCATGCACTATTGTATGCAAACTCAAGCAAGGGTAAATATTCACTCTAATTATCCTTCTTTTCATTCATATACATAAGCAACATATCTTCAACTACCCTGTTAACCCTCTTAGTTTCCCCATTAGTTTGTGAATGGAAAGCGGTACTCATACAAAGTTGAGTTCCTATCGATTCAAATGTTGCTCTCCAAAAGCGTGAGGTAAATCTAGAGTCCCCATAAAAAATTATGCTTTTAGGAATTCCATGCAATCAAAAAAATTCTTTTACAAAGATTCTTGCAACATTCAATGCAGTAGGAGTATTTTTTCATAGGAAAGAAATGTGCCATGTTGGTAAGCTGATCGACTACAACAAATATGGTATCATGCTTACTTCTGGTCATAGGTAGCTTAGTGATAAAGTCCATAGAAATAGACTTCCACTTCTTATTTGGAACATCCAAAGGTTGAAGCATTTCAGACATCCTGTTAAACTCAAATTTCACCTGTTGGAACTTCAAACATTCACTAACATATTTTCTAATATCCTGCTTCATGCATGGCCAAACATAAGAATACTTCGTTTTAACATAGGTCCTTGAATAACCTGGATGTGGAGGTTCAAAATTTTAATGACAATCATTCAAAGTTTTAATTTTTAATGGAGATTCAGAAGATATGCATAGCCGATTGTTCCACTACAATGTTCCATTCTGCCTATGAAATTTCTCCTCATACATCGATCCCTGTTTGTATTCAAAGAATTCAAAATAGGTGCATAAAAAGGATCTTGTTTTATCTCTTTTTGAATTTTCTTAAGAAAATCACAATTTATTATAGAAACAAGATTACACAAAGGTTTCTGACTCAATGCATGAGCAGCCTTATTTTCCTTACTAGCCAGATACTTAATGTCAAAATCATACTCATTTAATAATTCAATCCAATGCTTCTGCCTGTTGTTAAGCAATGGTTGTGTGAAGATGTATTTTAGACTCTGATGATTTGTTTTCGTTTAAACTTAGCCCCCTAACAATAGATTTCTCCAATACTTAAGTGCATGCACAAAAGCAAACATTTCTAAATGATGAGTAGGATGGTTAAGTTCATATTTTCTTCGAGTTTGTGGACTCATATGCGACCACCCGACCATCTTGTGAAAGAACACATTCTTTCTGACTATGAGTCTTAGGAATCGGCTAGTTAACTATCGTTTTTATATTATCTTCATCTATAAGGATTCCTTCTTTCGATATTACTCTTCCTAGATACACAAGTTTATCCTTATCAAAGAAAGACTTACTCTTTTTTCCATACAATTTGTGTTCTCTAAGAGTTTGCAAAGTCTTCTTGAGATGTATCGCATGCTCGATATCATCTTTAGAGTATACAAATATATCTTCAAGAAATACTAAGATGAATTCATCTTGGTAATCATTAACAATATTATTCATCAAGCACATAAATGTGGCAAGATCAATTGTTAATCCAAAAGGTAGAACCGTAAACTCATAGTGACCATATCGTGTTTGAAAAGCTGTCTTAGGAATATCCTTTGTTTTGATCCTAATTTGGTGATAGGCAGATCTTAAGTCAATCTGAGTGAATACAATTGGTCCACTTAGTTGACCTAATAAGCCATCTATGTGAGGGAGTGGATACTTATTATTAATTCTTCTTTTACTCAACCCCCTATAGTCAATGCATAATCTATAAGAGCCATCTTTCTTCTTGTGAAATAAAACATGTGCACCCCAAGATGAGATTCTCGGTCTTATCAAGCCTTTCTTAAAAAGATCATCTTATTGAATCTTAAGCTGCTTTAACTCATGGATTTTAAATCTATAGGGTGCTCTAGAATATGGTTCACTCCTTGGATATTGTTGGGATAGATGGATGGATGCGCCAAGAGACTGAGTAGGTACTGCTAAACCTGCTTTGTACCAGCCTTCTTATGCTTCAGATTTGATAAGTAGACCTTCTTAGCTTTCCAATAACACCAAAAAAAGACCTATGTGCTTTGGAAGTGATGTGTGTAATGATTGAACCAAAACAGATAACTTTGTAGTCCACAAACTCAAGAAAGCCTTCTATTTTAGTCTTGACACATGCTAACTGTTTTGCTTAGTGTGACCAGTATAGTAGAAATTGATAAAATTCCTTCTAGGGGTATTTAATTAGCTTAGTAAGCTACCATTTGCAAGTGGAATGATGTAAAAAGATAAACTATGCTAAGGGAAATCAATTTAGCAAGATTAGCTATACCCCCGACTTTTTAGGATTGTAGCAGAAATAGAATAGTGAGCACCTCGATGCAGATTTCTCTGCATTGGCTGAATAGAATGTCTACAAAGTTTGACAGCATGTAGGAGGCTTCTAGCTAAATCCAACAAGCTTTGCATCACTGAATTTTATGGAGTATTGACCGAGATATGCCCTTGACAAGTTGACAAACTTTTGAGTAGACTAGCAGAGAACACAGAGATGAATGATGTAAATGTATCTATAAATTAAAACTTGTGTACAATCCCATCGGCATGAATAACATTGCCTATTGGTGTAGAGAGGTGTAGGCTATGGTATAGCCCTCACACACACTCAATTACAGTAGAATGAAGCTCGGGAGTGAAGTGATCTACCCGCGACTTTTTCATATCCATTTTTATAGGAAATAACTAAAAATTTGAATTCAAATTCAAACTTTTGGCTCCCTATGATCAAGCTCCTAAATGCTTGGAGATATTCTCTCAATCAAGTGAGTTACTTTTTCCACGAATCACTTAGGTAGGTGATTACAAAAGATTCTAAGTCAATTTGACTTTTACAATGAGATAAAGTGGTAATTAACCACTAGCATATGTTCCTATGATTCTTCATGATATCTTCCAAGCCAAATGTGTAGGCTTGTGAGTTACACCAACAACTTCCCCTCAAGCCAAACATTTTGGCTTAAGTCTTCATCTTCAATCTTCAAGTATATCCTGCAATCCAATCATGGATTTGAACCTGCAAAGTTTTGTTCCATCAAAAGCTTTAGTCAACAAATGTGCACATTGCATGTTGGTTGATACATAGGTAAGTTGAATCTCTTTGCTTATCAACTTCTCTCTCACATAATGTTAATGAACCTCTATGTGTTTAGTTCTAGCATGATAGATAGGATTAGCTGCAAGGTGAAGAGAACTTGTATTATCCCCAAAGATAATTGGTGACCTAGTATATAAGCCCAATTCTGTATACAAAAGCTTAATCCAAATTGCTTCTTGTGTGGCATTAGCTAGTCCTCTATACTCTGCCTCTGTGAAAGACAAGGCAATAGTAGGTTGCTTCTTTGAAGACCATGAAATTGGTTTGTCACCTGCAAAAGAAATATATCCAGAAGTGCTTCTCCTATCATCCTTGCATCGTGCCCAATTCGCATCTGAATAGACTTTTATGTCAATATCTGAAGTGAAAGGAAAATACAAACCATGGTTCTGTGTACCCTTGAGATACTTCAAGATTCTCTTGGCAGCCTCTAAGTGAGGTATCCTTGGCTTGTGCATAAATTGACTTAGCACACTAACTCCATATGCAATATCAATTCTTGTAAGAGTAGCATAGTTCAAGCTACCCACCATACTTTGATAACATGTAATGTCCTTGACTTCATCACCTTCATGGGCACTTAGCTTTAGGTTCACCTCCATTGGAGTGCTTGCTACTTTACTTCTTCAACATATCTTGTACATACTTTTTCTGAGTAATGTATATCCCTGAATTAGTGTAAACTAATTCAAGCCCTAGAAAATACTTTAGTAAGCCAAGATCATTGAACTTCAACTCCTTCATCATCTGGTTTTTGATATATCTGATTCCACTGACATCATTACCTGTAATGATGATGTCATCAACATAAACATAGAGATAGATTACCTCTGAATTACTTCTCTTAATGAACAGAGAAGTGTCAGCCTTGCTCATGACAAAACCTTGGTCTTGGAGGTATGTAGTTAACCTGTAATTCCATGCCCTAGGTTCCTGCTTCAATCCGTATAAAACCTTCTTTAATTTGCAAACATAAGTTACCTTCTTAGGGTCTTCATAGCCAGGAGGTTGTGATATATAAACTTCTTCTAAAATCCATCCATTCAAGAAAGCATTCTTGACATCTAATTGGTACATGTTCCAATTCTTTGATGCAGCCACACTTACCAACACTCTGATTGTTGGCATCTTGGCCACAAGAGAAAAAGTCTCTTCATAGTCAATGCCTTAGGTTTATGCAAAACCCTTGGCTACCAATCTGGCTTTGTACCTATTAATTGTTCCATCAAAATTTCTTTTTAACTCATAGATCCATCTGGATCCTATTACCTTCATGGAGTCCTTCTTGGGTACTAACTCCCATGTGTCACTCTTAGGTAGTGCAGAAGTCATGTATATATAGGATCATGGGTGGCCTGCCATGGACGGCTATACATGGGCGGTAGAGCGTGGGCGGCCACCGCCCGCGTAATTGCCATACACGGCTTAGACTGGTTGAACCGACCTAACAAATATAAATGATTTCTGACTCCGACAGGGAATGTTCCAATTCTTTGATGCAGCCACACTTACCAACACTCTGATTGTTGGCATCTTGGCCACAAGAGAAAAAGTCTCTTCATAGTCAATGCCTTAGGTTTATGCAAAACCCTTGGCTACCAATCTGGCTTTGTACCTATTAATTGTTCCATCAAAATTTCTTTTTAACTCATAGATCCATCTGGATCCTATTACCTTCATGGAGTCCTTCTTGGGTACTAACTCCCATGTGTCACTCTTAGGTAGTGCAGAAGTCATGTATATATAGGATCATGGGTGGCCTGCCATGGACGGCTATACATGGGCGGTAGAGTGTGGGCGGCCACCGCCCGCGTAATTGCCATACACGGCTTAGACTGGTTGAACCGACCTAACAAATATAAATGATTTCTGACTCCGACAGGGAATATTCCCCGGACCCCACAATTGGGGACCCTGATAACTCCCTTTCCTTATAATATCTTACATGGTCCAACATGACCTTCATCCAACATTCAAGTTGGGATTCCCATCAATTGGGTAATGCATGCTTGGCTTCTCCTCATAAAGGGGGCCTTACAAAATGTGCATACAATCATGAGGGGTAGACATTGATCATATACTAACACAAAGACCTGTTGCAATGAACATGAACAATTCAAAGAAAACTCCATCTTCTAACGACCAAGGTAAGAACCCTGCTCGGCCGGTGGAAAATCAAAGGAGGCATCAACCAATTGAGTGGCAACAAGACCCTAATTTTATTGAGAGGGCAAAAAGACTTGGTCTGTGTTTTCATTGTGGGGAGCAAGGGCATCGGACATATGAGTGCCCGAACAAGGCAGTCTTCTGACCCGCACAATCAAAAGCGATAAACATCATCGAGGAGGGTACAATGATTGAGGAAGCAGATGATGGCGGTAAGTGCACTAACTCTACTTTACGTTGCATGGTGGTTAGTTCTTTCCCAAAGGCTTCTGTAATCACGATTCCGGGTATAATTTCTGCACATAAAACCAGATTTTTGATCGATTCAGGTAGTACCTATTGTTTTCTATCTTTCAAATTGGTACAGAATCTAGGGATAGCCCTAAATATGCAGATAAGCACACCTGTAGAGATGGCCAATGGACGATTACACTACACGAAAGGATATGTTGAAAACCTTGAATTTACTCTTTCTAATAGACACTTTTCTGGAAGCTTCCATGTAATTGAGATGAAACAGAGTGATGTAATCATAGGTATGGATTGGTTAGTTAAAAATTCTGCGACAATTAATTGTGAACAAAGAACGATCACTCTGAAGCTAAATGATGAATCTATTCATATTCTAGGTGATGTCTTTAATCCTAAGCCTACTCTTATTTCTGCTATGCAGATAATAAGAGGTATACGTGATGGCTACAAAACATTTGTAGTGTATGTGAACAATCTGCATCAGGAAGGTAATGACGAAGATATTCCAGATTACGTAGGAAATCTCTTGAAAGAATATGCCGATGTATTTCCAGAAGACTTGTCTGGTATACCCCCACCTAGGCAGATTGACCATGCCATTGACCTATATCCAGGGAGTGAACCATATTCTAGAGCACCCTATAGATTTAACATTGTTGAAGTAAAGGAGCTTAAGATTCAATTAGATGATCTTTTGAAGAAAGGGTTAATAAAACCGAGTGTCCCACCTTGGGGTGCGCATAATTTCTGATAGAGATTCTAGATTAACGTCAAACTTCTGGAAAGCGACATTGGAATCCATTGGAACTCAACTTCGTATGAGTACAGCTTTCCATCCACAAACTGATGGGGAAACCAAGAGGGTTAACAGGGTAGTTGAGGATATGTTGCGTATGTATGTGAATGAAAAGCAGGATAATTGCAGTGAATATTTACCCTTGGCTGAGTTTGCATACAATAGTGCATGGCATGCATCTATAAAAATGACTCCGTTTGAAGCTATGTATGGTTATAATTGTTTGAATCCACCTTCGTTTTTGGGTTTCCCAAATAAAGTAGAAGTATCCAAAGAAATGCTTGATAAGATGGATGAAGAACTTGGAAAAATTAAGAAACATATAAGATGTTGATATATGTAGGTAGTGATGTGTGTGAACACTCTAGGACCGCCCGGCCACTTTTTTCCCTCTTTAGGAGGTTTTTTTCCCCCGGCTTGTACATACGCCTATTGCCCTAATGGGCTACTTATCTTTGTACATTCTCTAGTAATACATTCAGTATTGTGTGTTTGTGCTCCAAGCTTCTTCTTCTTCCTTGTGTTGTTCGCGTGCTTCCGCAGAGGTCTATCTTCAACAATTGGTATCAGAGCAGGTCGTTGCTTCTTCTAGGGCGCCGTCGACACTCCTCCGTTTGCAATCTCATATTCGCAAAAAATTTGGTGAGCATACTCAGGGTGTTTCCGAGATCAAAACGGCTTCGCTCTGTGGTACCGAAATCGCGATCTGAGCTCGTTTCGACCTCCGAACGCACTATTGCAGCGTTTCTGCAGGCTTTCTCGTCCTTTTGTACCAAAGGTATATACCAGTTTCTGTTCGCCAGTTTAAGCATCTCAAAGTCTGCTACCGGTCTAGGAGAACTCGTCTAGGCAGTTCCGTTCAACTTTTTGAGATACAGTCAATTTTTTGCATCAAGGTATTTTTGTCACCGGCCATGGCTGAAAGCAGTGATGTATTCCGTATGTTGGCTCTTGAGGATAAGTTGGATGGTACCAACTACCCATTATGGGCTTATATGATGCGACATGTACTGGTTGCAAAAGGATTGTGGAACATTGTGCAGGATGTTGAAAGATGTCCTGTTACACCTGTAACGATAGGTACTGCAAATATAGGTGTTGGAGCTGATGAAGATGGTGTCGAAGATGATATTCCGCAGATTCCTATTCGTGCTGTTGTTTCTGTTGCACCTACTGCAGAGCAGATTCGTTGGGATGGCAGAGATGCCCAGGCACATGCATTGATAGCTTTGTCTTTCAAACGTGCCATTATTCCTCACACTCGCTCTTGCAGAACAACAAAGGATGCTTGGGATACACTTACCACTTTGTACCAGGCTAGGAATGAGGCTCGTGTTGCTTACCTCCGAAAACAGTTGGAGAGTGAGCACATGAATGAAGGTGATTCTATGGACAGTTTTCTTACAAAGATCAAAGACCTGAAGGAACAATTGATTTCTGCTGATGAGGTTATACCAGATAGCTCACTTGTGCAGACCGTTCTGAATGGTCTTCCTGATTCATATCAGAGTTTTGCCTCTACTCCTCGGTTGATGATGAAAGGCAATCCGAATGCCCTGTTATTTGAGGAGTTAGTCTCTGTTCTGTTGCAGGAAGATCAATCCAGGCAGAACAGGTCCATTATGCGTGTTGCAGATAAAGCTTTCCTGGCTAGTCAGAAGAGCAAAGGAAAATGGAGCTCTTCTACTAGTAAGCAAAAATCTGCAAATGCTGCACAATCGAAGAACCAGGATAAAGATGAGAAGAATCAGAAAAGTAGAAATTGTTCTGCAAGTACTGTAAAGGAAATGATCATATTATAAAGAAGTGTCCAAAACTGGCTGCTAAAGAGGCAAAGAAGGAAGAGGCTGGAATGGTTGTTAGAGAGGCCTCTACACCAAAAATAGAGTCTGCAAATCTTGTGCAGGAAGAAGAATGGGCGTTTACTACTGTCTCCAGTTTTGACCCATCTTCTCATGATCAGTGCATGTCTGCAGTAGACTCAAATGTTTGGTACTTTGACAGTGGGGCGACCAAACATATTACCTCGCAGCGCAGTTTCTTCTCTTCACTTGAGCCTGCCCCTCTAGGGAATACTGTCACATGCGCCAATAACTCCTCTTATCCTGTTATGGGAGTTGGTAAGATCATTCTGACTACTGCTGATGGTAGTTCTTTCACTTTGTCAGATGCTTTATTTGTGCCAGGGATCAAAAAGAACCTATTATCAGTTTCTGCATTAGCCAAGATTGGCTTGGTTGTGAAATTTGTTGATGACAGGTGTATAGTCCATGATCTCTCAAATGGCGATGTGATTATTGCTTCTGGCATTTTATGTCGTGGGCTGTATAAGCTCATAGACTATGAAAGATCTATGAATGATTCGGCATGTGCACTTCATGATTCTCAGGCTATGTCAGATACAAAGCTTTGGCATGCACGCTTTCGTCATCTGAATTTTGCTAGTTTGTTACGCCTACAGAAATCTGAAATGGTGTCCTCTTTGCCCAAACTTGAGGCACCTGGAAAACATGTTTGTGAAGGCTGTATTTTGGGCAAAATGCAGCGTTCTTCCTTTCCAAAAGATGGTTCAGTTCGGGCTACGCTGAAATTGCAGCTTGTACATAGTGATGTCTGTGGTCCTATGCAGACACCCTCTTTTGGAAATTACCTTTACTTCGTGACTTTCATTGATGATTTTTCTAGGCATGCATGGGTATATCCACTCAAAGCAAAGTCCGAAGTGTTCATGTGCTTCAAACAGTTTTTGGTTTTGGCTGAAAATCTATTAGCATGTAAAATGGGCACCCTCCATTCCGATCGAGGGGGGGAATATATGTCTTCAGATTTTAATGCATTTCTGGCTGAACGTGGGATAAAACACCAGTGTATAGTGCCGTATACACCTCAATAGAATGGAGTTGCTGAAGGAAAGAACAGGTCACTCATGGAGATGGCGAGGTGCATGGTCAAAAGTCAGGCTTTACCACATAGTTTCTGGCTTGAGGCTGTCATGTGTGCAGCATATGTATTGAACAGGTGTCCCACTAAAGCGTTGTAGTCTATCACTCCATATGAGGCTTCGCATGACCGCAAGCCATGTGTTGCTCATCTACGTGTTTTTGGTTGTTTGGCATATGCATTAGTGCCTGAACAACATCGCAAAAAATTGGATGATAAGGCAGTAAAATGTACTTTTGTTGGGTACAGTTCTGAAAGTAAAGGCTATCCTCTGTATCATCCACAGACTAAACGCATTCTGGTTAGCGATGATGTTGTCTTTGTGGAAGATGCTATTCAGCCATTGCTTTCATGTACTAAGGAGACATCTCTTAGCTCCAAAGACATGTATGATACTTTGATGCCTCTTTTTACAGGTGGACAAGCTAGTGCTGGTCCTAATGAGGCAACTTCTCAGCCATTGCAGGTTTCATATAATGATGCAGATCATTCCATTTCTGATGCAGATTTACATGATGCACTTGTTGATAAGAGAGCCGATATTGAGCAGGCAAAAACTATGCCAAAATGGCTGGTGCAGACTTTGTGTGACAGCAAATTAGATGCACCTTTGTCATATCGTACTCATTTAGGCTCTCATAGTGCCTCCTTTGCATCAGATTGCTATGCTATGGCTGCATCTAGTCTCTCTGATGAGAAATGCATCTAGTCTCTGTGATGAGAATGAGTCTGTTTCTTTTGATGAAGCACAAAATTCAGAAAATTGGATGGCTGCTATGCAATCTGAATATGATGCTATAATGAAGAATGGTACATGGTCTTTATGGGACTTGCCTCCTGGCAAGAAGGCCATTGGCACTAAGTGGGTATACAAGCTGAAGAGTAAACCTGATGGTACAGTTGACAGGTATAAGGCTAGGCTTGTTGCAAAGGGTTATGCACAGGAAAGAGGCATTGATTTTGATGAGACCTTTGCACCTACATGCCGTATGACTACTGTTCAGAGCATTTGTGCACTTGCAGCCCATCATGGTTGGAATGTACATCAGTTGGACATTAAAACAACATTTCTGAATGGTGACTTGCATGAAGAAGTATATGTTTTTCAGCCCTATGGCTTTGTGCAGAAAGGGCATGAAAACCAGGTGTGCAGGTTAAAGAAGGCATTATATGGTTTAAAGCAAGCACCACGTGCTTGGTATGAGAAGATACATGCCTATCTTATTGCACATGGTTTTGAGAACAGTCCAACTGAAAGCACCTTATATGTTAAACGTGCTAATGATCTGCTTCTGATCATTGTTGTCTATGTTGATGACATGCTGCTCACTAGTCCTATTGAGACACATATTGCTGATTTTAAGGCTGATTTGCATGCCTCATTTGAGATGTCTAATTTGGGGCATTTGCATCACTATTTGGGCATTCAGTTTATGCACGTTGATGGTGGAATGGCTTTGTGTAAAACGAAATATATTGACACATTATTGCAGCGTTTTGGCCTTGAAGACTGTAAGCCTATTGCCACTCCTATGGAGACAGGTTTATGATTGAGTCTTCATGATGCTTGAGATGCATTTGATGTTGTTCTCTATCAGCAGGCTGTTGGATGCTTGATTTACTTATGCATTACTCGGCGAGATATTCAGTTTGCTGTCTCACAGATGAGCAGGTTTATGCATTGCCCAGGAGTCACACATTGGAAAGCGGTTAAGCGCATCTTTCGCTACTTGAGTGGTACTCGGCTACTTGGGTTGTTTTATCCCAAGGGGGGATCACTACCGCCAGATTTGCATGCTTTTTCTGACTTAGATTGGGTTGGTTGCTATGACACTCGTATGTCCACCAGTGGTTTTTGCTTCATGCTTGGTAGCTCATGTATATCTTGGTTGAGCAAGAAGCAGCCTACTCTGGCCACTTCCAATTGTGAGGCTGAGTATAGGGCAGCTTTCACAGCGACTGTTGAGTGTGTGTGGCTCAAACGCCTTATGGCTGATTTGGGTGTTGGCCAGTCTTCTGCCACCACCATCTTCACTAACAGTCAGAGTGCATTGGCAGTTGCGAGGAACCCTGTGTTCCATGCTTGCACTAAGCACATTGAGGTGCATTATCACTATGTGAGGGAGAGGTTCTCTGCTGGGGAGATCAGCTTGGCATATGTGCCCACGCAGGAGAACATTGCAGACCTTTTCACGAAGGCTCTGCCTAAGGAGAAGTTTGAAGCTTTCCGCAAAGCTTTGGGCTTACTTCCTTTTGTGGAGTGATTTCCACATAGCTTGGCACTTCCTTATACATGAGTGCCAGCTCCTTGTTCAGCGCATCACTCCCAGGGGGGATTTGTTGATATATTTAGGAAGTGATGTGCGTGAACACTCTAGGACCGCCGGGGCACTTTCTTCCCTCTTTACGAGGTTTTTTTCCCCCGGCTTGTACATACACCTATTGCCCTAATGGGCTACTTATCTTTGTACATTCTCTAGTAATACATTCAGTATTTTGTGTTTGTGCTCCAAGCTTCTTCTTCTTCCTTGTTTTGTTCGCGTGCTTCCGCAGACGCCTATCTCCAACATAAGAGAAGCTCAGAAAAGACAAAAGAAGTTCTATGATTCAAAGAGAAGACCACTTGAATTCCAAGTTAATGATATGGTATTTCTTAAAGTTAATCCTCACCGATCTAACTTGTTGCTAGGGAAGGATCATAGACTTTCTCCTCGATATGCAGGCCCTTTTAAAGTTTCGAAAAAGATCGGATCTCTTGCTTATTTGTTGGAATTACCTAAATATCTAAATGTGCATCCTGTATTTCATGTCAGCTTACTTAAAAGATATGTGTCTAATGTTGCTCATGTTTTGCAGGACAATTATAAGCTGAAAGATGATGGCTCTTTTGAGCTTCAATCGGAAATAATATTAGATAGGAAGGAAAGATTTCTTAGAAATAGATCTATAGTAGAAATTTTGGTGAGATGGCATTCATACCCAGTACAAGATTCGAGTTGGGTGAATTTAGATGACTTTCTAACACATTATCCTTCTTTCCAACTCTGAGGACAAAGTTCTTAAAGGGGGGAAGAATTGTAATAGGCCTCTTTTCTAGTGAAATAATTCATTTTGAACTTTCTGAATTTCATTGTGGGGATAATGCTTAGAACGAATAATTAGGTCATTTTATGCATGTAGGAAAAATTTTGGGTTGACAAGTTTCATATTCTCTCTCTAGACCTTAATTGCATGATGTTTTCGAGTGGGATTTTGAAGGTGAAGATGAAAGAATTAAGGAAAACTCTGTATGAGGGAAAGGTAGAGCAAGTATAAGAGAATTTGGAGGTGGATTTCAACTTCGGACTTCTCTATCAATATTGTGCAGATCGATAAATTGAATAAAAGTGTCTCTCACAAGCTTAACCTAATTCCTCATTGTTTTTTAGTTATAGGGATTTGAAAAGTGCAGTTTTTTTCCAACACTTGAAAAAAAACAAAACGAGGGCTTGTCTAATTCTATTCGAATCCGTGATTCTCATGCTCACATGTCACCATGTCTAATTATGTATGTTTTCGGATATGTCTTCTTGGTTTTTTTCTGCTATTTTTGACAGCTATGCTAAAAAAAAGGAAGTACACTATGATCGCATGGCTTTTTGGGAAAGTTTTGGAGAAACTTGAATTTTTCTAAATTTGGTGGATCGCACACTTCTCTGGGGGGCACGGCTGTGATCAAATGGAAAGAGATCAGAAGGCCTGCGCATCCACATGGAGGACACACAGAAATCAGAGAATTACCTTGTGATTGAGAGTGTGATTAAGAGTGAGAGTGAGAGTGAGAGTGTGATTGAGAGTGCTAGTGAGAATGCGATTGTGATAGCTGGGGGGTGGTCGGGAGGTAGAGGCTTTGTCAAGAAGCTATTGTCCAAAGCAATTGTAACCATTGATTCAAATCTATAATATCAAAATTCTTCCTTCTCTGCATCATATTTGTTCTACTCTTCCACATCAGATTTTCTTTACCTTGTGCAATCTCTGCGTTCTTCTCTCCACTGTTATTTCTGAGTAATAGAAAGATTGTGACTAAGGATAGATTGTGATTGAGGAAATGCTACAAGTGGTATTAGAGGAGATTCAATCCGCGGGAACGATGGAAGGTCTAACACAAAAGGTTCCTGAACAAGAGGAGCTTATTCAGAAGCTTCTTGGTGAATTGTGCAAAGAACGAGGGGGGAAGCAACCAGAAGGAGCAACAAATTTGTTTGTGGAGCTGAACGATGAAATAGATGAAGGTGCAGGAGCATCTAGCGTACCTCGGGAAAAACAAAAATGCAATTCTGAAGATATGGTACCAGGTGAGTTTGCCCTTAACCAAGTCTTCAAGAAGGCAAAGTTAAATGATTTTGATGGCGAGAAGAAGAGTGGTGAAGATCTTGAGGCATGGATTGAAGAACTAAATTTCTTTGATCTTCGACAATTTAGTGAAGAGTCCAAGGCAAAAGTTGGGATCCTGCATCTACGTGGGATCGCGAAGTTATGGTGGAAGTCATATATGCACACTGGAACGCATTCTGGTCCTGTTCTATGGAAGGAATTTAGAGAACAAGCTGAAAAACGCTATTGTTCTCCACACTACCATATGGAGAAGAAGATGGAGTTCTACAATTTTTGACAACACGAAAGTGACAAGCAAAGCTTATCTGTTGATGAGTACAAAGAGAAGTTCCTACGTCTTCATAAATATGCATTATAGGTTAGTGATAATGCTCTAAAGAGTAAATTTATTGAAGGGCTTCGTGAGGAACTTCGCTATCAAGTCAAGGGATCTGGATGCATTGATTTTCTTGATGCTGTTGCGATGGCTGAGAACTTTGAGTAGATGGAGAAGTTCAATTTGCAGAAGGCAAATAGAAGCAGATTCATTGCAATAGGACATAGGCCACAAAGACCTGTTGCAATGCACATGAACAATTCAAAGAAAACTCCATCTTCTAACGACCAAGGTAAGAACCCTGCTCAGCCGATGGAAAATCAAAGGAGGCATCAACTAATTGAGTGGCAACAAGACCCTAATTTTATTGAGAGGGCAAAAACACTTGGCAACATATGAGTGCCCGAACAAGGCAGTCTTTCGACCCGCAAAATCAACAGCGATAAACATCATCGAGGAGGGTACAATGATTGAGGAATCAGATGATGGCGGTAAGTGCGCTAACTCTACTTTACGTTGCATGGTGGTTAGTTCTTTCCCAAAGGCTTTTGTAATCAAGATTCCGGGTATGATTTCTGCACATAAAACCAGATTTTTGATCGATTCAGGTAGTACCCATTGTTTTCTACTTTTCAAATTGGTACAGAATCTAGGGATAGCCCTAAATATGAAGATAACGAGACCCGTAGAGATGGCCAATGGACGATTACACTACACGAAAGGATATGTTGAAAACCTTGAATTTACTATTTCTAATAGATGCTTTTTTGGAAGCTTCCATGTAATTGAGATGAAACAGAGTGATGTAATCATAGGTATGGATTCGTAAGTTAAAAATTCTGCGACAATTAATTGTGAACAAAGAACAATCACTGTGAAGCTAAATGATGAATCTATTCATATTCTACGTGATGTCTTTAATCCTAAGCCTACTCTTATTTCTACTATGCAGATAATTAAGGTATACGTGATGGCTGCAAAACATTTGTAGTGAATGTGAACAATTTGCATCAGAAAGGTAATGACGAAGATATTCGAGATTACGTAGGAAATCTCTTGAAAGAATATGCCGATGTATTTCTAGAAGACTTGCCTGATATACCCCCACCTAGGCAGATTGACCATGCCATTGACCTATATCCAGGGAGTGAACCATATTCTAGAGCACCCTAAAGATTTAAAATTGATGAACTAAAGGAGCTTAAGATTCAATTAGATGATCGTTTGAAGAAAGGCTTAATAAAACCGAGTGTCTCACCTTGGGGTGCCCATAATTTCTGATAGAGATTCTAGATTTACGTCAAACTTTTGGAAAGCGACATTTGAATCCATTGGAACTCAACTTCGTATGAGTACAACTTTCCATTCACAAACTGATGGGGAAACCGAGACGGTTAACAGGGTAGTTGAGGATATGTTGCGTATGTATGTGAATGAAAAGCAGGATAATTGGAGTGAATATTTACCCTTGGTTGAGTTTGCATACAATAGTGCATGGCATGCATCTATAAAAATGACTCCGTTTGAAGCTATGTATGGTTATAATTGTTTGACTCCACCTTCGTTTTTGGGTTTTCCAAATAAAGTAGAAGTATCCAAAGAAATTCTTGATAAGATGGATGAAGAACTTGGAAAAATTAAGAAACATATAAGAGAAGCTCAGAAAAGACAAAAGAAGTTCTATGATTTAAAGAGAAGACCACTTGAATTCCAAGTTAATGATATGGTATTTCTTAAAGTTAATCCTCACCGATCTCGCTTGTTGCTAGGGAAGGATCATAGACTTTCTCTTCGATATGCAGGCCCTTTTAAAGTTTTGAAAAAGATCAGATCTCTTGCTTAATTGCTGGAATTACCTAAATATCTAAATGTGCATCCTCTGTTTCATGTCAGCTTACTTAAAAGATATGTGTCTAATGTTGCTCATGTTTTGCAGGACAAATATAAGCTGAAAGATGATGGCTCTTTTGAGCTTCAATCGGAAATAATATTAGATAGGAAGGAAAGATTTCTTAGAAATAGATCTATAGTAGAAATTTTGGTGAAATGGTATTCATACCTAGTAGAAGATTCGAGTTGGGTGAATTTAGATGACTTTCTAACACATTATCCTTCTTTCCAACTATGAGGACAGAGCTCTTAAAGGGGGGAAGAATTGTAATAGGCCTCTTTTCTAGTGAAATAATTCATTTTGAACTTTCTGAATTTCATTGTGGGAATAATGCATAGAACGAATAATTAGGTCATTTTATGCATGTAGGAAAATATTTGGGTTGACAAGTTTCATATTCTCTCTCTAGACCTTAATTGCATCATGTTTTCCAGTGGGATTTTGAAGGTGAAGATGAAAGAATTAAGGAAAACTTTGTATGAGGGAAAGGTAGAGCAAGTATAAGAGAATTTGGAGGTGGATTTCGACCTCGGACGTCTCTATCAATATTGTGCAGATCGATAAATTGAATAAAAGTGTCTCTCACAAGCTTAACCTAATTCCTCATTGTTTTTGAGTTATAGGGCTTTGAAAAGTGCCGTTTTTTCCAGCACTTGAAAAAAAAACGAGGGCTTGTCTAATTCTATTCGAATCCGTGATTCTCATGCTCACGTGTCACCATGTCTAATTATGTATGTTTTCGGATATGTCTTCTTGGTTTTTTTCTGCTATTCTTGATAGCTATGCTAAAAAAAAGGAAGTACACTACGATCGCATGGCTTTTTGCGAAAGTTTTTGAGAAACTCGACTTTTTCTAAATTTGGTGGATCGCACACTTCTCTAGGGGGCACGACTGTGATCAAATGAAAAAAGATCAGAAGGCCTGCGCATCAACATGGAGGACACACAGACATCTGAGAATTACCTTGTGATTGAGAGTGTGATTGAGAGTGAGAGTGAGAGTGAGAGTGTGATTGAGAGTGCCAGTGAGAATGCGATTGTGATAGCTCGGGGGTGGTCGGGAGGTAGAGGCTTTGTCAAGAAGCTATTGTCCAAAGCAATTGTAACCATTGATTCACATCTATAATATCAAAATTCTTCCTTCTCTGCGTCATATTTGTTCTACTCTTTCGCATCAGATTTTCTTTTACCTTGTGCAATCTCTGCGTTCTTCTCTCCACTGTTATTTCTGAGTAATAGAAAGATTGTGATTAAGGATAGATTGTGATTGAGGAAACGCTACAAGTGGTATCAGAGCAGATTCAATCCGCGGGAACGATGGAAGGTCTAACACAAAAGGTTCGTGAACAAGAGGAGCTTATTCAGAAGCTTCTTGGTGAATTGCGCAAAGAATGAGGGGGAAGCCAACCAGAAGGAGCAACAAATTTGTTTGTGGAGCTGAACGATGAAATAGATGAAGGTGCGGGAACATCTAGCGTACCTCGGGAAAAACAAAAACGCAATTCTGAAGATATGGAACCAGGTGAGTTTGCCCTTAACCAAGTCTTCAAGAAGGCAAAGTTAAATGATTTTGATGGCGAGAAGAAGAGTGGCGAAGATCTTGAGGCATGGATTGAAGAACTAAATTTCTTTGATCTTCGACAATTTAGTGAAGAGTCCAAGGCAAAAGTTGGGATCCTGCATCTGCGTGGGATCGCGAAGTTATGGTGGAAGTCATATATGCAGAGTCGAATGCGTTTTGGTCCTGTTCTATGGAAGGAATTTAGAGAACAAGCTAAAAAACGCTATTGTTCTCCACACTACCATATGGAGAAGAAGATGGAGTTCTACAATTTCCGACAACACGAAAGTGACAAGCATAGCTTATCTGTTGATGAGTACAAAGAGAAGTTCCTACGTCTTCATAAATATGCATTAGAGGTTAGTGGTAATGCTCTAAAGAGTAAATTTCTTGAAGGGCTTCGTGAGGAACTTCGCTATCAAGTCCAAGGATCTGGATGCATTGATTTTCTTGATGCTGTTGCGATGGCTGAGAACTTTGAGTAGATGGAGAAGTTCAATTTGCAGAAGGCAAATAGAAGCAGATTCATTGCAATGGGACATAGGCCACAAAGACCTGTTGCAATGAACATGAACAATTCAAAGGAAACTCCATCTTCTAACGACCAAGGTAAGAACCCTGCTCGACCGATGGAAATTCAAAGGAGGCATCAACTAATTGAGTGGCAACAAGACCCTAATTTTATTGAGAGGGCAAAAAGACTTGGTCTGTGTTTTCGTTGTCGGGAGCAAGGGCATCTGACATATGAGTGCCCGAACAAGGCAGTCTTTCGACCCGCACAATCAAAAGCGATAAACATCATCGAGGAGGGTACAATGATTGAGGAATTAGATGATGGCGGTAAGTGCGCTAACTCTACTTTACGTTGCATGGTGGTTAGTTCTTTCCCAAAGGCTTCTGTAATCACGATTCCGGGTATGATTTCTGCACATAAAACCAGATTTTCGATCGATTCAGGTAGTACCCATTGTTTTCTATCTTTCAAATTGGTACAGAATCTAGGGATAGCCCTAAATATAAAGATAACGAGACCCGTAGAGATGGCCAATGGACGATTACA
This sequence comes from Ceratopteris richardii, assembly GCA_020310875.1. NCBI lineage: Eukaryota > Viridiplantae > Streptophyta > Polypodiopsida > Polypodiales > Pteridaceae > Ceratopteris > Ceratopteris richardii. The sequence goes on along the minus strand of CM035437.1, from coordinate 118,476,007 downwards.
CTACACGAAAGGATATGTTGAAAACCTTGAATTTACTCTTTCTAATAGACGCTTTTCTGGAAGCTTCCATGTAATTGAGATGAAACAGAGTGATGTTATCATAGGTATGGATTGGTAAGTTAAAAATTCTGCGACAATTAATTGTGAACAAAGAACAATCACTGTGAAGCTAAATGATGAATCTATTCATATTCTATGTGATGTCTTTAATCCTAAGCCTACTCTTATTTCTACTACTTAGATAATTTAGGTATACGTGATGGCTGCAAAACATTTGTAGTGTATGTGAACAATCTGCATCAGGAAGGTAATGACGAAGATATTCGAGATTACGTAGGAAATCTCTTGAAAGAATATGCCGATGTATTTCTAGAAGACTTGCCTGGTACACCCCCACCTAGCCAGATTGACCATGCCATTGACCTATATCCACGGAGTGAACCATATTCTAGAGCACCCTATAGATTTAAAATTGATGAACTAAAGGAGCTTAAGATTCAATTAGATGATCGTTTGAAGAAAGGCTTAATAAAACCGAGTGTCTCACCTTGGGGTGCGCATAATTTCTGATAGAGATTCTAGATTTACGTCAAACTTCTGGAAAGCGACATTTGAATCCATTGGAACTCAACTTCGTATGAGTACAACTTTCCATTCACAAACTGATGGGGAAACCGAGAGGGTTAACAGGGTAGTTGAGGATATGTTGCGTATGTATTGGAATGAAAACCAGGATATTTGGAGTGAATATTTACCCTTGGTTGAGTTTGCATACAATAGAGCATGGCATGCATCTATAAAAATGACTCCGTTTGAAGCTATGTATGGTTATAATTGTTTGACTCCACCTTCGTTTTTGGGTTTTCCAAATAAAGTAGAAGTATCCAAAGAAATTCTTGATAAGATGGATGAAGAACTTGGAAAAATTAAGAAACATATAAGAGAAGCTCATAAAAGACAAAAGAAGTTCTATGATTTAAAGAGAAGACCACTTGAATTCCAAGTTAATGATATGGTATTTCTTAAAGTTAATCCTCACCGATCTAACTTGTTGCTAGGGAAGGATCATAGACTTTCTCCTCGATATGCAGGCCCTTTTAAAGTTTTGAAAAAGATCGGATCTCTTGCTTATTTGTTGGAATTACCTAAATATCTAAATGTGCATCATGTGTTTCATGTCAGCTTACTTAAAAGATATGTGTCTAATGTTGCTCATGTTTTGCAGGACAAATATAAGCTGAAAGATGATGGCTCTTTTGAGCTTCAATCGGAAACAATATTAGATAGGAAGGAAAGATTTCTTAGAAATAGATCTATAGTAGAAATTTTGGTGAAATGGTATTCATACCTAGTAGAAGATTCGAGTTGGGTGAATTTAGATGACTTTCTAACACATTATACTTCTTTCCAACTATGAGGACAAAGCTCTTAAAGGGGGGAAGAATTGTAATAGGCCTCTTTTCTAGTGAAATAATTCATTTTGAACTTTCTCAATTTCATTGTGGGAATAATTCTTAGAACGAATAATTAGGTCATTTTATGCATGTAGGAAAAATTTTGGGTTGACAAGTTTCATATTCTCTCTCTAGACCTTAATTGCATCATGTTTTCCAGTAGGATTTTGAAGGTGAAGATGAAAGAATTAAGGAAAACTATGTATGAGGGAAAGGTAGAGCAAGTATAAGAGAATTTGGAGGTGGATTTCGACCTCGGACGTCTCTATCAATATTGTGCAGATCGATAAATTGAGTAAAAGTGTCTCTCACAAGCTTAACCTAATTCCTCATTGTTTTTGAGTTATAGGGCTTTGAAAAGTGCCGTTTTTTTCCAACACTTGAAAAAAAAAAATGAGGGCTTGTCTAATTCTATTCGAATCCGTGATTCTCATGCTCACGTGTCACCATGTCTAATTATGTATGTTTTTGGATATGTCTTCTTGGTTTTTTCTGCTATTTTTGACAGGTATGCTAAAGAAAAGGAAGTACACTACGATCGCATGGCTTTTTGCGAAAGTTTTGGAGAAACTCGACTTTTTCTAAATTTGATGGATCGCACACTTCTTTGGGGGGCACGGCTGCGATCAAACGGAAAAAGATAAGAAGGCATGCGCATCAACACGGAGGACACACCGAAATCTGAGAATTACCTTGTGATTGAGAGTGTGATTGAGAGTTGGAGTGAGAGTGAGAGTGTGATTGAGAGTGCGAGTGAGAATGCGATTGTGATAGCTCGGGGGTGGTCGGGAGGTAGAGGCTTCGTCAAGAAGCTATTGTCCAAAGCTATTGTAACCATTGATTCACATCTATAATATCAGAACTCTTCCTTCTTTGCGTCATATTTGTTCTACTCTTCCGCATCAGATTTTCTTTTACCTTGTGCAATCTCTGCGTTCTTCTCTCCACTGTTATTTCTGAGTAATCAAAAGATTGTGATTGGGGATAGACTGTGATTGAGGAAACGCTACAAGTGGTATCAGAGCAGAATCAATCCGCGGGAACGATGGAAGGTCTAACACAAAAGGTTCGTGAACAAGAGGAGCTTAGTCAGAAGCTTCTTGCTGAATTGCGCAAAGAACGAGGGGGAAAGCAACCAAAAGGAGCAAAAAATTTGTTTGTGGAGCTGAATGATGAAATAGATGAAGGTGCGGGAACATCTAGCGTACCTCGCAAAAAACAAAAACCCAATTATGAAGATATGGAACCAGGTGAGTTTGCCCTTAACCAAGTCTTCAAGAAGGAAAAGTTAAATGATTTTGATGGCGAGAAGAAGAGTGGTGAAGATCTTGAGGCATGGATTTAAGAACTAGAGGATTTCTTTGATCTTCGACAATTTAGTGAAGATTCCAAGGCAAAAGTTGGGATCCTGCATCTGCGTGGGATCGCAAAGCTATGGTGGAAGTCATATATGCAGACTCGAACACGTTTTGGTCCTATTCTATGGAAGGAATTTAGAGAACAAGCTGAAAAATTCTATTGTTCTCCACACTACCATATGGAGAAGAAGATAGAGTTCTACATTTTCCGACAACACAAAAGTGACAAGCATAGCTTATCAGTTGATGAGTACAAAGAGAAGTTCCTATGTCTTCATAAATATGCATTAGAGGTTAGTGGTAATGCTCTAAAGAGTAAATTTATTGAAGGGCTTCGTGAGGAACTTCGCTATCAAGTCAAGGGATCTGGATGCATTGATTTTCTTGATGTTGTTGCAATGGCTTAGAACTTTGAGAAGATGGAGAAGTTGAATTTGCAGAAGGTAAATAGAAGTAGATTCATTGCAATAGGACATAGGCCACAAGGACCTGTTGCAATGAACATGAACAATTCAAAGAAAACTCCATCTTCTAACGACCAAGGTAAGAACCCTGCACGACCGGTGGAAAATCAAAGGAGGCATCAACCAATTGAGTGGCAACAAGACCCTAATTTTATTGAGAGGGCAAAAAGACTTAATCTGTGTTTTCGTTGCGGGGAGCAAGGGCATCGGACATATGAGTGCCCGAACAAGGCAGTCTTTCGACCCACACAATCAAAAGCAATAATCATCATCGAGGAGGGTACAATGATTGAGGAAGCGGATGATGGCGGTGAGTGCGCTAACTCTACTTTACGTTGCATGGTGGTTAGTTCTTTCCCAAAGGCTTTTGTAATCACGATTCCGGGTATGATTTTTGCGCATAAAACCAGATTTTTCATCGATTCAGGTAGTACCCATTGTTTTCTATCTTTCAAATTGGTACAGAATCTAGGGATAGCCCTAAATATGTAGATAACCAGACCTGTAGAGATGGCCAATGGACGATTACACTACACGAAAGGATATGTTGAAAATCTTGAATTTACTCTTTCTAATAGATGCTTTTCTGGAAGCTTCCATGTAATTGAGATGAAATAGAGTGATGTAATCATAGGTATGGATTGGTTAGTTAAAAATTCTGCGACAATTAATTGTGAACAAAGAACGATCACTGTGAAGCTAAATGATGAATCTATTCATATTCTAGGTGATGTCTTTAATCCTAAGCCTACTCTTATTTCTGCTATGCAGATAATTAGAGGTATACGTGATGGCTGCAAAACATTTGTAGTGTATGTGAACAATCTGCATCAGGAAGGTAATGACAAAGATATTTGAGATTACGTAGGAAATCTCTTGAAAGAATATGCCGATGTATTTCCAGAAGACTTGCCTGGTATACCCCCACCTAGGTAGATTGACCATGCCATTGACCTATATCCAGGGAGTGAACCATATTCTAGAGCACCCTATAGATTTAACATTGATGAACTAAAGGAGCTTAAGATTCAATTAGATGATCTTTTGAAGAAAGGCTTAATAAAACCGAGTGCCTTACCTTGGGGTGCGCCTGTTTTATCTCAGAAGAAGAAAGACGGCTCTTACAGATTATGCATTGATTATAGGGGGTTGAATAAACGAACAATTAAGAATAAGTATCCACTCCCTCACATAGATGAATTATTAGGTCAATTAAGTGGAGTGACCGTATTCACAAAGATTGACTTAAGATCTGGATATCACCAAATTAGGATCAAAACAGTGGTTATTCCTAACACGGCTTTTCGGACACGATATGGTCACTATGAGTTTACGGTTCTACCTTTTGGTTTAACAAACGCTCCTACCACATTTATGTGCTTGATGAATAATATTTTTCACGATTACCTAGATGAATTCACCTTAGTCTTCCTTGATGATATATTTGAGTACTCTAAAGATGATTCGGAGCATGGGGTACATCTCAAGAAGACTTTGCAAACTCTTAGAGAACACAAATTGTATGGGAAAAAGAGTAAGTGTGTCTTTGCTAAGGATAAACTTGTGTATCTAGGAAGAGTAATATCAAAAGAAGGAATCATTATAGATGAAGATAAAGTAAAAACAATAGTTGATTGGCCGATTCCTAAGACTGTAAGGGATGTTACAAGTTTTCTTGGGTTAGCACAATATGAAAGAGCACATATTAAGGATTTCTCTAAGATAGCTACTCCCCTCATTGAATTAACTAAAAAGAATGTAGCATTTGCGTGGAGTGATGCCTGTCAAAAATCATTTGAAACATTGAAAAAAAAAGTCATTGAGAATTGTGTTTTGAAAATACCAGAAATGGGAAAGCCTTTTGTGGTTGCATGTGATGCAAGTGGTAGTCAGATAGGATGTGTTATTTCACAAGATGGTAGGGTGGTCGCATATGAGTCCAGAAAACTAAGAAAACATGAACTTAACTATCCTACTCATGATCTACAAATGCTTGCTGTTGTGCATGCACTTAAGCATTGGAGACATCTATTGTTAGGGGTTAAGTTTGAATTGAAAACAGATCATCAAAGTCTAAAATACATCTTCACTCAACCATTGCTTAACAACAGGCAGAAGCGTTGGATTGAATTATTAAGCGAGTTTGATTTTGACATTAAGTATCTTGCTGGTAAGGAAAATAAGGTTGCTGATGCATTGAGTCGGAGACCTTTTCAAGAAGAGATAAAACAGGATCCTTTTTATGCACCTATTTTGAATGCTTTGAATGCGAACAGGGGATCGACGTATGAGGAAAAATTTCATTTGCAAGATGGAACAGTGTATTGTAACAATCGGCTATGCTTATCTTCTGAATCTCTACTAAAAGTTAAAATACTACATGATTGTCATGATGCACCTTTTTCTGCACATCCAGGTTATTCAAGGACATATGTTAAAACAAAGTATTCTTACTTTTGCCCGTGTATGAAGCAGGATATTAGAAAATATGTAAATGAATGTTTGAAGTGCCAACAGGTGAAATCTGAGTTTAGGATGCCAGGAATGCTTCAACCTTTGGATGTTCCAAATCAGAAGTGGGAGTCTATTTCTATGGACTTTATCACTAAGCTACCTATGACCAGAAGTAAGCATGATACCATATTTGTTGTAGTCAATCGTCTTACCAAGATGGCACACTTCTTTCCTATGAAAAAGACTGATATTGCTTTGAATGCTGCAAGAATATTTGTAAAAGAAATATTTTGATTGCATGGAATGCCTAAAAGCATAATTTCTGATACAGATTCTATATTTACGTCAAACTTCTGGAAAGCGACATTTGAATCCATTGGAACTCAACTTCGTATAAGTACAGCTTTCCATCCACAAACTGATGGGGAAACCGAGAGGGTTAACAGGGTAGTTGAGGATATGTTGCGTATGTATGTGAATGAAAAGCAGGATAATTGGAGTGAATATTTACCCTTGGTTGAGTTTGCATACAATAGTGCATGGCATGCATCTATAAAAATGACTCCGTTTGAAGCTATGTATGGTTATAATTGTTTGACTCCACCTTCGTTTTTGGGTTTTCAAAATAAAGTAGAAGTATCCAAAGAAATGCTTGATAAGATGGATGAAGAACTTGGAAAAATTAAGAAACATATAAGAGAAGCTCAGAAAAGACAAAAGAAGTTCTATGATTTAAAGAGAAGACCACTTGAATTCCAAGTTAATGATATGGTATTTCTTAAAGTTAATCCTCACCGATCTAACTTGTTGCTAGGGAAGGATCATAGACTTTCTCCGCGATATGCAGGCCCTTTTAAAGTTTTGAAAAAGATCGGATCTCTTGCTTATTTGCTGGAATTACCTAAATATCTAAATGTGCATCCTGTATTTCATGTCAGCTTACTTAAAAGATATGTGTCTAATGTTGCTCATGTTTTGCAGGACAATTATAAGCTTAAAGATGATGGCTCTTTCGAGCTTCAACCGGAAATAATATTAGATAGGAAGGAAAGATTTCTTAGAAATAGATCTATAGTAGAAATTTTGGTGAAATGGCATTCATACCCAGTAGAAGATTCGAGTCGGGTGAATTTAGATGACTTTCTAACACATTATCCTTCTTTCCAACTCTAAGGACAGAATTCTTAAAGGGGGGAAGAATTGTAATAGGCCTCTTTTCTAGTGAAATAATTCGTTTTGAACTTTCTAAATTTCATTGTGGGGATAATGCTTAGAACGAATGATTAGGTCATTTTATGCATGTAGGGAAAATTTTGGGTTGACAAGTTTGATATTCTCTCTCTAGACCTTAATTGCATCATGTTTCCTAGTGGGATTTTGAAGGTGAAGATGAAAAAATTAAGGAAAACTCTCTATGAGGGAAAGGTAGAGCAAGTATATGAGAATAAAAGTGCCTATGTGAGATTTTTGTGAATCATGTTCTAAGTACCTCGTTCAGGGTCCTACGTTTAGTTCATTGTAAGAAAATGCCTTGATTTTACTCTCTCTCTAGAATTCTAAACCTTGCAGGCCTCAAAAGTGGCATTTGGAGGTGGATTTGGACCTCGGACGTCTCTATCAATATTGTGCAGATCGAAAAATAGAATAAAAGTGTCTCACAAGCTTAACCTAATTCCTCATTGTTTTTGAGTTACACGGCTTTGAAAAGTGCCGTTTTTTCCAACACTTGAAAAAAAAAATGAGGGCTTGTCTAATTCTATTCGAATCTGTGATTCTCATGCTCACGTGTCACCATGTCTAATTATGTATGTTTTCGGATATGTCTTCTTGGTTTTTTTCTACTATTATTGACAAGTATGCTAAAAAAAGGAACTACACTACGATCGCATGGCTTTTTGTGAAAGTTTTGGAGAAACTCGGTGTAATAAAGTAAGTCTATGATCCAAGGGTCTGGCCGGTTCAGACAGATCTGAAATCGGACACCGTTTGGTCATCCGTGTGTATGACCAAAGATCTTGAGTTTTAGACTTACTAGGAGGTCTTGTGCTCTTGTGAACAAGTGATCCACTTAGCTTAGTGGTTAAGTCTCAAGGATGTGAAGGAGGAGGTCTTGGGTTCAATCCCCATGGGGTACATGGGGAGAGTGTTTTGCCCAAAGAGCTCTAGAGCCTTCTAGAAGCATCCACTTGAGTTAACTCGAGTTAACTGGGACACTTGGCGCACATGTAGTTACATGGCTGACACTTGGATGGTTAGTATCCACCTGCCCAAGAAGGCAGTCCCCTGGAGAGAGCTATATATAGAGGCATTTGGTTGGGAGGAGAGTCATCTCTCTGGCATGTGGTGGTCGTAATCCTTGTTCTATTGCATTGGTATCAGAGCCCTTAGGTTGAGATCTATGGAGACTTTTATCTTCATCACTTTGTTTGTACGCTGTTCCTGAGATGCGTGGAAATTCCATTGCTGTAGCACTTATTCATCTCTGTTGAAGTACTCCTTGCCGTATGCACTTATTGCTATTGGTTTGATTAGCCAAAATAATTTCCGCGTGCTGCCGCCAAGGGGATTCGAACCCAGATCATCATCGTGGGAGGCAGGCAGGATTTGAACCTTCCTCCTCCCGTTCAGGGAACTGTTGCCTATCCACTAAGCTCACACACGCTGGTGGAAGATCTCTCCGCGGCAATTTATACTCATCTAGCTTGAGGCTGAAGACATCCAGGAGCTAGGATTAGCAAAAGGAAGACTCCGCTATGAGCAAGCACGAGATTCGAACCCGGCACCTGCTCTTCACTATGTTGCTTGCTTAACCACGAAGATAATCTATGTGAAGTACAAATCACAGAATCATTTATTTCTAAGTCTACAGTGCGCTCTACGTGGTGAACACTCCAAAAGTACAGAAATATAAGGTGCCGCAGAAGTGGCGCACGCAGTATTTGAGTCTCTGGCAGACTTGAACCCGCGTCCCTTCGACAAGGAGTTCACAGCCTATTCACGAAGCTCACGAGCGGATATGAATTTGATATATATTGAATTTTTCCTGTTCCGGTTTTCCCGCTGCAGAAGTTCGCGTTTGAGAAGGCAGCGCCGCCATCGTCACGCATTCCAGCCCACTAATCGGATTTGTTCATACGCAGTTCTGCAGGTGGCACTGCTACAACACGTCTCTAGCATGGTGCATATTCGGATGTTGCCTCGTCACATCAAGGGATGTGCCAATGAGGAAGAAGCAATGTCGTTGGAATGGAATTTTTGCGACTAAAATATGCCACCCATGGTTTCCCACGGATTGCACAATGATTCACTCTAATCTCTGCTAATACCGAGCTGAGATCCTTTTTGTGTATTCTCTATAGCTTGCTATCACCCCTAACCAAATCCAACCGCATATCCTTGGTGATCAAAGCCAAAGTCAAGCAATGTTGGATCGGAGCAAGGATGATCGTGCTTTCGATTTTCAAGGTTTTGAAGAAATGTGAGCATGGCTATGAAAGTTGGATCGTCTTTGCATGGAAAAATTTTCCTGATGATCAAAGGAAGGTGAATGGCTCCTCGCAAGGATCAAGAGGATGAATCACTCTTCCAAAGGATCAATGGATGGACGAAGCTTTGATCAAAGCTAAGTATTTTCCAGTTTTTGCTTGGCCTTAATGCTTGATTTATCTTGTTTTCATTATTCTACACTTAATCATAGATGCACATTGAAATAGCCAAGATTTCAATTGATTAAGTCTAGATTGGAATAATGAATTAATCCATTTCTCATTCCAAGCATTAGTTTTCATTAAGGAAAGACTTGATTTCAAAAGATCCTTGTGCATCAAAGAATGTATTTTGGTAGTTTAAGTACATATTTCCTTTCCATTGAGTAAGTTTTCTATTGTACTTCAAGGGTATGTTTTTATATCATAGTGCATTAGGACAAAGGAAAGGATATACATGCATCAGGATTGCATGATATACATTCTTAGTACAAGGAAAAAATCGTGCATCAAGTTCATGCATGATTATTGTATTACTTTTTTGAGCATGCAAAGAACATGCATGCATACGCATGTGAACATATGCTTTTGCATGTAGATACATGCATTTGCATGGAAGAATGGAATGCTGTTTGCAAGTAGATATGAAAATGTACTCTCTTAGTATTTAGCTTACTTTGTAAAGCTCGCAGTTTGACATTAGGGAAGACCAAGGACTAGTTAGTTGCAAAGACATACTAGTTCTAGTTTGCAACTCAAGTAATTAGTCAATTTCTTCCCAAGTCGATACTCTACTATCAAACATAAATACTTAATGAGAATTAAGTATGTTAGATGTCTTGCTAGGTATGAGTAAGCACTAGGAGAAAGTTAAGTAATAAATTTTCTTGATAACCAAGAAAATTTAATTACTTGCAAACTCTTTTGTGATGTATGATGACTCTTAAGTCCTGGATGTACTTAGAAAGTCATGCGGATAAAGCTTTAGTTGATTAGTTATATATTTTATAACTTCTCAAGCATCCCAAGGTTGGATGAGAGCATCAACTATATTTCCAAAGTTCCATGAGCACTCTTCTATTTAGAAGATTTCGAAAGTTTTAAAGAAGTTTCTTGTGGTTTCAAGATTTGTATCTCATGATGAAACCTCGGTAAGTAACTTTTTGGAATAGAGATATGAAATAGTCAAGCCTTCTATTTCATGTGAGATCATTCTCCTACTATGTTCAAGATGAATTTAGCGTTGGGAAGGAAGATGTTCCAAGTAGAGGATCTTAATTGATTCATGAACTCTTCCCAAAATACATATAAATTCATATTATATGATAGGTCCAAGGAATGATGCAGGCAAAACCTCTTTAGGATATAAATGTTTTGCCAAGATATAAAGGTACCAATCTTTTATAAATTTTCATTTGATTTCATCCCAAGGGGTGATGGAAATCAAAGGTTAAACCTCAACATCAATTGATCCTTGACGTCAATAAAAGGATGTTAGGTTCCATAGTTGCATCTCCATAGTTGCATCTCTGGTAAATGATGCAACTAGCTAAGCAATCTTTAGGAAATAATATAAGTTCCTAAAGACTTGAAGCAAGTGTGAACTTTTTATTTAGGAGTAGAAAGTTCCAAGAAATGGATCTTGAATCCATGAACTTCTCCTAAACAAGTTATAAAGTTCAAAGTGTTCATAGTTGCATTACTATTGGATCAATCAATAGATGCTTGGACTTTAAACATAAATTTGATTAGTGAAATATGTTTAAAAAAAACTCTAGTAACATCTGAAGATTGACCAATAATAATGAGTCTTGTATCAAACTCAAGAATAGAAGTCGATATCACATAAATGAAAGTTCAACTTAAACTTTCATACTGGCAAATGTGATATTTCGTCTCTAGTTTGATACTCAAGAAATGAATACAATTGAATCAGTAAATTTTTTGGATATTATTTGAAAGAAGTTCTTTCAAATGTTCTTTTTACAAATGATTCCAAGATGAATCATTAGACTGGAAAGCAAAAAATTCCAAGATGAATCATTTGCTTCAAATTATAGCCTAGTATTACTTGATAGGAATCAAAAAGTTCTTGAAAGAAAAATCTCCCCAGACGTGAGACTAGCATCTTTCAAGAAAAGTTATAGAGTAAGTAGTTCCCAGTAAATCCCTAACCACCAGTTTTGGTATTTAAGTCCAAATAAGTGATATAACCTAACGGTATATCAAAGATTCTTAGCTTTGGAATCTGAGAGGCATAAGTGTATGCTTGACTTGTGTAAAGGGAAAGATCTCTAAAATCCTGCAGGTAAGAAAAGAAGCTTAAGATAGTTTAAGAGATCTTAAAGATAAAGACTAAGTCTTTTTATCGCAAGATCAACCAGACTTGATCAATCTTGGCCATGATTGTCCAAGTAATGTGCGATTAGAACTACTTTGTAGATTGCCCAAGTATTGGCAATAAAATTCCTTTTGGGAATTATTCACTCAAGTTCCATTTATTCGATGAAAAACTGTGAAAAAGAGTAAGTTGTTCCAAGTCTGAACAGAGTAAAGAAATTCCAAGAATGTAGTCTGCAACCGTGAAAATGGTAATTAAGTCTGTGGAAGGTAAACCATAAGTGTTTACCTATCCTTACAGGGATTTTGGTACAAATCCAGAAAGCATGAGCGGATGCTTAAGACTTAAGCAGTAAAGAGATTCCTAAATAAAGTCCCCGGGGAAGGTACCTAAAGCAACAGTAAAGAAAGGAATCTAAAGACAAGAAGTCAAAAGCTCTTGTCGCTACAAAATTGGTCAAGGGTAAACCAATTGAACTTGAATTCGAGAAAATTCAAGAACTTGGAATTTCTGATTGATATTCTGTCAAAGAGGTTTTCAAGTTTCCAAGGCAAAGCACATGATTCTGAGGTGATCATGCAAAGGAATCAAAACCTAGGAAAATCTAGTTAGAGGTAATGCCTGAAACTTCCAATTCTTGTAAAAGAATTGAAGAAATAAGGTACTCTATCAAGAGATGTTTAGACTTTAGGATAAGAATCACCCACACATTAATGTGAATATAAAATAGGGTGGTATGGGACACCAGATTTTATACTCAGTTTGATGTAGGAAAGATGGAATGGGACATCGGACCGTGGGATGATGATTATCTTTTAGTCCTAGTTTGGATTTTGAAGTTAGGTTTCATCCTCAAGGGAATTAAGACTTCAAGAAAAGTTTAATTCGTAAAGGATGAAAGTAGTATCTTACGATACTTCTAGGTAACTTCAAGATCAAGGAAACTGAAGATATGAAGTAAGTAACTTCCAAGATCTTCTAAGAACACTTCAAGCTTAAGTGTTATTGATCAGAAATATTTGATAAATTTCTGAAAGAAGTTGGACTTTGATTTTGAGTTGATCTTTTCAACTAAAGATTTAATTGACTAAGTCAAGCATCAAGTTCCTAGTGTAACTTGATAAATTCACTCTTTCGACTCAAAGAAATGCACAAGAATTGCATTCACGATTAGGAGTCAAAAAGATTGAATGTGACCTGAACTTAGTCTCAAGTGAAGCATTATTTGAATACGAAACTCATCGACAGAACCTCAGTGGGTCGACACACTGATGTTGGTTACCACACTAGTATCTTGTGGTTGGATGATGTTTTTGATTTTCTTTGTATCTTTTTGAGAAACTAGCTTATTTCTCTTAAAGATAAAAACAATGCTTCAATATCTTGTTGAAATAGATCTTTGAAAAGTTGAAGTCCTGAGTCATCTAGTCTTTGACTCATAGCAAGTTTATGTATGTGCGAAGTTTGAATTGGTTGTACAAAGTCTTAGTTATCTCTTTCCGCTTTCCAAATCTTTTGGAATTGACTCAGATATGGTATCTGATTCCTTTTGCAAAAGACCAGGGCTAGCCGGTTAGAATTAGATAACTAACTTGAACATCCTAGATAGATGTTATGTACAAGAACCTTTTCAATCTTCAAAAGATGATAAGTCTAAGAAGACTTATTCATTTGATTTTGCTTCAAGTTATAGCATAAATAATTTCCTAGAGTCCAGTATACTCTAGAATCAAGAAGTTAGGAATTGCTCATTAGATTGACAATTCCCAAGAACTTTCAGTTAAAAGTCTTTGAGAAAAGTGTCCTAAGTTGGACAATTTTCATTTTGAATTTGAATTGGTAAAGTTAGTATGGTTGATTCCACCGGAATGGTAAACTTTCTCCTACAGTTTACATAGGATTTTTTCAACTCATTGGGACAGAGTAGTCCTCTAGTCGGGTGAAAAAATCAAGTAACTGTTAGATAAAAGTAAACCATTGAACAGACATCTAAAGTTAGATGTATGGGACAACCACACTTCAAGTTCTCCAAAACAAATTCAAGTGAATCAAGAATTCTCAAAAGTCTTGCGAGGGATAAGAATCCCACCTTCATTACTAAGCCCATGCACCAGTTATGCCTAGAAATGGACTAGTAATTTGAATCCACCTAGTTCACATGTTTGTGCCTAGATCGCACATCCAGAAACTGTGAATTAGCCAGGGATGTCATTAGATCCACCCTTATTATTCTTCACTAGTTTGTACTTTGTCCCGTTCATCAAAGTGCAAACCCAGATAGTGTTTTGAATCATTTGGGCAGGGATGCCACCACAGAGATGAGACATGTTCTTCCAGTTCTAGAACATGACCATGTTCTTCCAGTTTTAGAACATGAGGCTCGGGGGTTGCCTACAGTATGTATATAGCTCTATTTTCGAGGACGAAAATATTTTCCAAGGGGGGAAGAATGTAATAAAGTAAGTCTATGATCCAAGGGTCTGGCCGGTTCAGACAGATCTGAAATCGGACACCGTTTGGTCATCCGTGTGTATGACCAAAGATCTCGAGTTTTAGACTTACTAGGAGGTCTTGTGCTCTTGTGAACAAGTGATCCACTTAGCTTAGTGGTTAAGTCTCAAGGATGTGAAGGAGGAGGTCTTGGGTTCAACCCCCATGGGGTACATGGGGAGAGTGTTTTGCCCAAAGAGCTCTAGAGCCTTCTAGAAGCATCCACTTGAGTTAACTCGAGTTAACTAGGACACTTGGCGCACATGTAGTTACATGGCTGACACTTGGATGGTTAGTATCCACCTGCCCAAGAAGGCAGTCCCCTGGAGAGAGCTATATATAGAGGCATTTGGTTGGGAGGAGAGTCATCTCTCTGGCATGTGGTGGTCGTAATCCTTGTTCTATTGCACTCGGCTTTCTCTAAATTTGGTGGAGTGCACACTTCTTTGGTGGGCACGGCTGCGATCAAACGGAAGAAGATAAGAAGGCCTGTGCATCAACACGGAGGACACACAGAAATATGAGTATTACCTTGTGATTGAGAGTGTGATTGAGAGTGAGAGTGAGAGTGAGAGTGTGATTGAGAGTGCGAGTGAGAATGCGATTGTGATAGCTCCGGTGTGGTCGGGAGGTAGAGGCTTCGTCAAGAAGCTATTCTCCAAAGCTATTGTAACCATTGATTCATACCTATAATATCAGAATTCTTTCTTCTCTGTGTCATATTTGTTCTACTCTTCCGCATCAGATTTTCTTTTACCTTGTGCAATCTCTGCGTTCTTCTCTCCACTGTTATTTCTGAGTAATCGAAAGATTGTGATTGGGGATAGATTGTGATTGAGGAAACACTACAATATTACTTCTTCTAAAAGAAATCTACATATATTATAAGTTGTCTCTATGTGGAGAGCTTGACCTTCCACATGGTTTGTCAAGTCCTCTCTACCAGGTACAATATACCTCATCTTATTTATCACTTTGGGCATGGTTACAAGGTTGAACACCCACTTGCAATGGATACAAGGAGGGTAAGTTGGATGCAAGGAGGCTTTATGCCTAACTGATGAATGGACTTGACATGTGGCATAAGTTCTCAGAACGTTTCACACAAACATATATATCCTGGCCACTAGGAGGCTTCCCAAATCTTTTCATATGTCACATACAATCCTTTGTGACGTGCACGTAAGGTCTCATGCATCTCACTCATGACCTTGCTCTGAAGACTCCTAGTACTTAGTACCCTCTATGGACTCTTAACCTTGCCTTTAGCATGTCGCCAAATAAGCTCATCCTTAAGAAAAAGTTGTATGAATTTTTCTTGATTTATCCATACTTATTTATGGACCATCCTAAGGAAGGTTTGAGCATACTCATATAATTCCCTATGTCTCTCAACTCACCATCATAACCAATTTCACAAACATCCTCATACACATGCACTAGTGGATCATATCTCATCATGTTTGTTTCTCTTTCTACCTCATCATCATCAGAGTCATCATCAAATTTTGTTCTGGAAAGCATATCAGCCACTATGTTCAGCTTTCTAGCTATGTGAACAAAAGCCATATTTATAAACTTTACATATGAGATCCACCTAAGCATCGTAATACTTGAAGAAGGATAATTTTCTTTAATTCCATTTAGGGAAGATAGTGAGTCTTAACTACAACATTCACTCCAATGAAATACTTTTTTTTAGTTTTTAAAGTAGTCACTAGTGCCCATAGTTTTTTCTTTGGATATTTTCATTGAGTGTCATGCAAAATCATCACACCAAAGTGAGCTTTATATCTCTCCCCTTTATCATAAGCCTACATCAATAGGACTGCTATCAAGAGTCAAAAGGATAGGCTTTTGTCCCAAATAATCAACACGCTCGAAAATGAGGGCTTCAATCAATAGTTGTTTCAAGTTATGCATCACTCGTGACTGTTTATTTGTCCAAACAACTTTTTTATCTTTTTGAGAAGATAATATAAAGGGTTCGCTATGTGAGGAAAGTGATGAATCCTAATCCCGAAGAAGACAAAGGATCCCAAGAACCTCCTCACCTCACTAACATTACGACACACCTTAGAAACCCTACTTATGGCCTCAACTTTATATCGGTATGGCTTGCAGCCATAGTGTCCATAGAGATGTCATACAAAGAGAACCCCATTGACTCCAAAAACAGATTTCTATAGAGAAAATGTTAGCCCTTCCTCTTCGAATCTCTCAATAACTTTCAAAGAGTTAGAGATTGTCGATAAAAAACTTTCTACAATGAGATGCATCTAGGCTCTCATCTTTCACTCTGTCATCACACCCTTTTTCTGAAATATCATCGAAAGAAGGCATAGTCATTGAAGCTATAAAGTCTCGTAGGACCAAATTCATGGCATTCTTCATGTGAGCTACAAAATTCATTGCTCCGTACAACAAAGTACACATGCATACAAGGCCCAATGGAGTCTTCTTCATTGTGATGACTTTGCTCTCAATAGTCAACTAAAACTATTCATATCTTGAATATAGATCACCCATGGAGTAGATGGAATGCCTAGTAAATGCTTCTGAAAAATTGATCTACTATAGGTCCTATCCATACATTTTTTACCATGACTTTATTTACAAGGTATAGATCTTGAATGGAACGAAGTTTCCTATTCTTCTTTGGCATTGTGAACCACCTTTTCTAATATGGGGTGGAAGACGGTTCCAATATTTGCATGGATATTTTTTTCTTTAATAGCCTCATCAATTCATGTAATTGAGCATTTGGGACTAGTATAGGTTGAATATTCCATGGTATATGTAGCATTGTAAACAAAATCATGTGTAGAACTTGTTTTGGATCCGCATAGCCTATCTCATGTGGAAAAAGTGCAAATGCTTTCTCTTGTCTCTTGATTACTTCTATGAAGTATAAATCTAGAATTGTTGTGAAAGGGTATGCTCAGACATATGGTATATGTTATGATGAAACTTATAGTCCTCTGGCAAAGCTAACAACTATAAGGACACTCATAGCTATTGCTACATGTAAAGGTTTTGAGTCTTATAGAGTTTGACACAAATTAGTCTAAAATGTTTTGGAAGTTTGATTGACTTGCAGAGAATCTCAATTCTTCCTTCACGCTCTCCAAGTCATTTGGATGTGACTCATATAAAGTATCTAAATTAGCCCACTAAATGCTAGGATTATTTGATTAGATTTCTTTCTCTTTTTCTCTAAGGAATGATCTCTCTCCAAACTTTATCTCCTTAATAATCTCCTTAGTAAAATGATGCGCTATAAACTAACTGGGTCATCCGAGGTTCTCAGATACTTTTCATGACTATCATCTAGAAATGGTTGGGCTATGGGTTATACCTTTTTTGCAACACTCTTATAGTTTGTAATCACATTCACTTCATGTTCTCTCAAAAACTCAATGATCATTTCATATTCTTGGATAGAACTGAGCATGATAATTTCTAATGTTTCATTTCTTTAAAAGGCTACTCAAGCTCTTCCAGCATAGTCGAACTACTCTCCAACTAGATAACATTTTCAATCTTCTCATCAAGCGACACCGAACCTAAATGTTTATAGTGTTTTTCATGAATTTTTCTAAATTTATTTGAAACATTTTCTTTTCATAAACAAAGCAACTTGAACACCGATGAATACAGAAGAACTTGGAAAATCATTTATAGAATTGTGCAAGACATCAAACCAACTCCCACCATTGTCTTTCTCAACAATGGATTATAACAGAAATTTTGGTCAACAAAAGCCCCATGCTCTCGAACCGCTATACAATCATCATGTTCATGAGAGTTAATGGGATGTTTTCTCAAATTCTTTCTATTTCTTGAATGATTTAGGCATACAATCATTACTCATAAGGAGTGTAGACCAGATCTTGATCAGATCCTTGCATAGGCAGATCCTTCATCCATCACCTTTGTTTCCATCCATACTTTGGCTATGAAAGGCTACCCAAGAATAGGCTCATACAAGTAGTGATCCTGGATAACGAAGTGGT
Source organism: Ceratopteris richardii (assembly GCA_020310875.1). Lineage (NCBI taxonomy): Eukaryota > Viridiplantae > Streptophyta > Polypodiopsida > Polypodiales > Pteridaceae > Ceratopteris > Ceratopteris richardii. The sequence continues at coordinate 118,457,945 of CM035437.1, read as the reverse complement.
ATTCCTTAGAAATCTCCCCAATCGTCACATGTACAAAGGCACATGGCCCAAGCAAAGCTCTGGAGCCATTGCCGGCCGCCCTCATGCTCCATCCATGCTCCTTATCTCTAGTCCATCTAAAGTGATCATAGAACTTCTTTGATATCACATTTATCTCTGATCCTAAGTCAATTAATGTGAAAGCTTAACATGAATCTTCATCGTTTCCTAATTTTACTTTCATTTTTGATGTCCCTCTTTCCCAAGTATTCCTAATATGCTCACTTTTTTATCCTCCTATCTCAACACGAGGTATAGCTGGTCCCAAAGAATTCCTATTTGCTTGACATCTTGCAATCTTATCATCTTCATCATCAAATGAGTCACTCAAGTCTACTACTTGACTCACTTGAGTGTCTTCAGATACCTCTCCCATCTCCATATCCTTAGGTAACGAGAATCTTTTTCTCTTTATAAGATTCATAAAACTATCCTTGAACTTAGGCTTCACAATCGAGAAGACCTCTTCCAAGGACATGGTTACTTTCCTTTTCAATAAAATATCATTTAATATTTCTTTGGCATCATTCTTATTCTCAAGCTAAAAAATTAATACAGCCTTTAGTGATTTCTTCTTCTTCTTTTTCTCTTTTTCTTGAACATTTTCTTGAGTATCTTTAGTTTTTTGAGTATGTTCTTATTCTTTTTCATTCTCTTTATTTAGTTCTTGAATTTTGATTGGCCTAGCTAGCCTCTTTCGCTTTCTTATTTCCTTTCTCTTTGCCTCTTGGTGAGAAGCAACAAGCTCCTTAAAATGGACTTTCTTTTCAATTTAATTAGCTTGTTCATCAACTTCTTATTTGTTTTCTCGTCACTCTTCTCTCTAGCTAAGCCTCATGTGGCTTTTCACATCTTTTTCTCTTTTCCTCAACATTTTCTATGTGTGAGTAGATACAGAATTGATCTACAAGAGACTTCCAAGTAGACTTGTACATGATCATGTCCTTGGATCTCACGACCACTTCTATTGAGTAATTTCTTTGTGGTTGTGGCCTAATTTCCTCTTCATCTCCTTCTTCGAGCGGCTCTAATTGTGCTCCTAATGTGATGGAATTTGTACTAAATAAGTTCTTGTATATCATCTTCATCCCTCCCTTCCTCCACTTCACAAGTAGAGAAAGCCTAGTCCGAAAGTTGCAAAGTTTCTTATCTATGTCAATCAGTAGCTGGTGTTCTTTTTGTTGCTTCAGCTCTTGACATGCATAAGAAAAATGATCCAGTGCATCACACCAAACACATCTTCTTGCCCCTTCAAACCCAGGAGTTCGTCATCTCTCAAATGGTCTAGTCTTCCTTTGATATGCCAGCTGAACTAGTGGTATAGGGATTTGTAGAGCAACAGGTTGGAATGGAGGTGCAACCTAAGGCATCAAATATCCTTGCATGTTTGGTATAGGCATAGCATTTCTCTATGGTGGATCTACACAGCTAGTGCTAGCCGGAGGAGGAGTGGGGTCTTGATAACCCATTGAATAAAATTTGTTTATTATTCTAGCCATCTCTTTAGATATAGATGCTTGCATTTTCATAATGTTATATATCTACTTTCCAAGGATTTCAAGGTGAAAATCCACTAGTATGCGAGATGTGGATGTAGCAATAACAAGAGCTGATGATGTAGGAACTTTTGGGGTGACTGAAGAGGTGTATCCCTAGGCTGTAATGGAAGTGTCCTTCTTCTTTTTATGATATTTTTAATAACTTTCTTCTTTTTATCTAAGCTATTAAGGTAGTAGAGTCCTTATCTAAGCAAGGCTATAAAAGTGCACAAGCATATGATCTAAGCTAATGCAAGATGTGAATTATTAGATGTAGGTGGATAAAATCAGACTTTCTCTTTACGTGTGAAAGTGATGCAGATATTGATAGAGCTCAAATGCAAATAGCTCGAGATCGGATTAGAAGCCGAGGTTTCTTTCTCTATTCTGAAAGTGTGGGTGGTAAGTTGAGGATCTAGATTCACCAAGGAAACCACCTTGCTTCATGATAGGTTCACCTGTCGAGAAGAAGGAGGGGGTCTTAGAGTGATGCAACATACGAGGTTGGATCAAGCCTCAGTTGTGTGTGCCTCTATGTCATCCCTATCCAATGAGTGGCATCAACACGTTGGGTGCCTTGCCCCATGATCAATCTTCAAACATAATTGGCTCGTGTTTTGGAACTTGAGGGATGGGTCGTATACGTCGTGATGGATGCAGATGAATGTGGAATGAAAATATAATACTACAAAAACGCACCGAACTCAAGAGTGCTAGATAAAAGACTATACTCAATATCGTGATCCATATACAAATGAATGTCATTGTGTGATTGGGGATAATACAACACAAATAATGGAATATTTTGCCACAATGCAGATCACATAAATAGAAATTGGGATAATCTTCTCGGCCACAATGCACAAACGATGTCTTGCCACTTTCAAAATCTTCATAGACTTCTTTTCACCTCATGTAATACTTTCCTTTACTTTTCTTTACTTTAAATAATGAGACAATATCTGAGAAAGAACCATGGGAAAGAACTAATTAGAATTAGGCACATATTTATAACATTTTTCCTAGTTCTCTTTCTAGAACTCTGGAATCTTCTAGCCTTCTCCTTTCTATTATGAGAAAATCTTCTTTTCGATCCTTTCCATTTTCAGAAATCTTTTTTTTGTGCTTTTTTCTATTTTATGAAGATCATATCTTCTCATCAAGGGACACTAAAGTTTTGTAGTGTTTTGCATGAAATTTTCAAAACTTATTGGAAACATATTCTTTTCATAAAAAAAGCAACTTCAACACAGAAGAATATAGACCAAATCTTAGAAAATTATTTATAGAATTATGTAAGATGTCAAACCTACTCCCAACATTGGCTTGCTCAACAATGGATCCTAACATAAATTTTGGTCACCAGAAGCCCCATACTCTCCTACCGGTATACAATCATCATGGCCATGAGAGCTAATGGGACGTTTTCTCATATGCTTTCTATTTCTTGAATGACTTGGGCATATAATCATTACTTATAAGGATTGTAGATCGGATCCTAATTGAATTCTTGCATAGGGACATCTAGCGTGCATCACCTTTGTTTCCATCCACACTTTGGCTATGAAAAGGTGTCGAAGAATAGCCTTGTACAAAAAGTGATCCTAGACAAAGAAGTGGAACTCCTCAGAAATCCCCCCCCCCCATCCCTCACAAGTAAAAAGGCACATGCGCCAAGCAAATCTCTAGAGTCATTATCGATAATTTTCATCCTCCATCCATGCTCCTTATTTATAGGCCATATAAACTGATCATACAACATTTTTGATATCACATTTATCTCTAACCTTGAGTCAACCAATGCCAAAGGTAAACATGAATCTCCATTGCTTCCTAATTTTACTTTCATGTCTAGTGTCCCTCTTGCCCAAACATTCCTAGTATGCTCACTTTCTGATCTTCTCATCTCATCATCATGAATAATTGGTCCCAAAGAATTCCTCTTGGCTTGACAACTTGCAATCTCATCATCTTCATAATCACATGAGTTACTCAAGGCTACTACTTGATTCATCACTTGAGCGTCTTGAGATACCTCTTCCATTTCCACATCCTCAGCTAACGAGAATCTTTTTCTCTTTATGAGCTTAATAAAACTATCCTTGAATGCAAGCTTTGCAATGGAGAAGACATGTTTCAAGGACACGGTCACTTGCCTCTTCAATAAAATATCACTTAATCTATATTTCCTTGGCATCATTCTTCTTGTCAAGCTCAAAAATTAATACAACCTTCAGTGTCTTCTTCTTGTTCCTTTTCTCTTTTTCTTGAACATCTTCTTGAGCATCTTCACTCTTTTTAGTACGTTCTTGTTCTTTTTCCTTCTCTTTATTTGTTTCTTGAATTTTGATTGGCCCAGTTGGCCTCTTTCCTTATCTTATTTCCTTTTTCTTTTCCTTTTCTTGAGAAGCAACAACCTCCTTAAAATGGACTTTGTTCTCAATTTCCTTAGCTTTTTCCTCAACTTTTTTAGTTTTTTTTCTCATCATTGTTTTCTCTGGCTCAGCTTTCTCTTGCTTTTCATCTCTTTGGCTCTTTTCCTAAACTTTGGATATGTGCGAGTAGAAAAAGAACGGATCTATATGATATGCAGTCTTCTATATATCGCATTTGTGGATCTCACTAAGGCTTCTATTGAAATTTTTTTTTACGATTGTGTCCTAACTTCCTCTTCATCACCTTCTTCTAGTGGCTCTAATTATTCTACTGATGTGTTGGCATTTTTACTACATAAGTTCTCATATAACTTCTTCATCCCTCCCTTCCCTCAGGTCATAAGTAGAGAAGCTGCATCTTGAAGTCGCAAAGTTTCTTATCTATGTCAATCACTAGTTGGTGTTCTTTTGTTTGCATAAGCTCTTCACATGCATAGGAAAAATGCTCATGTGCATCACACCAAACACATCTTCTTTCCCTGCCAAGCCCACCTATTCTGCATCTCTCAAAGGGTCCAATATTCCTTTGATATGTGGGATGAACTAGTGGTGTAGGGGTTTAAAGAGCAACGAGTTAGAATGGAGGTGAAACTTGAGGCATCGTATATCCCTAGATGTTTGCTATAGGCATAGCATTTCTTTGCAATGGATCTACATAGCTAGTGTTAGCCTGAGGAGTGGTGGAGTCTTGATAATGCATAGAATAAACTTTGTTATATATTCTCATGATCTCTTTAGACATAGATGCCTGCATTTTCATAATGTTCTTAATCTGCTTGCTAAGGATTTCAAGTTGCAACTACAGCAGTATGCTAGATGTGGATGCAACATTAGAAGGAGCTGATGCCACAAGAACTTTCAGGATTACTTGAAGAGGTGTATCCCTGAGCAATAATGGAGCTAGCGTTCTACCATAAGGAAAATCCTTTCATTGCCTCATATGGGAAACTGCTTCTACTCTTTTCCTAACTGTAGCCCAATCTTTAGAAAATCCAAACCTTTTCTCAAGCTCCTCAATCCTTCTCTCAACTATCACTTTTGTCCCCAAGACTTAAAATGCTGAGGAAGGAAATTACTAAATCAAGCTTTAGTGAGTCCAAGTCAGCCTTTGGAAGCTTGGTGTACCTTCTAAGAATGCATTCACGAAGTGCGTTAGGGATGCAATGGGTTTCAAGAATGAAGCCACCATACAAAACACCACTCTCTACTATGCTGAGAGAAATCCTCTAAATAGAACAATTTATGTAGTTATTTTCTAAAATAAGCCCAAGACTTTCCTATATGAGCTGAAATGGAGGTTAAGATTGACCTTGAGATTACCCGAATGAAGCAATGACTAAACATTTCTTTGGGTAACCCATGGGTCTGAGCTTGGTCCTCAAACACATCCAAATACTCAATCATGTTTGGTCTTCTGAACGTTCCTTTCACTCTTAAGACAACTTTCTCTACTTGAGCCCCCTCTTTCCCTATCCCCAATTCTTCAAACACTTCCTCCATATTTCTTTTATAGTTTGACCTAGTGTGTAGGACCATATCCAGGGTAAGAGGCTCAATTATTTCTCTTAAATCAGAATAGAGCTTAGAAAAGAGACTAGGTGAGTCAAGAGCTAGAAGGAGGAAGTTAGTCAAAAAGCTCTCCTTGATCAATTACCTACGCCAAATATTCTAGTGCTTTGTACTTAAATACTTATAGGGAAATTCTACTAGTTCATTTACTGCATGGATCCATCTCATCTAGCCTACATCTAAATATTCAATATTGGTTTCAAGACCACAACTAACCCATGATTAATGTTTTAGATCTTTTTTCTACATTTTTATATTTAATTTCAGCTTCCTAGCAACAACTAATGTACTACTTCATTCTTGACATCATTATTCTTTAATTTTGCTTTTTTTGGATGGAAGAAAGCATTAACTTCCTATCTTGGGACATCCACTAAGAAAATTTGAGGATCTAGAGACATGCATTAGTAGGAACTAGGATCTCATTAACCAACAACTTTAGATATTTTGGATATTCTATCTATATAAAAAAATTCCTTTCTTATACTAAGAGTGGCAAGTCTAGACTACCCTATCCAAGATAGTATGATAGGTATAAGGTATCTAAACCTATTCTCTCTAGTATATACGTCCCTACTATTAAAAAGTCTAGTAATTTAAAATTTTTTTCTTATGCTAGAACTTCATTCAATGTAGTTAATAAAATGCATGAAGTAGAAAAAGAACCAAACCAGAAATAAGAAAAAAACTAAAACATAACACATTCACTTTATCATTCGTCATCTTTCTCTTTAGTATCTTCATCATCAAGCAACTCATGATCAATTTCGTACTTGATATTCATTTCTCATTTGATAAATTTGCTGATATATTTAGATAGTGATGTGTGTGAACACTCTAGGACCACCGGGGCACTTTTTTCCCTCTTTAGGAGGTTTTTTTCCCCCGGCTTGTATATACGCCTATTGCCCTAATGGGCTACTTATCTTTGTACATTCTCTAGTAATACATTCAATCTTGTGTGTTGTGCTCCAAGCTTCTTCTTCTTCCTTGTGTTGTTATCGTGCTTCCACAGACGTCTAACTCCAACAATTGGTATCAGAGCAGGTCGTCGCTTCATCTAGGGCACCGTCGACACTCCTCCATTTGCAGTCTCAAATTCGCATAGAATTTGGTGAGCATACTCAGGGTCTCAAAGTCTGCTACAGGTCTAGCAGAACTCGTCTGGGTAGTTCCGTTCAACTTTTTGAGATACAGTCAATTTTTTGCATTAAGGTATTTTAGTCACCGGCCATGGCAGAAAGCAGTGATGTATTTCATATGTTGGTTGTTGAGGATAAGTTGGATGGTACCAACTACCCATTATGGGATTATATGATGCGACATGTTTTGGCTGCAAAAGGATTGTGGAACATTGTGGAGGGTGTTGAAAGACGTCCTGTTACACTTGTAACAACAGGTACTGCAAATACAAATGCTAGAGCTGATGAAGATGGTGTCGAAGATGATATTCCGCAGATTCCTGTTCGTGTTGCTATTTCTATTGCACCTACTGCAGAGCAGATTCGTTGGGATGGCAGAGATGCCCAGGCACATGCATGGATAGCTTTGTCTGTCAAACATGCCATTATTCCTCACATACGCTCTTGCAGAATAGCTAGGGATGCTTGGGATACACTTACCACATTGTACCAAGCTAGGAATGAGGCTCGTGTTGCTTACCTCCGAAAACAGTTGGAGAGTGAGCACATGAATGAAGGTGATTCTATGGACAATTTTCTCACAAAGATCAAAGACCTGAAGGAACAATTGATTTCTGCTGATGAGTTAATACCAGATAGCTCACTTGTGCAGACCGTTCTGAATGGTCTTCCTGATTCATATCAGAGTTTCACCTCTACTCTTCGGTTGATGATGAAAGGCAATCCAAATGCCTTGTCATTTGAGGAGTTAGTCTCTGTTCTATTACAGGAAGATCAGTCCAGGCAGAACAGGTCCATTATGCGTGTTGCATATCAAGCTTTTCTAGCTAGTCAGAAGGGCAAAGGAAAATGGAGCTCTTCTAGTAGTAAGAAGAAATATGCAAATGCTGTACAATCGAAGAACCACGATAAAGATGAGAAGAAATCAGAAAAGCTGAAATTGCTTTGCAAGTACTGTAAAGGAAATGATCATATCATAAAGAACTGTCCAAAACTGGCTGCAAAAGAGGCAAAGAAGAAAGAGGCTGGAATGATTGTTGTAGAGGCCTCTACACCAAAAAACAGAGTCTGCAAATCTTGTGCAGGAAGAAGAATGGGCGTTTACTACTGTCTACAACTTTGACCCATCTTCTCATGATTAGTGCATGTCTGCAGTAGACTCAGATGTTTGGTACTTTGATAGTGGGGTGATCAAACATATTACCTCGCAGCGCAGTTTCTTCTCTTCACTCGAGCCTACCCATATAGGGAATACTGTTACATGCACCAACAACTCCTCTTATCCTGTTATGGGAGTTGGTAAGATCATTTTGACTACTGTTGATGGTAGTTCTTTCACTTTGTCAGATGCTTTATTTGTGCCACTGATTAAAAAAGAACCTGTTATCAGTTTCAGGTGCATGGTCAAGAGTCAGGCTTTACCACATAATTTCTGGCTTGAGGCTATCATGTGTGCAGCATATATACTGAACAGGTGTCCCACTAAAGCGCTGCAATCTATCACTCCATATGAGGCTTGGCATGACCGTAAGCCATCTGTTACTCATCTACGTGTTTTTGGTTGTCTGGCATATGCATTAGTGCCTGAACAACATCGCAAAAAATTGGATGATAAGGCAGTAAAATGTATTTTTGTTGGGTACAGTTTTGAAAGTAAAGGCTATCGTCTATATCATCCATATACTAAACGCATTTTGGTTAGTCGTGATGTTGTCTTTGTGGAAGATGCTATTCAGCCATTGCTTTCATGTACTAAGGAGACTTTTGTTAGCTCCAAATGCATGTATGATACTTTGATGCCTCTTTTTACAGGTGGACACTCTAGTGCTGGTCCTAACAAGGCAACTTCTCAGCCTTTGCAGGTTTCATATGATGATGCATATCATTCCATTTCTGGTGCAGATTTACATGATGCACTTGTTGATGAGAGAGCTGATATTGAGCAAGCAAAAACTATGCCCAAATGGCTGGTGCAGACTTTGCGTGACAGCAAATTAGATGCACCTTTTTCATATCGTACTCGTTCAGGCTCTCATAGTGCCTCGTTTGCATCAGATTGCTATGCTATGGCTGCGTCTAGTCTCTGTTATGAGAATGAGCCCGTTTCCTTTGATGAAGCACAGAATTCAGAAAATTGGATGGCTGCTATGCAATCTGAATATGATGCTATCATGAAGAATGGTACATGGACTTTATGTGACTTGCTTCCTGGTAAGAAGGCCATTGGCACTAAGTGGGTATACAAGCTGAAGCGTAAACCTGATGGTACAGTTGACAGGTATAAATCTAGGCTTGTTGCAAAGGGTTATGCGTAGGAAAGAGGCATTGATTTTGATGAGACCTTTGCACCTACATGCCGTATGACTACTGTTCGGAGCATTTGTACACTTGCAGCCCATCATGGTTGGAATGTACATCAGTTGGACATTAAAACAACATTTCTGAATGGTGACTTGCATGAAGAAGTGTATGTTTTTTTAGCCCTGTGGCTTTGTGCAGAAAGGGCATGAAAACCAGGTGTGCAGGTTCAAGAAGGCATTATATGGTTTAAAGCAAGCACCACGTGCTTGGTATGAGAAGATACATGCCTATTTGGTTGCACATGGTTTTGAGAACAGTCCAACTGAAAGCACCTTATATGTTAAGCGTGCTAATGATGTGCTTCTGATCATTGTTGTATAGGTTGATGACATGCTGCTCACTGGTCCTATTGAGAAGCATATTGCTGATTTCAAGGCTGATTTGCATGCCTCATTTGAGATGTCTGATTTGGGGCATTTGCATCACTATTTGGGCATTCAATTTATGCAAGTTGATGGTGGAATGTCTTTGTGTCAAACGAAATATATTGACACATTATTGCAGTGTTTTGGCCTTGAAGATTGTAAGCCTATTGCCACTCCTATGGAGACAGGTTTACGATTGAGTCTTCATGATGCTGGAGATGCATTTGATGCTGTTCTCTATCAACAGGCTGTTGGATGCTTGATCTACTTATGCATTACTCGGCCAGATATTCAGTTTGCTGTCTCACAAATGAGCAGGTTTATGCATTGCCCAGGAGTCACGCATTGGACGGCGGTTAAGCGCATCTTTCGCTACTTGAGTGGTACTCAACTACTTGGGTTGTTTTATCCCAAGGGGGGATCACTACCGCCAGATTTGCATGCTTTTTTTGACTCAGATTGGGCTGGTTGCTATGACACTCATGTGTCCACCAGTGGTTTTTACTTCATGCTTGGTAGTTCATGTATATCTTGGTTGAGCAAGAAGTAGCCTACTGTGGCCACTTCCAGTTGTGAGGCTGAGTATAGGGCAGCTTTCACAGTGACTGTTGAGTGTGTGTGGCTCAGACGCCTTATGGCTGATTTGGGTGTTGGCCGGTCTTCTGCCACCACCATCTTCACTAACAGTCAAAGCGCATTGGCAGTTGCGAGGAACCCTGTGTTCCATGCTCACACTAAGCACATTGAGGTGCATTATCACTATGTCAGGGAGAGGTTCTCTGCTGGGGAGATCAGCTTGGCATATGTGCCGACGCAGGAGAACATTGCAGACCTTTAGGGAGAAGTTTGAAGCTTTCCGCAAAGCTTTGGGCTTACTTCCTTTTGTGGAGTGATTTCCACATAGCTTGGCACTTCCTTATACATGAGTGCCAGCTCCTTGTTCACTGCATCACTCCCAGGGGGGATTTGTTGATATATTTAGGTAGTGATGTGTGTGAACACTCTAGGACCGCCGGGGCACTTTTTTCCCTCTTTAGGAGGTTTTTTCCCCCCGGCTTGTATATACGCCTATTGCCCTAATGGGCTAATTATCTTTGTACATTCTCTAGTAATACATTCAGTCTTGTGTGTTGTGCTCCAAGCTTCTTCTTCTTCCTTGTGCTGTTCTCGTGCTTCCGCAGACGTCTAACTCCAACAAAATTGTATTCATTTTTGTGCAATGAAAGTTCTAAAAGGAGTTTTCTCAAGCTTGTGAAGTGCATACAAACCATATTCATAAAATCACATAACTACATTGCATCCAACCCAATTCTTAGTTAAATCCTTTTTTGCATCATATAAGGTATTGAAGTAACTCTCCTATACTAATGGCCAATCCCCAAATTCATTATGGTGAGGCTTAATTCCATGTGTTTTATAAAAGTATATGTAGGAATTTGAGGTCTTAAGAAGCACATGGATAGCAGAAGGAAGAATAAAAAGCTCGGAGCATGACAGTGCACTGTGACTGTCAGTGAAGATGGTGATGTCAGAAGAGTGGCCAACACTCAAATCATCCATAAGGCATTTGAGCCACACACACTCAACAGTTATTGTGAAAGCTACCCTATACTCAACCTGACAACTAAAAGTGGCCATAGTAGGCTATGTCTTGCTCAACAAAGATATACATGAGGTACCAAGCATGAATCCAAATTCACTAGTGGACACATGAGTGTCATACCAACCAGCCCACTTAGAGTCGCAACAATGATGTAAATCTAGCGATAGTGATCCCCCCTTGGGATAAGAAAATCCAAGTAGTCATGTATCACTCAAGCAGCAAAAGATGCACTTAATTGCCTGCCAATGCTTGACACCTAGGCAATGCATAAACCTGCTCATCTATGAGACAACAAAATAAATATCTAGCTGCATAATGCATGAGTAGATCAAGCATCCAACAAGGCAGCTTCAATAATGGAGGAAGCAATTACCATTATAATTACAACCAAGGCTACAACAACAACTATAAAGGAGGCTTTAGAGGTAGAAGAGACTACAATAACTATACAAAAGGCCAAGAGGATTCTCTATTGATCATGAACAGGGCATCAAAACAAGGTAAAGATGATGAGCATGTATTCTATATTGGTTTTGGTTGTTCCAATCATGTGGTTGGAGATGTAGCATTGTTATCTGATCTTGAAGAACCTAAAGGGAAGCATGAAGTCCAAAAAGATGATCACATTGGGCACTCTCTTAAGAAGGTTGGAAATATTAAAACATATAATGGTAACATGAACCTTTTGATTAAGGTATTGTATGTTCCAACCATAACAGAAAAAACTAATCACTGTTGGGCAGGTTATTGAGAAGGGCTTACAGGTTAGATTCACAAGACATGGAGCATATGAGGAGTACCCTCAACAAGGCTTCAAGAGGATTGCAAAAGGTGAGAAATTTGGTATACTCTTTACATTTGACATTGAAGATACCAGAAATATTGTTCTCTTCAATTAAAAAGGCCAAACCCTATCGGAATTGGAGATATGGCATAAGAGACTAGGTCATATAGGTAAAACGAAACTAAAGCAAGTATGTAGGATCAGACTGTGCTTGGCATTCCAAATGTGTCCAAGCAACAAATGATTTACAAATGTAGAGCATGCCAATTTGGCAATCACACAGGCAACCGTTCAATAGGAAAAGATACATGTATGAAGACTACTTGGAGCTTGTGCATACGAATGTGTGGGGTCCTAGTAGAGAGCCATCAATCTTAGATCAAGGAGTATCTGACATTGGTTGAAAATCAAATAGGTAGAAGCTTGAAGAGGCTTACATCTGATCGAGGTGGTGAGTATTTCTCACATGAATTTGACTCATTCTTCCAGGATAGAGGCATAAAGAGAGAGGTTACAACTAGGTACACTCCTTAACATATTGGAGTGGTAGAGAGAAGGAATAGAATAATAGTAGAGGCTGCAAGATCAACGTTAAATGAAAAGAAATTTCCAAATTACTTATGGGAGAAGCTATTTACATAGCTACATACATAGTTAATAGTCTTCCATATTTGGAATGTAATGGTAGGAGACCTTCCCTAGACCATTGTAAAATCTTTGGGTGCATTGCTTATGGATAGATATCCTCATAAATTAGAGGAAAGCTTGATTCAAAAGCTGAAAGATTTATATTCATTGGCTATGACCAAAATTAGAAAGGATATAGGTTGTATAATCCCACTAACACAGGATTTATAGTTAGTAGCGATGTGGTGTTTGATGAAAATAACTCTTGGTTTGAAGATGATTGTAGAAAAATAAAGCTACCCTATGACTTGCAATGTGATTTTCCATCTCTAACTCGAGAAGAACCACAAATATCAAAGATGTCGACTTAGAGGATGAAGAATAGCTTGACTTCAAATCTTGGAAGTCCAAGGGCAAGACAAAATTCAAACAATTGGAAGACATTCTAGAGTCATCCAATCAAACACTTTGAAGATCTCAAAGGGAGAGTAAGAAACCCATAATGCATGGCTATGAAACATCATTAGTCACCAAGAACTTTATATACATGGCTAAAGATTCTATGCGAGAAGAACCTTCTTCATTTGAAGAAGCCAATAAGAAGGAAGAACAGAGAGAAGCTTTGTAGGAGGAAATTGAAGCTATGAAGCTATGTGGATTTAAAAAGTAAAGATGAATTGAGATGGTTCAATCAACATGTATAAAGCAATGCTAGTAGCAAAGTGGTTTGCTCTAACCCATGGTGTGGATTATGAGGAGACCTTCTCGCCTATGGCTAAGATGCCAACAATATAAATTTGGGTAAGTATTGCTGCTTCAAAGAATTGGAATATGTATTTGTTTGAAGTTCAAAATGAATTTTTCAATGGATGGATCTCTGAAGAAGTCTACATGGATCAACCACAAGGTATGCAAATTCAGGAAAGAACTTTATGGTTTAAAAAAAGCTCTAATATCTTGGAACCATAGACTTTTCATATGTTTGGAGGATCAAAATTTTTATGCACATTCTTCTTTGTTCATAAAGAAGAATAAATTAGAATTTATCTACCTATGTGGTTATGTGGATAACATCATCATTATAGAGAACAATGCCAATGGCATCAAGCAAATCAAGGCTCAAATGATGGAAGAATTTAAAATCAGTCACCTTGTTTTGTTAACATACTTTCTTTGATTAGAACTTGTATACTCCGATTTTGATGAATTTATTACTCAAAGGAAATACATTCATGTTATGTTGTTAAATTCAACATGAAGGACACTAAAGCTGTAGGTACACCCATGGAATTCAACCACAAACTTAGTTCTCATGAGGGAGAACTACTGGAACATATTATAGGTTATCAAAGGCTTGCAGAGAGTATCGATTGTGCAACCCTTACAAGATTGGATATATGCTATGGAGTAAGTACATTAAATCAATTTATGCATACACCATGAAAACCTCACATGGAAGCGTTCAAGAGGATCATAAAGTATCTAAATGGTACCATAAATGAAGGTCCATTTTATCCATTCACATCTCACATGGATATCAAGCTATATGCAGATGCAGATTAGGCTGGCTCAAAAGATGATAGAAGGAGAGCATCTGGCTACTTAGCTTTTGCAGGCTCAAAGCTAATTTCATGTTCATCAAAGAAACAACCAATTGTGGCATTGTCATCAACGGAAGCACAATATAGAGGCTTAGCAAATGCAATACAAGAGGCTATGTGGCTTACACTACTTTACAGAGAGTTGGGATTACATTCTTATACTCCAATGATCTTTGGAGATAACAATAGTTCATTGCATTTGGCTATTAATCTTGTATACCATGAAAGGACTAAGCACATTTAAGTGCACTATCACTATGTGAGGGAAAAGTTACTTAGCAAGGACATTCAATTGTCCTATGTGTCTACAAATCTACATTGTGTAGATATGCTAACCAAATCTTTGGATGGAACTAAGATAGGGCTGTCCACTCTCTTCCCAATCCAAGGGAAATTTGCGTGCGATTAGACACCTCTACGAAGGGGAATTCTGAGGGACTTCCAAATCTTTTGGTTAATAGTTCCGCAAAGCTATGGAGCAAGTGGATATTTTTTTCTTGTGGCTTCTAAGTGATGACATTACTCTTTAGGACATATGATCAAAGGCCATACTACCATTATCAATTCCATAGAAACTTAATAAATCTCATGGCTACGCGTGTAGATGCTGCAGTAAAATAAAAACCATTGTTCGTTGAATACGTACCAATTTGTTACTATAGGAAAACATATTTTTATGAGGACGTTGTAATCTTATTTGCTACTCTCTATCAAGCCGTCCAACTTCAAAAAGTCTACTTTGAGAAGATTTCTTTGAAATTTTCAAAAGTCAAGGCATCCCAATTGGCTGGACATGGAAAAGTTACGGTAACAAAGGAATGTAAAACAGGTTGCTGCTGTTGGTCCCTAGGTCATTGGCAATGTCTTGCAAAACACAATGTAGAGTATTGGGACTTTTGAAGTGTTCTATGATGGTGATTCGATAGTCTCCAAGCATTCGGAGGAGGTCACATAGGAGCACGGGAGTTCTCTGTTGATTTGAACCTACAGTAGTAGTTTTTAGAAAGAAATAGATGTGCAATCTGTTTAGAGGTATCGAAAGCAAAAATTTTTATCGAAAGCAGTGGCAGAGAAGTCTTCTATGCTTTTGAACTTGTGAGAACGCTGCTGGTATGGCTAGAGTTTGCTTGGAGTTTTACTCTAAAAATGTACTCTCGATTGAATCATCTTGCACAATGTTTGGGCCGGAAATCGATGGTTTTGAGATGATAACACTCTGATTTCATCATCAAATGCAAGCAAAGCTCTTATGTAACACTTCATCCAACAACAACGAATTTGTGCAGACCCATGATCTTTGTCTCTACATCGCGATACATATGTTCTTAGTGTGTGCATTCTGAGCTCTAGTTCGCCATCAGTTCTACCATGAATTTCTATGCTTGATAGGAATCGACCTAACCAATATTGGTAGCAAAGATGTCCATGCTAATAAGAACTCAAATATAGAATCGATTTGTATAATGTGCATCAACAACATGAGGAAGAGAAGTACGGAAGAAAGTTACCGAAGAATAATGGTCATTGTTATCGCTCCTATCGGAGATGTAATACTCTAGAATATAATTTTTGTAAGTTCCCCATCACTCTATTCTTACAGATTTGTTTCAAATCTTGCTTGTTTAGTTAACTCTGGACTATACAATGTCAAGATTGTTTGCGGGGTCATTGTTACTCTGTGTGACCTATATTGCTGATATCATGGCAAGAATTGATGAAAATCTTTTCATATGAAAACTATATCAAATGCGTCATCATCACTAATCTATGTTGCGTGTATGTTTTGATCATTGATTCTCATTAGATATAGTATAAAGATTATATCATGTCCTAGAGTAATAGCATTAATACTCCATCGTTTTGCAACTACTTAGATTGACCTAGTTTTGATGAGAATCACTTCTTGCTTATGCGTATTATTTCTTCTGTTTCATCTGTTGAAAGGCCATAGTGTTTATGTCGGGCCTAGTTATTGTGGCATAAATGAGATATCCTACCATAGATCGATACAAAGTTACATCCTCTTATGGTTCTCCATCAATTTAGCTTTACATTGCTTTCCATAGGATTTGAAATAGAATTGCAATGTAGCATCCCAAACCTCTCAAGTAGGTGTAGAATATACTTCCTTTGAAAGAGCATAATAGCTTCTTCTTTGTATACAAATTCAATGCCACAAAAATATCTAAGATCTCCAAGATTAGAGATCCTAAACTCCTTTCCAAGCTTTTCCTTGATCTCCTCAATACCCTTTGTATCATTACCTATAATGATAAGATCATCTACGTACACACACATGTAGAGTACAAGTTCTCCTCTTTGTTTGATGAAGAGAGATGGATTCGCCTTGCATTCATTGTAACCACATTTGATCAAATACTCCACCAATATTTGGTTTCAAGAACATGGATCTTGCTTTAGGTCATAAAGTTCCTTCTTCAACCTAAAAACATTATGTGGAAACTCTTTATCAACCAAACCTAGTGGTTGCTCCATGTATGTCTCCTCTTCCATGTCTCCATTGAGAAAGGCATTCTTGACATCCAATTGGAAGAGCTTCCATCCTTTGCTAGCACTCATTTCAATGAGTGTCCTAATGATGCTCATCTTTTCCACGGGGTTGAATGTCTCTTCAAAGTCCACTCCATAGGTTTGTGCAGAACCCTTGGCCACCAATCTTGCTTTGAACCTAGAAATAGATCCATCTGAATTCCTCTTCACTTTATACACCCACTTATTTTCTATTACCTTCATGTTCTCATTTTTGGGCACTAGAATCCAAGTGTGATTCTCCTCAAGTGCTTCAATCTCTTCTTGCATTGCCTCTTTCCATTCTGTGTACCTACTTCCGTCTTCATAACAATCCGGCTCATGATCTTTTACTACTTTGTTCATATATGCATAATGAGCTGAGATGTAAGAATCATAAGTAAACCCTTGAGTTGAATACTTAACCCTAGAAGACTTCCTTTCTTCACCTTTTGCAGGAGTAAACCTCCTTTAACTTGCATTCTTGATCTCTTTCTTTGATGTGGCTTCTTTATCCATCATGTGTCCTTCATCATCTTGAACTTCATTACCTTCTTCATCCAACTCTACCAATCTTTCTTTGCCTTTGTTGATTGATTGTGCTTCATAGCTTGAAAAGATCTCCCCCTCCATGATAAAGTCATGCTTGAACTATCTTCATTGATGGAACACCTTGGGCCTCTTAATGCTAGGTCGACTTGTTCTTCATCATGTCAATGCTTTTCTTCTTCATATTCCTAAATAGAATCATACTTCTTATACCACGGGATTAGTTCATCAAATGCTAAATCCCTTGATATCCTCAAGTCCTTTGTTTTTGGGTTGAAGCATCTTTAACCTTTATGATCATTTGAATATCCTAGAAACACACACTTTTCTACTTTTGGTTGTAGCTTGTGCCTCAGTTCACTTGGCACATGTGCATAACAAGTAAATCCAAATATCTTCAAGTAGGAAAGATCACATTGTTGCAAGGTATTTGTGACAAGGAGGAAGAGTTAGGTGAGGCTAAAGGCAAATCTTAATGAATTTGGTTGAGTACAAACACTAGAATTCTTTTCCCAACTCTTTTTAGACTAGCTTGATTTGATTTTGGGTTAAACAACATCTACAAAAAAATAGAAAGGGCACTTTCCAAGGGAAAGAACATTACTAATAGATGCAACACTTCTCAGATGCAGCCTAGCAATCACCAGTGTTTTATGTCAATAGAGTTTAGTTGAATTTATAATCCCAATCACAAGAGAATGAGATCAAAAGCATGAAAGAGTTCTAGTTGTAGAGCAAATTCACATGGAAGAGTTATCATCTTTCCCCATCCAAGTGGTTTGCCATTTTTCAACAAACATTGAGTTATTTACTCTAAATGAGGAATATTTCAAATTCCTTCTTACGTTTTGAGTTAGTATGTCTTTTACTTTTATGTTCATGATATTACTGATGATCATGTTCTTTTTTTGGGTCCGAGTTGGAGTGTTATCATAGTTTATGCATAGTCCAAGGAACACACTTGCAAGCCGTAAGAAGAATGTTATGATATCTCAATACTACTATAAATGAAGGATTGTTCTACTCATTTTATGATGATATGCAGATCAAAGGTTAATCCAATGCAGATTGGGCGGGTTCAAAGGAAGGTAGAAGGAGTACAAGTGGTTACCTAGTCATGCTAGGTAGTAAGCAATCTCATGGATTTCAAAGAAGCAACCTACAATGGCATTATCTTCCATCAAGGCTAAGTATAGGGCTCTGCCTCAAGTTACATGTGAGCTAATGGGGATTAACTATTTATTTATGGAGCAAATTTGCAGGTTGATACATATCCAATCTTATGTGATAATATGAATAGCATAAATCTTGTGAAGAGAGATGGTGGATGCAATCCAAAGATGAGTAGGTGATGCTACAACCAGCTTCACACCAGCCAACTGAGACTTCAGACTTGATTAGTAGACCCTTTGAGCTTCCTAGATCCACCAAAATATCAGCCAAGTACTTTGGAACATGTATTCCAAAAGTTTAAGTCAAGACAGACTAGTTGCGAAATGACTAGCTCCCAAAACTTGCTATTTTTGGACATACACCTGCTGGAAAAACTGAAGAGTGCTCTCAACGTGGTAAGAACTAGATAAATTCCTTTTTGTCAAACTTAACAAGCTTCCGAATTCGAGTTAAAACACTTAGAATGATGGAGTGAGCATTGAGAAGAAGATTCATCAACTTCTGGAACATGCCCACCATTCTCGGGGCTCTACAGAGATAGACTAGTGAGCAGTAAAATGCACATATGTCCAAGCCTATTAATCCAATGACCATGAAGATTGGTATGCAAAAACTAGACAGTAGGAGCTATTCAACACACATTGAAACATTGAGAAAGCTGGAGCAGAACTCGAGATATGACCTTCTAAAGTTGCTGCTCTCAGTGAGTATAGTAGAGAACAAAATAGAGAAGTAGATAATGATAAATGTATAGATTCACATATGATTACAACCACATTGGCAATGAATATTTTCACAATGGGAGTAGAATGATAGATCTATGGAGTAAGGTCTTCAATCTCTACAAAATGACATGAAGTGGTCACGTACAAGGCATGTTAATCACCTCTTCCTTCTTGCTCTTTTTATAGATATTCATGGAGGGAGTTTAGAATTCGAATTCGAATGGCTCCACCTAAAAGTGATCCCCAAAGTTAGGAGATATTCCCTCAGCTCAAAAATTCGTTGTTTTAGGTACTTAGAGCCATGAATTTGCTTTTACATGATGGATGAGGTAAGCCATCCTTTTCCCTTTTCATTTTTTCAATTACAAGAGATAAAATGTACTCTTTTACAAGAGGTGTTCACATGACTACACATTTGACTTACAAATAATCATAATATCAAGCATATCAAGCATATCAAGCATATCAAGCATGTAGGCTTGGGTAAAATGCACCAATAGCTCCTCCTCAAGCCTAACATGCTTGGCAATAAAATAAGTCTTCAATTGTCCTTGATTTCTTGCAAGCCAATCATCAACTTGAATCTACTTAACTTTGTACCATAAAGAGCTTATGTCTGCACATTGCATATCTATAGAGACATAGGATAGTTGAATATCCTTGCTCATTAGCTTCTCCCTTACACAATGGTAGTGGACTTCAATATGCTTGGATCTAGCATGGTATACCGGATCAGCTACTAGATGTAGTGAGCTTGTGTTGTCACAAAAAATGTGAGGTGTTGAAGAATGAAGTCCAAGATCTATGTACAAAGACTTTAACCACATGATTTCTTGAGTTGCATTAGCCAAACCTCTATATTCGACTTCAGTAGAAGATAATGCCATGGTTGGTTGCTTCTTTGATGACCAAGAAATGATTTTTGAACCTGCGAATAATATCTACCTGGATGTGCTTCTTCTATCATCTCTAGATCCAGCCCTATCTGCATCTGAGTAGACCTTTAGCTCAATATCTGAAGTAAATGAATAAAATAAACCTTCATTCATGGTCCCCTTTAGGTACTTTAGGACTCTCTTAGCCACTTCCATATCTGTTCTTCTCGGCTTATGCATAAACTGACTCAATATGCTAACACTATAGCATATCTCCACCCTTGTGAGTGTTGCATAGTTCAAACTTCCAACCAAGCTTTGATAGCTTGTGATGTCTTCAATTGGCTCTCCTTCATAAGCACTAAGCTTATGATTTTGCTCCATAGGTGTACGTGCATACTTGGTATTTTCCATCTTGAACTTGATGAGCATGTCATGCACATACTTCCTTTGTGTGATGTATATACCTGAATCTGTGTAGATCAACTCCAATCCAACAAAATAAGTGAGTGGTCCGAGGTCACTTATTTTGAACTCCTCCTTCATTTGACTCTTTACATGTTTGATTCCTTCAAGATCATTGCCTGTAATAACAATATCATCAGCATACACACATAAATAGATCACTTCAGATCCATTCCTCTTTATAAGCAAAGAGGTATCCGCCTTGCTAGCTTTGAATCCTTGGTCGTGCAAATAAGTCACCAATCTGAAATTCCAAGCTCTTGGAGCTTGCTTCAATCCATACAAAGCTTTCTTTAGTTTTCATACATAGTTAGGATGATGTGCATTCTCATATCCAGGAGGTTGTGCCATATACACTTCCGCGGAAATCCATCCATTCAAGAAAGCATTCTTTACATCAAGTTGATAGAGCTTCCAATTTCTAGATGCAGCAAGACTAATGAGAACCCTAATTGTAGGCATTTTTGCAAGAGGAGAGAAAGTCTCCTCATAATCAATACCATGGGTTTGAGCAAACCCTTAGCAACAAACCTTGCTTTGTGTCTATTTGTACTTCCATTTTGATTCCTCTTGATTTTGTATATCCATCGAGATCCAATTACCTTCATAGATGCCTTGTTAGGTACAAGCTCCCAAGTGTCATTCTCGTTCAAGGCTTCCATTTCTTCATCCATTGCATCTCTCCAAGCTTTCTTGCTTTGTGCTTCTTCGAATGTGGTAGGGTCTTCATTGGTTGAATCCTTTGCAATGTAGATTGAGTGCTTGGTGACCAAAGAAGTATCATAACCAAACCTCTCTGGTTTCTTCTTCTCCCTTGAAGACCTTCTAAGTGGTTGATGTGAGCTCTCGGGTCCATATGTAGCATCCTGCATCTTTGTTTTAACTTTGTTCTTCCATAGCTTTAGTCTTTCCAAGTCTTCTAGGTCAATCTCCGAATCACTTTATTCAATCTCCTTTGGATCCTTTGGTTGAGGTGATGGAAAATCTTTATCCAAGTCATATGGCAACTTCACTTTCTTGTCATCATCAAACCATGATTTGTTTTCATCAAAAATTACATCTCTACTCACAGAAAATCCTTTATTGGTTGGATTGTACAATCTATATCCTTTTTTGTTTTGATCATAACCAATAAATACACACTTCTCTGCCTTGGGATCCAATTTCCCTCTTACTTGAGAAGGAATGCGAGCATAGGCTAAGCATCCGAAGATTTTAGAATGCTCTAGACTAGGTCTTCTTCCATTCCACACTTCATATGGAGTGGTTCCATCTAGTCACTTAGATGGAAGTCTATTTATGAGATATGTGGCTCTAGACACAGCCTCTGCCCATAGGTAGTTTGGCAATCCCTTTTTGTTGAGCATGCACCTTGCAGCTTTGACAATAGCTCTATTCCTCCTCTCTGCTACACCATTGAGTTCGGGTGTATACTTTGTAGTGACTTCCCTTTTAATGCCTCTTTCATGCAAGAAGGCATCAAATTCAGAAGAGAAGTATTCTCCTCCACCATCTGATCTGAGTCTTTTCAAAGTCCTACCTGTTTGGTTTTCAACAAGAGCAATATACTTCTTAAAGCAATTAAACACTTCATCCTTGTGCTTCATGAAAAACAGAATGGTCCATCTACTACAATCATCTATGAAAGACACATAATATCTTGAGTGTGATATAGATGGCTCCTTACTTGGACCCCACACATCCGTGTGCACTAGATCCAAAGGATTTTGATACATATATCCTTTCTTATTGAAAGGTTGTCTATGAGCCTTGCCAAGTTGACAAGCTTCACACTTATAAATAATGTGTTGCCTTGTGATATTAGGCAAACCAAGTACACTTTGGTCCCTGCAAATTTGTTTGAGTGTCCTCTCACCAATGTGGGCAGGCGTTTTGTGCCATATCTCCAACTCTATTAGAGTTTGAGATCCATAGCCTTTGGCAATCCTTCTAAAGCCTTGCCTTGGGTCTTCAACGCATGCTCCAAATCAGTTGAATCTAACGTGCAATCCTTTTTCAACAATCTGTCCAGCACTTCTTACATTTTTGGTAACTGTAGGGACATACAAGACTTTGCTTAGGAGGCTCATATTCCCATCTGATGTCTTCACATTACCTATCTTCTCCAGTGAGTGCTTTGTGTCATCCCCTGTCTGCACTCCATGCTTGTTATGAGGATCTTCTAAATCAGAAAGTAAAGCCACATTTCCTGCTACATGGTTTGAGCATCCCGAATCAATGTAAAATATGTGATCATCATCCTTACCCTTCTTCACTGATAGATTCATAATCAGTAATGAATCTTTATGACTTTGGTCCTCTACATAGTTATTGTAATCTCTTCTTCCTCTATGGCCACTTTTATAGTTGTTGTAGTAGTTGTTGTAGCCTCCATTGTACCTACCTCTATTTGATCCATAGCCACCTCTATTGAATCCTCTTCCTCTTGAGTTCCTTGGATTCTTGAAACATTCTTCAGTAGTATGATTAGATAAGCCACATATATTGCAAGGTTGAGATGATTGGAATCTCCCTGTGCCTTGCTTTTCACCTCTACCTCTTTCTCTAGCTTTTCCTCTACCTGCAAAGTTTGCTTGGAAAGAGCTACCTTCATCTTCATTCTTCCTATTCTTTGACTTGTCCTTGACCTTAGCTTTATCAGAATATAAGGCAGAAGTTTGATTACCTCTTGAGGACTCACCACCTTTGCTAACCTTTGCTAGCCTTTGCTTCATGAGTGAAGAGTTGGCCCATGAGTGTGTTGAGGTTGGGTACATGCATATCCATGTATAAATCCATGGCTATTGTGAATGACTCCCACTTGTCGTTTGCTTTGATTCCATTTATGATTTGTCTAATGATTTGCTCCTCTTCAATTACCTCTCCAATGCTTCCAAGTTGGTCGGAAATCTCCTTCATCTTTGTGACATAAGTAGTCACACTTTGTTTCGGGCTTTTCTTCATTTTTATGAACTCCATCCACAATTGGTTCTTCCTTGCTCGAGTGTTGGAAGAGAAGAAAGAAGCAAGTGCATTCCAGGTCTCTCTTGATGTCTTGCATCCCTTGACATGAGGTAAAAGAAAATCAGAGATTGAGTTTAGAATATAGGACCTTGCAAGTGCATCCTTCGAACACCAATGGAAAGTCCTTCCACTTCTTCATGTGATGGTTGCCCTTTGTTCCTCATGGTTGGCATTGCTTCATGTCCGGATATGAATCCATATAGATTCCTTCCTTGAAGGTAAGCCTCCATCCTTAGAGACCATGCCGGGTAGTTGTTTCGATGCAATTTGTCAATTGTTGATGGAAATCCATCTCCCATGTTGCTTGACTATGCTCTGATACCACTGTGAAGAGAGATGGTGGATGCAATCCAAAGATGAGTAGGTGTTGCTACAACCAGCTTCACACCAGCCAACTGAGACTTGAGAGTTTATTAGTAGACCCTTTGAGCTTCATAAATCCACCAAAATATCAGCCAAGTACTTTGGAACATGTATCCAAAAGTTTAAGTCAACACACGCTAGTTGCAAAATGACTAGCTCCCAAAACTTGCTAATTTTGGACATACACCTGCTGAAAAAACTGAACAGTGCTCTCAAGAAGATAAGAATTAGATAAGTTCCTTTTATTCATAGCAAATAAACTTAGCAAGCTTCCCAATCCAAGTTAAAACACTTCGAATGATGTACTGAGCACTGAGAAGAAAATTCATCAATTTCTGAATCATGCCCACCATTCTCGGGGCTCTATAGAGATAGACTAGTGAGCAGTAAAATGCAGATATCTCCAAATCTATTAATCCAATGACCATGAAAATTGGTAGCTAGACGCTAGACACTAGGGGCTATTCAACGCATGTTCCAAAACTGAAAAAGGTTTAGTAGAACGCGAGATATGAACTTCTGAAGTTGCTTCTCTAAGTAAGTATAGCAGAGAACAAAACAGAGAAGTAGATAATGATAAATGTATAGAGTCACATATGATTACAACCACATTGGCAATGAATATTTGCAAAATGGGTGTGGAATGATAGAGCTATGGAGTAAGCTCTTAAATCTCTACAAAATGACATGAAGTGGTCACGTACAAGGCTTGCTAATCGTCTCTTCCTTCTTGCTCTTTTTATAGCTGTTCTTGGAGGGAGTTTTGAATTAGAATTCGAATGGCTCCACCTAAGAGTGATCCCCAAACTTAGGAGATATTCCCTCAGCTCAAAAATTCATGGTTTTAGGTAGTTAGAGCCACGACTTTGCTTTTACATCATGGATGAGGTAAGCCATCCTTTACCTTTTTTTCTTTTTTCAATTACAAGAGATAAAATGTACTCTTTTACAAGAGGTGTTCACATGACTATACATGTGACTTACAAATGATCATAATATCAAGCATATCAAGCATGTAGGCTTGGGTAAAATGCACCAAAAAATCTAGCATCAAATCTTGTCTATCATGCTAGGATCAAGCATATTGAAGTGCACTATCACTACATGAGGGAAAAGGTGATATCCAAAGATGTTTTAGTACATCATATTGGTACCAAGGACCAAGTTGCTAACATGTTTAAAAAGGCTTTTGATGGAATAAAGATTTCAAAGTTCAAGCAATGCATCAACATGAAGGAGCTTGGATGAACATGAAGAACTGAAGCTTGAGGGCAAGTGTTAAAAGTGAAGCTTCAAGCTAAGAATTCATGGGCAATCAATCACAGACATATGCAACAATAAAATAAAGCCAAAAGCCATGCAGTTTCATCAAGAAAAGTCACTCAACCACTCCTCAAGTCATCTCAACTAAGTCCTCCAAGTTAAGAGGTTGATTTGGAAAGGTAGTTCCTTGATTTTAAGGGCATACTTCTCACTATAAAAGGACTATGTATTCTGACTTCTTTTGGCTCAGTTTCTTGGATTTTTAGATCATATAAAGTGAGCACTAAGTGCTCCACTTGTAATAAGAAAGCTCCTTTCTTAAGCTAGCCCTTTGCTTGCTTGCTTGTTTGTTTTCTTTGAGTAGGCATATCTATTTGTGTGCGCACACAATGTTGCAAATCTCTACCCCTAAGTTTTTAGCATTGGTTCTCCCTCTTTATGTAGGCATTTGATGTAACTATTGTCTCATTCAATAGCTATTAGCTTATATCTTATGCCTACCAATTTTTTGGAGCACTCCCTAAGTAGTGTGAGAAAAATATTCATTTTAGTGAAGTTGGGTGATTGATACCTCTCTCTCCGTGTAGGCTCTGTTATTGTTTTACTCTTTGTTGTAAGGGCTGGTTTTCCTTCTCTATTTCTCCTTGGGTATCTATTAGAGTTCTATAAAGTTAGTTCGATTTTGAGATTCATTCTTTATACACTCTCTGAGAAATGTTTGTTGGAGTGAAGTGAGGTCTCTATTTGACTAGCAATTGTGAGCATTCAGCTAGCCCATCTTGTGGACATTGTTTCGCTTTTTGTAAGCATGCATTGCTTTGCTCAAAAGCTCTTAGTGTCTACTATAGGTCCACAAAAGCTCACTAGAGTTCTCTATATATGCTCTGAGAAAGAGCATTTTGGGTGTGTAGAGGTCAAAGAAGGGTACCTGTGGAGGTCATTCATGCTTCCACTATAGATAGGGGCTGAGAGACTTCCCCTCTTAGTAGATATATCAAGTGTTGGAGTTAGATGTCTACAAAAACACGTGAACAACACTAGGAAGAAGAAGAAGATTCGAGCACAACACACAATACTCAATGTATTACCACTATAATGTACAAAGATAGGTAACCCATTAGGGCAATAAGTGTATATACAAGCGGAGGGAAAAAAGCCTCCTAACAAGGGAAAAAAAGCCCTAGTGGTCCTAGTGTGTTCACACACATCACTACCTAAATATATCAACAAATCCCCCCTAGGAGTGATGGGCTGAACAAGGAGCTGGCACTCATGTATAAAGAATGTCCAAGCTATGTGGAATCAATCCAAAAAAGGAAGTAAGCCCAAAGCTTTGTGGAAAGCTTCAAACTTCTCCCTGGATAGAGCCTTCGAGAAAAGGTCTACAATTTTCTCCTATGTGCACACATATGCCAAGCTGATCTCTCCAATAGAGAGCCTCTCCCTGACATAATGATAATGCACCTTAGTGTGCTTATTGCAAGCATGGAACATAGGATTCCTCGCAATTGGCAATGCACTTTGACTGTCACTAAAGATGGTGGTGTGAAAAAAGAGTGACCAACACCCAAATTAGCCATAAGGCGTCTGAGCACAAACACTCAACACTCGTTATTAAAGTTGTCGTATACTCAGCCTCAGAACTAGAAGTAGCCATAGTAGGGTGCTTCTTGCTCAACAAAGATATACATGAGCTACCAAGCATGAAGCAAAAGCCACTAGTGGACACACGAGTGTCATAGCAACCAGCCCAATCAGAGTAAGAGAAAGCATCCAAATGTAGTGGTAGTGATCCCCTCTTGGGATAAAGCAACCCAAGTAGATGGGTACCACTCAAATAGCAAAAGGTGCACTTAACTAGTGTCAGGAAGAATCGGATGCTCGGATGATGGATCAGGTCATCCACCAATTTGGTCAGCACATGCTAGGTGTTTGAGACAAACTCAGGTAAAATAAGTATACTTTACGTTTAGGATAAATGAAGTTTCAAATGACTCTAAGTATATAAAAATACAAAAGATCCAAGAAATATCTAATATTTAATGAATATCACTCTATACTTCTATAGACCGTATGGTTGAGCTACCATATACATAGCGATAGCATCTTGATATGAAGGAAAAATCAATAATTCCTCAGTTAAGTGTTCTTTAATAATCTCTTCTATTTCGCTTTCAATATGGTGTGGTTGAGTATGTGTAATTAGAGGTGGTGGAAATAAATCTTCACTATCCTGAGGTTCAGGAGATGCAATGGAAAATAAAGTTAAAGACCTAGTAAGACAATGATCATAAGATATGGAGATTAAAGATTCTTGCGTAATTTGGTATTAAATGACTTCTTCTACTTCTACTTCTATAGTTGCATTACTTTTAGATTCAACTAAATGCTATGTGGACATTGGCAATAAAGATCAATGGAAAAAGGAAATGAATTAATTAAAATTTAACAATGCTTAAGATAAATCTTTCTAAATGATAAAATTTAGCTAAAATAATGATAAATTGTAGTGAATCCTATACAAAGAATGTTGTAGATAGCTAGATGAAAAGTAAACTTCAATGGGTTTTCATAAGATAGATGGATCTCTGGATTATATAACTGTCAAATCCTTCACTCTTTGGATATGCCTCTTTCGACACTTCTTCTTTTCAATGTCTGCAAAGAAACATTGAATATAAGTATAACTTTAGAAAATATTAATCTCATGCATACTTAATACACATGCATATGTTCATGCATACATTAAAACATTCACATGCTCATCATAATCACATACTTATGCTTATCACACATATATATATATATATATATATATATATATATATATATATATATATATATATATATATATATATATATATATATATATATATATATATATATATATATATACCTACTAATACGTTATCATGCATAACAATGCATCCATTCACACATTTCCTAATGCATTTAATAACATGCCTTCACACCCATTGGAATCTTTTTAAACCTTATCATTAACCCTAAAATTAACATTCTAACTTAAATAAACATAAATTAATGTAAACCTAGGGTTTTATACTCATGTTCCAATATTTAATTGACTCGAACACACATTAAATGAATAGTTTAGGGTAAAACCTAATATGAGCACATGTTTTCTCCATCAATTTGTACCTGCAAACACTTAATGAGAGATTAGTTCCAAACAAAACATTTAATCAGTAGCATAGTAGAGGGGTTAGAGTTAACCAATAAACATGTTTTAATTTTCGTGGACATCAACTGGAAGGTGGAAAACTTTCTGACACTGCCTGTCAATGCTTGAAACCTAGGAAACACATAAACCTCCTCATCTATGAGCTAACAAAATGAATATATCACCCAGAAATGCATAAACAAATCAAGTATCCAACAACTTGATGATAGAGAACAACATCAAATGCATCTCGAGCATTATGAAGACTCAGTCCTAAACCTGTCTCCATAGGAGTGACAATAGGTTTACAATGTTTTAGGGCAAAAGGCTACAATAATGTGTCAATATATTTTGTTTGACACAAATCTATTCCGTCATCAACTTCCATAAATTGAATGCCCAAATACTGATGCTAATGGCCCAACTCAGACATCTCAAATGAGGCATGCAAATCAGCCTTGAAATCAACAATGTGCTTCTCATGAGGACCATTGAGCAACCTATCATCAATATGCACAAAAATGATCAGACACACATCATTAGCATGCTAAACATATAAGGTTGTTTTAGTTGGACTGTCCTCAAAACCATCTGCAATTAGATAGGCATGTATCTTTTCATACCAAGCATGTGGTGCTTGCCTTAAACCATATAATGCCTTCTTTAACCTGCACACCTTGTTTTCATGCACCTTTTGCACAAAGACGCACAGCTAAAAAACATACACTTCTTCTGCAACTCACCATTCAGAAATGTTGTTTTAATGTCCAACTAATGTACAATCAAACCATGATCAGTTGCAAGTGCAGAGATGCTACGAACAATAGTCATTCGGCAAGTAGGAGCAAAGGTTTCATCAAAATCTATGCATCTTTCCTATGCATAACCCTTTGCAACAAGGCAAGCCTTATACATGTCAACTATTCCATTAGGTTTATGCTTGAGCTTGAGTACCGACTTAGTGCCAATGGCCCTCTTGCCAGGAGGTAACTCACATAAAGACAAGGTACCATTTTTCATAATAGCATCATATTCAAATTGCATTGCAGCCATCCAATGTTTAGAGTTTTGTGCTTCATCAAAACAAACAGGTTCACTCTTATCACAAAGACAGGAGGCAGCCATAGTATAGCAATCTGATGCAAAAGAAACACTATGAGAACCTCAATGAGTATGTTAAGACAAAGATGCATCTAATTTGTTGTCACACAAAGTTTGCACTAGTCATTTTGGCATAGTTTTTGCCTCCTCAATATCAGCTCTCTCATCAACAAGTGCATCATGCAAATCTGCATCAGAAATGGAATGATATGAATCATCACATGAAACCTGCAAAGGCAGAGAAGTTGTCTCATTAGGACCAACACTAGACTATACACCTATTAAAAGGAGCAATAGAGTATCATAAATGTCTTTGGAGCTAACAAACGTCTCCTTCGTACATGAAAGTAAAGGTTAAATATAATCTTCTACAAAAACAAAATCACGGCTAACCAAAATGCATTTGGTCTATGGATGATACGGACGATAGCCTTTGCTTTCAGAACTGTAACCAACAAAAATACATTATATTGCTTGATCATCCAATTTCCTACGATTTTTTTTGGGCACTAATACATATTCTAGACAACCTAAAACACACGAATGAGCAACAGGTCACTTTTGGCCATGCCAAGACTCATATGGAGTGATATACTATAGTGATCTACTAGGACACCTATTAAGTACATATGTTGCACACATCATAGCCTCAAGCCAGAAACTATGTGGTAAAGACTCACTTGTGACCATACACCTCCCCATCTCCATGAGTGACCTGTTTGTTTGTTTAGCAACTCCATTCTGCTGAGGTGTATATGGCACTACCGGTTGATGTTTTATCCCACATTCAATCCGAAATGTAGTAAAGTCAAAAGACATATATTCCTCCCCTCGATGGGAGTGGAGGGTGCTCATTTTACATGTAGATAGATTTTCAGTCAAAACCAAAAACTATTTGAAGCACATGAACACTTCAGAATTTTCTTTTAGTGGATATACCCATGCATGCCTGGAAAAGTCATCAATGAAAGTCACGAAGTAAAAATAGTTTCCAAAAGAAGGTGTCTACATAGGACCATAGACATCATTGTGTACAAGGTATAATTTCTAAGTAGCCCGAAGTGAGCCATCTTTTGGAAAGGAGGAATGCTATGTTTTTCCAAAAATATAGCCTTCACAGACATGTTTTTTGGATGGATTAAGTTTGGGTAATGAGGACAACATTTCGGATTTCTGCAGGCGTAACAAACTAGCAAAATTCACATGACCAAAGCATGCATAGCAAAGCTTTGCATGTGATATAGCATGAGAATCACGTACTCCGATGTACATGCCAAGTCATTCATAGATCTTTCATAGTTTATGAGCTTATACATCCCATGACATAAAATGCGAGAAGCAATAATCATGTTGCCATTTGATAGATCATGAACTCTACACCTGTCATCAACAAATTTTGACAACCAAGCCAGTCTTGGCTAATGCAAAAACTCGTAAAAGATTTTTCTTAATCCGTAGCACAAATAAAGCATCGGACAAAGTGAAAGAACTATCATTAGTAGTAGTCAGAATGATCTTGCCAACTCACATAATAGGACAAGAGGAGTTGTTGGTGCATGTCACAGTATTCCCTGTAGCGGTACACTCAAGTGAAGTGAAGAAACTATGCTGCAAGGTAATATGTTTGGTTGCCCCACTATCAAGATACAAAGCATCTGTGTCTACTACAGACATACACTGCTCACGAGAAGATGGGTCAAAATTGCAAATAGTAGTAAACACCCATGCTTCATTGTGCACAAGATTAGAAGACTCTCTTTTTGGTGTAGAGACCTCTGCAATAACCATTCCCCCCTCTTTCTTCTTTGCCTCTTTAGCATCAACTTTTGGATAGCTCTTAATGACATTATCATTTCTTTATAGTATTTGCAAAACAATTTCCACTTTTTTGATTCCTTCTCATCTTTGTCTTTGTTCTTCGAATGTGCATCATTTATAGATTTCTACTTACTACTAGATTAGCTCCATTTACTTTTGCCCTTCTGACTACCCAAGAAAGCTTGATCTACAACATGCATAATGGACCTCTTCTACCTAGACTGATCTTCTTGCAGCAAAAAAAAAACTAACTCTTCAAATAACAAGGCATTTGGATTGCCTTTCATCATCAAACAAAGAGTAGAAGCAAAACTCTGATATGAATCAAGAAGACCATTTAGAACGTTCTACACAAGTGAGCTATCTTGTACAACTTCATCATCAAAAATCAAATATTCCTTCAAATCCTTGATCTTTGTCAGAAAACTATCCATAGAATCACCTTCATTCATATGCTCACTCTCCAAATATTTCTGGCAATAAGAAACACGAGCCTCATTCCTAGCTTGGTACAATGTGCTAAGTGTATCCCAAGCATCCTTAGCTCTTTTGCAAGAGCAAATATGAGGAAAAATGGCTCATTTGACACACATGGCTATCAATGCATGAGCCTGAGCATCTTTGCCATCCTAAAAAATGTTTTGTGCACTAGGTGCAACAAAAACTAGAGCACAACTAGGAATATAAAGAATATCAGCATTTTCAACACCATCTACATCAACATCAATACCTATATTTGCAGGTGTAATAAGATGTTTCTCAACACCCTACACAATGTTCCATAGTCCTTTTGCAACCAATCCATGTCGCATCGTATAAGCCCATAATGGGTAATTGGTACTGCCCAACTTATCCTCAACCAAAATATAGAAAACATCACTACTTTAAGCCATGGCCATTGACTAAAATACCTTGATGTAGAAAAATGATTGTATCTCAAAACATTGAAAAGGACTACCCTGAAGAGTTCCGCTAAACCTATAGTAGACTTTGAGACACTTATACTGGTGAACCAAAACCTGTATATATCTTTGGTACAAAAACACACAATAGCCTACACAAGAACTGTGATGGTGCATTCGAAGGCCAAAATGAGCTCAGATTCCAATTTCAACACGACACAAGAAAGTTGTTCTGATCACCTAATCATCCTTAGTATGCTCACCAAATTTCATGCGATTCTGAGACTATGATCGGAGGGGTGTTGATGAAACCCTAGATGAAGCGGCGACCTTCTCTAATACTAATTGTTGGAGTAAGACAAGTGCGAAAGCATGTGAACAACACTAGCAAGAAGAAGAAGCTTGAAGAACAACACACAATACTGAATGTATTACCACTAGAATGTACAGAGATGAGTAACCCATTAAGGAAATAGGCATATATACAAGCAAGGTAAAAAAAAACCCTTCTAAAGATAGAAAATAGTGCCCCAATGGTCCTAGTGTGAACCACTACCTAAATATATCAATCAAGGAACCAATTGCTTGACTATATAATGTAACATCAAATGTTTCTGAATCTTCTTATGATAGAATTGACACAATGACATCCATAAGTGTCTGCATTCCTAGCTTATTGTACACTTTAAAAATCTTCTCTATTTTCTCTCTATCTCTCACTAATCTCTTTTTGAGTCTTAAGGTGTATATGCTAAGGTTCATGTGTTGGAAGATCCTATAAGCCTATGGTTAATATTTTTATTGAGGCCCACCCGACTTCCAACATTTGGTATCAGAGCATATTTGACATATGCCCTTAACAAGATGAGTCACTATAGACTTGAGATTCTCTTTAACATAAAGAGTGGGAACTAGATCTAAAAACCTTTTGGTAACTCACAAAGCCTATATGTTTTATTCTTATGAATACAATCCATATCATCCTGCATAGCTTTCTTACATATAGGACTATGGAGTGCATCTTGATCACTATCTCCTTCATTCTCAACTAAAGTAAGAACAAAAATATTATGAATCTCAAAATGTCTTCCATAATTTACATGGTCGATTTTTTGTTTTCATGTTTGAATTCAGGTTCTTCCAATGTATTCCTTTATACCACTATCGTTTTAGGTTTGATATAACCACTTTGACATTGTGTTCAACATTTGTCTCACAAGCTTGCAAATCATTCAAAAGCACTGATTAAAAGCTCAAATAAAGGATTTGATCAATATGACCACAAACAAGAGAAACAAACATTGGTGATTTCTGTCCTCTGTAAGTCCCTTCCATTGTGTGCTGATGTCTGATATGATTTTTTTCAAATTGCTCATGATCAATGATCCCTTCTCCATAGGTTGTACATATATGTGAAAGGGGTGTAAATAAATACGACTTTTTCTAAATGTGAGAGTATAAGGAAACGATTATGTGATGTTATGTATGCACTTGATGCACTTAAGTGTGCATAGGCATGTGTGCATGTGCGATTCGAGTGTATGGGAACATACGCTTGGATGTGCATATGCATATTGATGTACATGTTAATATGAAAAATCTAAACTCTTGTATGTGCGAAATAACATATATTTATATATGTGTTTGCATCATGTGAAAATATATTTATAAATATGATATGTGCACATGATTGTGCACAATGTGTGCATATGAACCTATAAATGTGTGTGTGTGTGTCAAAACCTTTAAATAAAAACCAAAAGTAACAAAACAATGTGAAATAAAAGTGAAAGAAAATACATGGAATAAAAGGAACGTGTGTGAATGTATACGCGACTGAATATCAAAGTATATGGAGGCATATGGTACGAGGAGGGGGGGATTGAGAACTCTTTGTGAATTTTCACACTTGCTAGATTGAAAGATATTAGAAGAAGAAGAAGGAGAATGGAAGCGTATGGGATTTTGTTTTCTTTTCTGGTCAAGAAGTCGCCTTCTTCGTTTGTGAGCATGATGACTAGTGAAGATAAGATCTCTCTTTCCTTTGATGGAGGCACGTTATCATTGCTTGCTACATGTGTGCTGATGCCCTTGCAAATCATTGAGTTAGATCACAATGAATGAGTGAGCCATAGATATGTGGATTAG
Source organism: Ceratopteris richardii (assembly GCA_020310875.1). Taxonomy (NCBI): domain Eukaryota; kingdom Viridiplantae; phylum Streptophyta; class Polypodiopsida; order Polypodiales; family Pteridaceae; genus Ceratopteris; species Ceratopteris richardii. The sequence continues at coordinate 118,423,765 of CM035437.1, read as the reverse complement.
CACTCTTTGCCTTGCATATGTTGGAATGTCTTTATCACTCTCTTTTGCTCTCTGAGGTAAATGGTAGTGAAGAAACCATCATGAAGATTCGATAAATCACTTAAAAGGTAGCACTTCATTTATCTACAAGATTCCATTCATAACCAGAACCACCATCATTCTCTTTTGGTGCTTGACTTCGTCTCATCAAGCTTCTTCTTTCCCCCATGCCTTCATATCCTAGTGTTGTGCTCTTTGCTCAGAGGCCTTGTGATTGGTGCAAACAGACACTCACACTTGGGAGGAGTGGTACACTTTAGGCAGCTAGATGATGTTGTTGGTATGGAGGGGCTGAAGAAATCTCCCACATAATCTGCTCCAACCCACCATCATTACCACTTTGTGGGGCTACAAAACAATTTCTTGAACTGACTTTCTTCCAGGCGCAACAATGAGGCTAGGTTCAGATTGGAAGGGCAGATGAAAGCAAGGATCCTGAGCTGGGGGTGGTTGAGAGGTAGAGGCTTCATCAAGAAGATATTTTCCAAAGCTATTGTAACCATTGATTCACATCTGTAATATCAGAATTCTTCTTTCTCTACATCATACTTGTTTCTACTCTTTTGCACCAAATTTTTTCTTACCTTGTGCAATCTCTGCATTCTTCTATCCTCTCTTATTTTTTGAGTGATCAAAAGATTGTGATTGGGAATAAATTGTGATTGAGGAAACATTACAAGTGGTATCAGAGTAGAAGGCCTAACACAAAAGATTAGTGAAGAAGAGGAGCTTATTCATAAGCTTCTTGGAGAATTGCACAAAGAACGAGGTAGAAAGCAACCAGAAGGAGCAACAAATTTGTTTGTGGAGCTGAATGATGAAGTAGATGAACGTGTAGGAACATCTAGTGTACCTCGCAAAAATTAAAATGCAATTATGAAGATATGGAACGAGGTGAGTTTGCCCTTAATCAAGTCTTCAAGAAGGAAAAGTTGATTGATTTTGATGGTGAGAAGAAGAGTGGCGAAGATCTTGAGGCATGGATTGAAGAACTAGAGAATTTCTTTGATCTTCCACAATTTCGTGAAGAGTCCAAGGCAAAAGCTGGGATCCTACACCTGCTTGGGATCACGAAGCTATGATCAAAGTCGTATATGCAGACTCGAATGCGTTCTGGTCCAGTTCTATGGAAGGAATTTAGAGAACAAGCTCAAAAATGCTATTGTTCTCCACACAACCATATGGAGAAGAAGATGGAGTTGTATAATTTTTGACATCAAGAAAGTGATAAGCATATCTTATCTAATGATGAGTACCAAGTGAAGTTTCTACGTCTTCATAAATATGCATTAGAGGTTAGTGGTGACCTCTAAAGAGTAAATTTATTGAAGGGCTTTGTGAGGAACTTCACTATCAAGTCAAGGGATCTGGATGCATTGATATTCTTGATGCTGCTGCGATGGCCTAGAACGTTGAGAAGATGGAGAAGTTCAATTTGGAGAAGGCAAATAGAAGCAGATTCATTGCAACGGGACATAGGCCATAAAGACCTATTGCAATGAACATGAACAATTCAAAGAAGACTCCATCTTCAAATAACCAAAGCAAGAATCTTGCTCAGGTGGAAAATCAAAGGAGGCATCAACCAATCCATTGGCAACAAGACCATGATTTTATTGAGAGTGAAAAAAGACTTGCTCTGTGTTACATTGCGGGGAGCAAGGGCATCAAACATATGAGTGCCCAAATAAGGTAGTCTTTGCATCTGCACAATCAAAAGTGATAAACATCATCAAGGAGGGTACAATTATTGAGGAAGCAGATGATGGAGGTAAGTGCCCTGACTCTACTTTATGTCACATGGTGGTCAGTTCTTTCCCAAAGGCTTCTATAATCACAATTTTGGGTATGATTTCTACGCATAAAATTGGATTTTTGATTGATTCAAGTAGTACCCATTATTTTCTATCTTTCAAATTGGTACAGAGTCTAGGGATAGCCCTAAATATGCAGGTAATGAGACTTGTAAAGATGGCAAATGGAGGATTACACTACACAAAAGGATGTTTGAAAACCTTGATTTACACTTTTTGATAGGTTCTTTTCTGGAAGTTTCCATGTAATTGAGATGAAACAGAGTGATGCAATCATAGGCATGGATTGTTTATTTTGCGACAATTAATTGTGAACAAAGAACGATCACTCTAAAGCTAGATGATGAATCTCTTCATATTCTAGGTGATGCCTATAATCCTAAGCTTATCCTTATTTCTGCTATGCAGATAATTAAAGGTGTACATGATGGTTGTAGAACATAATACTGTATGTAAAAAATGTGCATGAAGAAAATAATGAGGAAAGTTTTCCAAAATAAAATGTGCATGAAGAGTTTCCTGGTATACCTCCACTTAGGAAGATTGACCATGCCATTGACATATATCTATTGGTGTAAATCACAAGCCTACACATTTGTCTTGGAAGATATCATGAAGACTCTACATACATGAAGAATCATAGTAACATATGCTAGTGGTTAATTACCACTTTATCTCATTGTAAAAGTCAAATTGACTTAGAATCTTTTGTAATCACCTACCTAAGTGATTCGTGGAAAAAGTAACTCAATGGATTGATAGAATATCTCCAAGCATTTAGCAGCTTGATCATAGGGAGCCAAAAGTTTGAATTTGAATTCAAATGTTTAGTTATTTCCTATAAAAATGGATATGAAAAAGTCGCGGGTAGATCACTTCACTCCCGAGCTTCATTCTACTGTAATTGAGTGTGTGTGAGGACTATACCATAGCCTACACCTCTCTACACCATTAGGAAATGTTATTCATGCCAATGGGATTGTACACAAGTGTTAATTTATAGATACATTTACATCATTCATCTCTGTGTTCTTTGCTAGTCTACTCAAAAGTCTGTCATCTTGTCAAGGGCATTTATCGATCAATACTCCACCATGTTCACTGATTCTAAGCTTTTTGGATTTAACTTGAAGTCTACTACATGCTATCAAAATTTGAAGACATTCTATTCAGCCAATTCAGAGAAATCTGTGTCGAGGTGCTCACTGGTCTATTTCTGCTATAGTCCTAAAAAGTCGGGGGTATAGCTAATCTTGCTAAATTGATTTCTCTTAGCATAGTTTATCTTTTTACATCATTCCACTTGAAAATGGTAGCTTACTAAGCTAATTAAATACCCCTAGAAGGAATTTTATCAATTTCTACTATACTTGTCACACTGAGCAATACAGTTAGCAGGTGTGAAGACTAAAATAGAAGGTTTTCTTGAGTTTGTGGACTACAAAGTTATCTGTTTTGGTTCAATCATTACACACATCACTTCCAAAGCACATAGGTCATTTTTTGGTGTTATTGGAAAGCTAAGAAGGTCTACTTATCAACTCTGAAGCATAAGAGGGCTGGTACAAAGGAGGTTTAGCAGTACCTACTCAGTCTCTTGGACCATCCATCCATCTATCCCAACAGTGGTATCAGAGCAATAGAGGTAAAATGGGAGATGGTTTTCCTTCATTTATTGATAAATTGGACAGGAACAACTATCAAGCTTGGTCTCTAAGAATGAAGACCTACCTACAAGGAAGGAGTCTCTATGGATACATTTTAGGAGATGAGGAATTGCCCTCATTCAAAGCAAGAGGATTGCCAACCAAGGAAGAACAAGAAAAGCTCAACACATGGTGTGCAAAGGATGCATTAACAAGGTCTTATTTACTCAACTCTATATCTGATTTTCTTTTACCACATATCAAAAATTGCAAAACTTCCCAAGAGACTTGGGAAACTTTGTCATCATATTTTTCCTCCAATACAAGGGCTAGGAAAAATCAGTTGTGGATTGAATTCACAACACTAAGGAAGCAACCTAAGCAAGCTGTTTCAGAATTTGTGACCAAGATCAAAGATGTTGCAGATCAGTTAGCAAGCATAGGAGAAGAGATTGAAGAAGAACAAATTGTGAGGCAGGTAATCAATGGAATCAAGGCTGATGACAAGTGGGAAAGCTTCACCACTGCAATGGATCTCTACATGGACATGCACACTCCAAATCTTACAACTCTCATGGGTCAACTATTTACACAGGAAGCAAAGCTCACCAAGAGTGGAGATACATCCAGAGGTAACAACTCTTCTGCCCTATACACTGATAAGAAATCTAAGGATAAAGCCAAGAGTAAGAAGGTGGAAGATGAAGGCTCTACCTCCCAAGCCAACTATGCAGGGAGAGGTAGATGTTCAAGAGGAAGGGGCAGAGGAGGTAAGCAAGGTAGGGGGAGACCCTATAATTCATCACCATGTAACATTTGTGGTTTATCAAATCATACCACAGATGAGTGTTTCAGGAATTACAAAAATCAGAGAGGAAGAGGCTACCAAAGACGAGGATACTCACAGTCAAGAGGAAGGTTCAACAATCACCAAGGCCACAACAACAATTATAACAACAACTACAACAACAATTACAATGGCAACTACCAAGGAGGATTCAAAACTAGAAGGGACTACAACAACTACACAGAAGAGCAGGATGACTCTCTTCTGATCATGAACATGACTTCAAAGACAGGTACAGATGATGATCACTTATTTTACATTGATTCAAGGTGTTCAAATCATGTGGCTGGTAATGTGGCACTACTCTCTGATCTTGAGGAACCAAAAGGTAAACATCAAGTCCAAACAGGTGATGATACAAAGCATTCAGTAGTTAAAGTTGGAAATGTGAAGACTTGTGATGGTAATTTGAATTTGTTGAGCAGGATACTTTATGTACCAACAATTACAAAGAACTTAATGAGTGTTGGTCAAATTGTAGAGAAAGGTTTGTAGGTCAGATTCAGTCAATATGGAGCATTTGTGGAGGACCCAAGACATGGATTCAAAAGGATAGCCAAAGGAGAAAAATCAGGTAGACTTTTCACTTTTGAGCTAGAAGACACAAAGAATATTGCACTATACAGTTATAAATATCAAACACTTTCAGAGCTTGAGATTTGGCACAAAAGGTTAGGGCACATAGGAGAAAGAACCTTGAAACAAATGTGCAGGGACCAATGTGTGCTTGGGATACCTAATGTATCCGAGCAACATATGATTTACAAGTGTGCTGCTTGTCAATTTGGTAAGTCTCATAGGTTACCCTTCTCCATGAAAGGATATATGCATGAAGATTATCTAGAGCTTGTACACACAGATGTTTGGGGACCTAGCATAGACCCCTCAGTCTCAGGTTCAAGGTAGTATGTGTCTTTCATTGATGATTATAGCAGATGGACTGTATTATACTTCATAAAGCACAAGGATGAGGTATTTAATTGTTTTAAGAAATATCTTGCATTAGTTGAAAACCAGACAAGAAGGAATTTGAAGAGGCTAAGGTCAGATGGAGGAGGTGAGTACTTCTCCAATGAATTTCAAGACTTCTTGCAGGACAGAGGCATCAAAAGAGAGATAACCACAAGATATTCTCCTGAACAGAATGGGGTAGCAGAGAGAAGAAATAGGTTAATTGTTGAGACAGCTAGATCTATGCTTAATGAGAAGAAATTACCTAACTATCTTTGGGGAGAGAGTGTTTCTACTACCACTTACCTCATAAACAGGTTACTATCTAAGTCACTTGATGGTATGACACCCTATGAAGCATGGCATGGTAAGAGACCATCATTGGATCACTGCAAAATATTTGAATGTGTAGCATATGTGCACATTCCTTCTCAAATAAGAGGTAAGCTAGACCCAAAGGCTGAAAAATGCATTTTCATTGGGTATGATTTAAATAAAAAAGGTTACAGGTTTTATAATCCTACCAATAAGGGATTTATGGTAAGCAGAGATGTGATTTTTGATGAAAATGATTCTTGGTATGAGAATGAATGCAGGAAGGTCAAACTACCCTATGATTTGGAAGAGGAATTTCCAAAACTTGCAAAGGAGGAACCTACTCAGAATGAAGACTCAAGTTCAGATGATGAAGACACTATCAACCTTGAAGAATTCAAAGCATGGAAATCCAAGGGCAAAATGAAGATGAAGAAGCTTGAAAAAATACCTGAATCATCAACTCAATCAATCAGAAGATCTCAAAGAGAAAGCAAGAAACCTATCAGATATGGGTATGATACATCTCTTGTTACTAAACATTCAGTTTATCTTGCCAATCATTTGCCAAATGAAGAACTAGGTTCATATGAAGAAGCAATAACCAAATCAGAATGGAAAGAAGCTATGGATGAGGAGATTGAAGCACTCAAGGAGAGTGACACATGGGAGTTAGTACCCAAGAAGGACTCCATGAAGGTAATAGGATCCAGATGGATCTATGAGTTAAAAAGAAATTTTGATGGAACAATTAATAGGTACAAAGCCAGATTGGTAGCCAAGGGTTTTGCATAAACCTAAGGCATTGACTATGAAGAGACTTTTTCTCTTGTGGCCAAGATGCCAACAATCAGAGTGTTGGTAAGTGTGGCTGCATCAAAGAATTGGAACATGTACCAATTAGATGTCAAGAATGCTTTCTTGAATGGATGGATTTTAGAAGAAGTTTATATATCACAACCTCCTGGCTATGAAGACCCTAAGAAGGTAACTTATGTTTGCAAATTAAAGAAGGTTTTATACGGATTGAAGCAGGAACCTAGGGCATGGAATTACAGGTTAACTACATACCTCCAAGACCAAGGTTTTGTCATGAGCAAGGCTGACACTTCTCTGTTCATTAAGAGAAGTAATTCAGAGGTAATCTATCTCTATGTTTATGTTGATGACATCATCATTACAGGTAATGATGTCAGTGGAATCAGATATATCAAAAACCAGATGATGAAGGAGTTGAAGTTCAATGATCTTGGCTTACTAAAGTATTTTCTAGGGCTTGAATTAGTTTACACTAATTCAGGGATATACATTACTCAGAAAAAGTATGTACAAGATATGTTGAAGAAGTAAAGTAGCAAGCACTCCAATGGAGGTGAACCTAAAGCTAAGTGCCCATGAAGGTGATGAAGTCAAGGACATTACATGTTATCAAAGTATGGTGGGTAGCTTGAACTATGCTACTCTTACAAGAATTGATATTGCATATGGAGTTAGTGTGCTAAGTCAATTTATGCACAAGCCAAGGATACCTCACTTAGAGGCTGCCAAGAGAATCTTGAAGTATCTCAAGGGTACACAGAACCATGGTTTGTATTTTCCTTTCACTTCAGATATTGACATAAAAGTCTATTCAGATGCGAATTGGGCACGATGCAAGGATGATAGGAGAAGCACTTCTGGATATATTTCTTTTGCAGGTGACAAACCAATTTCATGGTCTTCAAAGAAGCAACCTACTATTGCCTTGTCTTTCACAGAGGCAGAGTATAGAGGACTAGCTAATGCCACACAAGAAGCAATTTGGATTAAGCTTTTGTATACAAAATTGGGCTTATATACTAGGTCACCAATTATCTTTGGGGATAATACAAGTTCTCTTCACCTTGCAGCTAATCCTATCTATCATGCTAGAACTAAACACATAGAGGTTCATTAACATTATGTGAGAGAGAAGTTGATAAGCAAAGAGATTCAACTTACCTATGTATCAACCAACATGCAATGTGCACATTTGTTGACTAAAGCTTTTGATGGAACAAAACTTTGCAGGTTCAAATCCATGATTGGATTGCAGGATATACTTGAAGATTGAAGATGAAGACTTAAGCCAAAATGTTTGGCTTGAGGGGAAGTTGTTGGTGTAACTCACAAGCCTACACATTTGGCTTGGAAGATATCATGAAGAATCATAGGAACATATGCTAGTGGTTAATTACCACTTTATCTCATTGTAAAAGTCAAATTGACTTAGAATCTTTTGTAATCACCTACCTAAGTGATTCGTGGAAAAAGTAACTCACTTGATTGAGAGAATATCTCCAAGCATTTAGGAGCTTGATCATAGGGAGCCAAAAGTTTGAATTTGAATTCAAATTTTTAGTTATTTCCTATAAAAATGGATATGAAAAAGTCGCGGGTAGATCACTTCACTCCCGAGCTTCATTCTACTGTAATTGAGTGTGTGTGAGGGCTATACCATAGCCTACACCTCTCTACACCAATAGGCAATGTTATTCATGCCGATGGGATTGTACACAAGTTTTAATTTATAGATACATTTACATCATTCATCTCTGTGTTCTCTGCTAGTCTACTCAAAAGTTTGTCAACTTGTCAAGGGCATATCTCGGTCAATACTCCATAAAATTCAGTGATGCAAAGCTTGTTGGATTTAGCTAGAAGCCTCCTACATGCTGTCAAACTTTGTAGACATTCTATTCAGCCAATGCAGAGAAATCTGCATCGAGGTGCTCACTATTCTATTTCTGCTACAATCCTAAAAAGTCGGGGGTATAGCTAATCTTGCTAAATTGATTTCCCTTAGCATAGTTTATCTTTTTACATCATTCCACTTGCAAATGGTAGCTTACTAAGCTAATTAAATACCCCTAGAAGGAATTTTATCAATTTCTACTATACTGGTCACACTAAGCAAAACAGTTAGCATGTGTCAAGACTAAAATAGAAGGCTTTCTTGAGTTTGTGGACTACAAAGTTATCTGTTTTGGTTCAATCATTACACACATCACTTCCAAAGCACATAGGTCTTTTTTTGGTGTTATTGGAAAGCTAAGAAGGTCTACTTATCAAATCTGAAGCATAAGAAGGCTGGTACAAAGCAGGTTTAGCAGTACCTACTCAGTCTCTTGGCGCATCCATCCATCTATCCCAACAATATCCAGGGAGTGAACCATATTCTAGAGCACCCTATAGATTTAAAATCCATGAGTTAAAGCAGCTTAAGATTCAATAAGATGATCTTTTTAAGAAAGGCTTGATAAGACCGAGAATCTCATCTTGGGGTGCACATGTTTTATTTCACAAGAAGAAAGATGGCTCTTATAGATTATGCATTGACTATAGGGGGTTGAGTAAAAGAAGAATTAATAATAAGTATCCACTCCCTCACATAGATGGCTTATTAGGTCAACTAAGTGGACCAATTGTATTCACTAAGATTGACTTAAGATCTGCCTATCACCAAATTAGGATCAAAACAAAGGATATTCCTAAGACAGCTTTTCAAACACGATATGGTCACTATGAGTTTACGGTTCTACCTTTTGGATTAACAATTGATCTTGCCACATTTATGTGCTTGATGAATAATATTGTTAATGATTACCAAGATGAATTCATCTTAGTATTTCTTGAAGATATATTTGTATACTCTAAAGATGATATCGAGCATGCGATACATCTCAAGAAGACTTTGCAAACTCTTAGAGAACACAAATTGTATGGAAAAAAGAGTAAGTCTTTCTTTGATAAGGATAAACTTGTGTATCTAGGAAGAGTAATATCGAAAGAAGGAATCCTTATAGATGAAGATAATATAAAAACGATAGTTAACTAGCCGATTCCTAAGACTCATAGTCAGAAAGAATGTGTTCTTTCACAAGATGGTCGGGTGGTCGCATATGAGTCCACAAACTCGAAGAAAATATGAACTTAACCATCCTACTCATCATTTAGAAATGTTTGCTTTTGTGCATGCACTTAAGTATTGGAGAAATCTATTGTTAGGGGGCTAAGTTTAAACGAAAACAAATCATCAGAGTCTAAAATACATCTTCACACAACCATTGCTTAACAACAGGCAGAAGCATTGGATTGAATTATTAAATGAGTATGATTTTGACATTAAGTATCTGGCTAGTAAGGAAAATAAGGCTGCTCATGCATTGAGTCAGAAACCTTTGTGTAATCTTGTTTCTATAATAAATTGTGATTTTCTTAAGAAAATTCAAAAAGAGATAAAACAAGATCCTTTTTATGCACCTATTTTGAATTCTTTGAATACAAACAGGGATCGATGTATGAGGAGAAATTTCATAGGCAGAATGGAACATTGTAGTGGAACAATCGGCTATGCATATCTTCTGAATCTCCATTAAAAATTAAAACTTTGAATGATTGTCATTAAAATTTTGAACCTCCACATCCAGGTTATTCAAGGACCTATGTTAAAACGAAGTATTCTTATGTTTGGCCATGCATGAAGCAGGATATTAGAAAATATGTTAGTGAATGTTTGAAGTTCCAACAGGTGAAATTTGAGTTTAACAGGATGTCTGAAATGCTTCAACCTTTGGATGTTCCAAATAAGAAGTGGAAGTCTATTTCTATGGACTTTATCACTAAGCTACCTATGACCAGAAGTAAGCATGATACCATATTTGTTGTAGTCGATCAGCTTACCAACATGGCACATTTCTTTCCTATGAAAAAATACTCCTACTGCATTGAATGTTGCAAGAATCTTTGTAAAAGAATTTTTTTGATTGCATGGAATTCCTAAAAGCATAATTTTTTATGGGGACTCTAGATTTACCTCACGCTTTTGGAGAGCAACATTTGAATCGATAGGAACTCAACTTTGTATGAGTACCGCTTTCCATTCACAAACTAATGGGGAAACTAAGAGGGTTAACAGGGTAGTTGAAGATATGTTGCTTATGTATATGAATGAAAAGAAGGATAATTAGAGTGAATATTTACCCTTGCTTGAGTTTGCATACAATAGTGCATGGCATGCATCTATAAAAATGACTCCGTTTGAAGCTATGTACAGTTATAATTGTTTGACTCCACCTTCGTTTTTGGGTTTTCCAAATAAAGTAGAAGTGTCCAAAGGAATGCTTGATAAAATGGATGAAGAACTTGGGAAAATAAATAAACACATAAAAGAAGCTCAGAAAAGACAAAAGAAATTCTGTGATTTAAAGAGAAGACCACCTGAATTTCAAGTTGATGATATGGTATTTCCTAAAGTTAATCCTCACTGATCTAACTTATTGCTAGGGAAGGATCATAGACTTTCTCCTCGATATGCATGTCCTTTTAAAGTTCTGAAGAAGATTGGATGTCTTGCTTATTTGCTGGAATTACCTAAACATTTAAGTGTGCATCCAGTATTTCACGTTATCTTACTTAAAAGATATGTATCTAATGTTGCTCATGTTTTGCAAGACAATTATTAGCTGAAAGATGATGGCTCTTTTGAGCTTCAACCTGAAATAATATTAAACACAAAGGAAAGATTTCTTAGAAATAAATCTATAGTAGAAATTTTTGTAAAACAGCACTTATACCCAGTAGAAGATTCGAGTTGGGTGAACTTAGACGATTTTCTAACACATTATCCTTCTTTCCAACTCTGAGGATAGAGTTCTTAAAAGGGGGATGTAATAGGCCTCTTTTCTAGTGAAATAATTCGTTTGGAACTTTCTAAATTTCATTGTGGGGATAATGCTTAGAATGAATATTTAGGTCATTTTATGCATGTAGGAAAAATTTTGGAAAGATAAGTTTCATATTCTCTCTCTAGACCATATTCGCATCATATTTTCTAGTCGAATTTTGAAGGTGAAGATGAAAGAATTAAGAAAAACCATGTATGAGAGAAAGGTAGAGCGTATACGAGAATAAAAGTGCCTCTGTGAAATTTTTGTGAATCATGTTTTAAGTACCTCGTTCAGGTTCCTACATTTAATTCATTGTAAGAAAATAACTTGATTTTACTCTCTCTAGAATTTTTAAACTTGTAGGGCTAAAAAGTGGCATTTGGAGGTCGATTTGGACCTCACACGTCTCAAACACTATTGTGCAGATCGAAAATTGAATAAAAGTGTCTCTCACAAGCTTAAGCTAATTCCTCGCCGTTTTTGAGTTACAAGGCTTTGAAAAGTGATGTGTTGTAGTGATGTGTGTATGTATATTTGTATGCATGTGTGTATGGATGTAAAACCATAAAACCCTAATCCTAAAAAATGTATATGTGTGTATGTGTATGTGACTTTATGTGTGTGTATGTGTATGCATATGTGACTTTAGGTGTGTACATGTGTATGTGTATGTATTGTTAGTATATGATCAATGTCTACCCCTCATGATTGTATGCACATTTTGTAAGGCCCCCTTTATGAGGAGAAGCCAAGCATGCATTACCCAATTGATGGGAATCCCAACTTGAATGTTGGATGAAGGTCATGTTGGACCATGTAAGATATTATAAGGAAAGGGAGTTATCAGGGTCCCCAATTGTGGGGTCCGGGGCAGCGGTGAGCAGCCCCGGCTGGGGGGTCCAAGGGGGCCAGCGGGCCCCCTGGCTGGGGGGTCCCAGGGGGCCAGCGGGCCCCCTGGTGGGGGTCCGGGGGCAGCACCCCCGGCGCGACGGTAAAGGGAATATTCCATGGAATATTCCCTGTCGGAGTCAGAAATCATTTATATTTGTTAGGTCGGTTCAACCAGTCTAAGCCGTGTATGGCAATTACGCGGGCGGTGGCCGCCCACGCTCTACCGCCCATGTATAGCCGTCCATGGCAGGCCACCCATGATCCTATATATACATGACTTCTGCACTACCTAAGACATCGAGTTGAGCCAGCATACCTCTACCTTGTATCTCCCTATCTAGAGTTGTCTAGATCACCATTTAAGCTCTACCTTGAGAGCGCACGGGTGGACAACCCCATCATCTTTGTACTTGCTGCTAGTAGAAAATTGTTGAGATTCTCCTATATCTGTTATCTTCTCTGTTATTGCTCCTGTGTTATATTGCGTAACTATTGTCTTACATGGTATCAGAGCTGTAAGGTTCGAATAGCTTGAGAAGTATCATTATTTTAGCCTACTAGCAGACTAGAATATCAGTAGATTATTCGAGTGATTACATGATGGCTTCATCATCGAACAGTAGTCTTGGTGCTTCAACTAATGTTAATGCTGCACCTATTCGAATTCGTCCACCTGCATTCACTGAAGGGAAGCTGGATGGAACCAACTATACACTCTGGAAGTTCAAAATTTCTGCAATTTTGGACTCCTATGAATTACTTGACACTGTCATGGGACCGATGGGATTGGATCCAGAGCCTATACCAGTTGAAGATCCAGCAAATTCAAGATTGATGATTCAGCCAGATCCAGATCTTCTACGAGCTTGGAAGAGGCGGAATGCTGATGCATTATGTGCGATTGTCACTAGTGTAAGTGATTCTGTGCTTACTTTAGTTCAACATACTACTAAAGCACATGAGGCTTGGGGCATATTGGCTCGACAATATGAGACCAAGAACCACACTAGGATACAGAATTTAGAAAATCAGTTGGCAAATGAAAAACATTCTGATTCTGAAAAGGCTGAAGATTTTATCAAACGGATAAAGCATCTTCAAGATCAATTGGCTGCAGTTGGTGTTGTTATAACACCAGAAGAGCTGGCTCGAAGATCTGTACGTGTTCTTCCAGCAAAGTATGATGGATTAGTAACAGCCCTTAACACTCAGGTAAGGCCAACTCCTCTTACATTTGAAGAGTTTTGTGCCATGCTTTTAGAAGAAGAGATGCGGCTGAAGAATCGGCAAAGTACAACTGATGCTGCATTCTCAGCAAATGCAAAAGGTAAAGGCTCTTCAGAGGGATCAAAGAAGAAGCCAAAGAAGAAAAAGTTCATAGGAAGTTGCTTCTATTGTGAAAAGAAAGGCCATGCCATCAAGGATTGCAGAAAGAAGCAAGCTGATGAACGGAATGGGACTGTAAAATCATCATGGAAGAACAAAGAGTCTGCAAACAACACAGAGCTGGAACTTTGGGTAGCTATTGAAGAGGTATGTTCATCTGCTCAAGCTCGTGTTGATGAGCCATGGATTTTAGATAGTGGAGCTTCTCGCCATATGACTAGTAAAAAGGATTGGTATAGTTCCCTAGTGCCTCTGCGGGAATCCATCAATGTAGTGGTGGGAAATGACTCCAAGTGTCCAGCTGAAGGAACTGGAACCATCTCTTTTATCACTTCTCTAGGTGTTGAGAAAAAGTTATCCGATGTTCTCTATGTACCTACACTCAAAAGAAATTTGTTGTCAGTTTCTGCAATAACAGATCGTGGACTCGAAGTTCACTTCAATAAGAGTGGTGCGGAAATCATGGATTCATCAGGTAATGTTGTAGGTAAAGGCATACGACGGGATAACTTGTATGAGTTAAGTGCTTTAACTGCTACAGAAGATAAAGATGTAAGCAGGTTATGGCACCGACGATTTGGGCATCTCGGATTTGCAGTTTTGAAGGAGATGCAACGAACAGGGATGGTTGCTCATATGCCTGCATTTTCAGAGTTGCAGGAACCTTGTGAAGCTTGTATGATGGGCAAGCAACAACGAAAGGCATTTCCAAGAGAGACCAGCAATCGATCTCAAGCTCCTCTAGAGTTGGTACATGCTGATCTCTGCGGTAAAATGTCTACACCTGCTTTAGGAGGATCTTTCTACTTCTTGCTGTTAGTCGACGATTATAGTAGAAAGATGTGGGTTTATTTCATTCGAGAGAAGGCTGATGCTTTTGAAAAATTTAAAACGTGGCATAAGTATGTAGAAAATGAATCAGGAAGGAAATTGAAGAAATTTAGAACAGATAGAGGAGGTGAATTCTTGTCAACAGAATTCAACAATTACTGTAAGGAGCATGGTGTGAAAAGGCAACTTACCACAGCTCATACACCCCAACAAAATGGCGTTGTTGAGCGCAGGAACAGGACAGTAGTTGAAATGGCTCGTTGTATGTTGAAGGCTCAAGACATGCCTGATTCATTCTGGGCAGAAGCAGTCAATACAGCAGTCTACATCCTCAATCGAAGCTACACAAAAGCACTGAAGGGGATGACTCCTCAAGAAGCATATTCTGGTAAAAAGCCTTCAGTTTTGCATTTCAGAATTTTTGGTTGTTTCTGTTATGCACATATTCCTGATTCAACAAGATCAAAGTTGGATTCAAAAAGCAAAAAGTGTGTCTTCCTAGGATATAGTGAAGAGTCTAAAGCATACAGGTTATGGGATCCTGAGGCAAGGAAGATTTTTGTCAGCCGAGATGTGGTGTTTGATGAACGACCACACTTAGTAGAAGATAAAGGTAAATCTACTATCTCATCAAGCGGAGAAATATCTCACCTTGTGCCTATCAAAAGACAGGTTAAAGTTGAGGAGGAGGAAACATCTGATGGAGAAATTTCCTCAATAAAAAGCCAACCAGTTGTAGCTGCACAGCGTAAGCCACTACCGAAGTGGGCACAACAGCTCTTTGATGATCTTAATCCACATGTAGATGTACCAGAATCATCATCGGATGGATTACGAAGATCAAAGAGAATAGAGGAGCAAAGAAGAGCCTCAGAACACATTGTTAACATGGCTCTAATGGCAGATATCATGGGTTCGATAAAGGAACCTACCACCATTGAAGAAGCCATTGATGATCCAGATTGGAGAGCGGCAATGCAGTCTGAGTATGATAGTATACTCAAAAATGATACATGGGATCTAGTCGACTTGCCGCCAAAGAAGAAGGTAATAGGTACTAAATGGATTTGGAAAGCTAAGTATAAAGCTGATGGAACATTAGAAAAGTATAAGGCACGATTAGTTGCACAGGGTTTTTCACAGATTGAAGGATTTGATGTTCAAGAAACTTTTGCACCAACAGCACGCATGACAACTATTCGGACGGTACTTGCAGTAGCTGCACAAAAGTCTTGGCCTATTTTCCAGATGGATGTCAAATCTGCATTTTTGAATGGTCACCTCAAGGAGGAGGTATATGTATCTCAACCACCAGGTTTTGAGGTGCCCAATTCAAAAAATAAAGTTTGCAGGTTGAAGAAAGCTTTGTATGGACTTAAGCAAGCTCCACGGGCTTGGTACCAACGAATAGATCATTTTTTCAAAAATATGGGTTTTGAAAGAAGTACTTCTGATGCTAACTTGTATGTAACGAAAAGGGA
This sequence comes from Ceratopteris richardii, assembly GCA_020310875.1. NCBI lineage: Eukaryota > Viridiplantae > Streptophyta > Polypodiopsida > Polypodiales > Pteridaceae > Ceratopteris > Ceratopteris richardii. The sequence continues at coordinate 118,407,877 of CM035437.1, read as the reverse complement.
TAGCAAGCTAGTTGTTGTCATTGTATATGTAGATGATTTGATCATTACAGGAGATCATCAGGAACTCATCAATCAAACTCGGATCAGCTTGGGAACTGAGTTTGAAATGACAGACTTAGGTCTACTCCATTTTTGTCTGGGAATTGAAGTATGGCAAAGGAAGGATGGCATTTTCATCTCACAACAAAAATATTCCAAAGAAATTCTCAAGGCATTTGGAATGATGGACTGCAAACCAACTAGCACACCTATGGAGGTAAATCATAAGCTATCTATGGATGATAACATGCCTGATGTAGATGCTAAGAAGTATAGGAAGCTCGTTGGAAATCTTATTTTTCTGTGCAACACTAGACCAGACATTTGCTATGCTGTTGGAGTGTTAAGCAGGTTTTCCAACAAACCTAAGGAGAGTCACTGGAATGCTGGAATGCGAATTCTAAGGTACATTGCAGGAACCTTGGATTTTGGTATTTTGTATACCACAGGTGATACACTCCAAGGATATTGTGATTCAGATTGGGCTGGAGATTGTGATTCTAGAAAATCAGTTTCTGGATATTGTTTCTCACTTGGTTCAGGAATATTTTCTTGGGTAAGTAGGAAGCAACCAACTCTCGCACTCTCCTCCACTGAAGCAGAGTACAAAGCAGCTTGTTTTGCTTCTTGTGAGGGAGTCTGGTTAAGGAGAATTCTTGCAGATCTTGGCTTTCCATCAAATATGCCAACTGTACTCAAGTGTGATAATCAAAGTTGTATGGCTATTGCAAAGAACCCAGTATTTCATGCTCGCACCAAGCACATAGAAGTACAGTACCATTACATTCGTGAGCTAATTGAAGATGAAATTGTGGAGCTAGAATATTGCCCAACAGAGGCAAATTGTGCTGACATATTCACTAAAGCACTTGGAAGAGAGCAGCTCAACAAGCATCTTCAACAGATGGGCATAGGACCGAGACCTACTTGATTTATCATCGGTAAACATTGAGGGGGGGTGTTAGTATATGATCAATGTCTACCCCTCATGATTGTATGCACATTTTGTAAGGCCCCCTTTATGAGGAGAAGCCAAGCATGCATTACCCAATTGATGGGAATCCCAACTTGAATGTTGGATGAAGGTCATGTTGGACCATGTAAGATATTATAAGGAAAGGGAGTTATCAGGGTCCCCAATTGTGGGGTCCGGGGCAGCGGTGAGCAGCCCCGGCTGGGGGGTCCAAGGGGGCCAGCGGGCCCCCTGGCTGGGGGGTCCCAGGGGGCCAGCGGGCCCCCTGGTGGGGGTCCGGGGGCAGCGCCCCCGGCGCGACGGTAAAGGGAATATTCCATGGAATATTCCCTGTCGGAGTCAGAAATCATTTATATTTGTTAGGTCGGTTCAACGAGTCTAAGCCGTGTATGGCAATTACGCGGGCGGTGGCCGCCCACGCTCTACCGCCCATGTATAGCCGTCCATGGCAGGCCACCCATGATCCTATATATACATGACTTCTGCACTACCTAAGACACCGAGTTGAGCCAGCATACCTCTACCTTGTATCTCCCTATCTAGAGTTGTCTAGATCACCATTTAAGCTCTACCTTGAGAGCACACGGGTGGACAACCCCATCATCTTTGTACTTGCTGCTAGTAGAAAATTGTTGAGATTCTCCTATATCTGTTATCTTCTCTGTTATTGCTCCTGTGTTATATTGCGTAACTATTGTCTTACATGTATGTATATGTGTATATGTATATGTGACGTGTGTGTATGTGTATATGTGTGTATGCATGTGTGTGTATATATATATATACATATATATATATATATATATATATATATATATATATATATATATATATATATATATATATATATATATATATATATATATATATATATATATATATATATATATATATATATGTGTGTGTGTGTGTGTGTGTGTGTGTGTGTGTGTATGTGTATGTGTATATGTGTGTATGTATCTAAAAGCCTAAAAACCCTAATCCTAAAACCCTAATCCTCAAACATATATATGTGTGTACGTGTGTATGTATACGTGATGTGTCTGTATGTATATGTGCATGTATGCATGTGTATATATATATGTGTGTATGTGTGTATATGTGTATATGTATGTATGCATGTGTGCATTTATGTAAAACCCTAAAACCCTAATCCTAAAACATGTATATGTGTGCATGTGTGTTTGTATATATGTGTGTATGTGTATATGTGTATGCATGTTTGTATGTATGTAAAAATCTAAAACCCTAACCCTAATACATGTATGTGTGTGTATGTTTGTATATATATGTGTATGTGTATATGTGTGTATGCATGTGTGTATGTATGTAAAACCCTTAAACCCTTACCCTAAAACCTTAACTCTAAAACATGGATGTATTTATATGTGTGTGTATGTGTATGTGTGTATGCATGTGTATATATATGTGTATGTGACTATGTGTGGTAGTGTGTATGTGTATGTATGTACATGTGTGTGTTATGTGTGTGTATGTGTATCTGTGTGTATGTACATGTGTGTATATGTGTCTGTGTGTCTATGCTTTGTATAAGTGTGTCTCTTTTGTGTGTATATATATGCATGTAAGTGTATGTGTGTACATGTGCATGTATGTATATGTGTGTGCATGCATGTAATAGGCCTCTTTTCTAGTCAAATAATTCATTTTGAGCTTTCTAAATTTCATCGTGGGGATAATGCTTAGAATGAACAATTAGGTCAATTTATGCATGTTGAAAAAAATTTGGGTTGGCAAGTTTCATATTCTCTATCTAGACCTTATTCACATCATATTTTCTAGTCGAATTTTGAAGGTGAAGATGAAAGAATTAAGAAAAAATCTATATGAGAGAAAGGTAGAGCAACTATAAGAGAATAAAAGAGCTTGTGCGAAATTTTTGTGAATCATGTTTTAAGTACCTCTTTCAGGGTCCTACATTTAGTTGTTCCATGCCCGCACTAAGCACATTGAGGTGCATTACCATTATGTTAGAAAGAGGTTCTGTGCTAGAGAGATAAGCTTGGCATATGTGCCCATGTAGGAGACCATTGCAAACCTTTTCATGAAGGCTCTGCCTAGGGAGAAGTTTGAAGCTTTCTGCAAAGATTTGGGCTTACTTCCTTTTGTGGATTCATTCCACATAGCTTGGCACTTCCTTATACATGAGTGCCAGCTCATGTTCACTGCATCACTCCCAAGCGGGATATGTTGATATATTTAGGTAGTGATGTGTGTGCACACACTAGGAACACTGGGGCACTTTTTCCCTCTTTGGGAGTTTTTTTTAGTTGGCATGTATGTATGCCTATAGCCCTAATGGGTTACTTATCTTTGTACATTCTAGTGGTAATACATTCAATTTTGTTTGTTGTGCTTCAAGCTTCTTCCTCTTCCTTTGTGGTGTTCGCATGCTTCCGCAAACATCTAATTCTAACAACTCCTTTATCCTTTGAGCAGCGTCTTTTAATTTCTAATTTCCCTATTCTAACTATTTAATTTTAAGAGATAAAAGTTCTTCTGTCATCATTCCATCATTCAATGGGAGTGTCATCTAAGTCAACATTCAAGTGTGGATAGGGAAAACTACCTTTTGATAGTACATGTGTTCTGCAAGCATAAAACCTTTAGATGGTGTGTACATCATCCTATTTGCACATAACTCAAATGGAAGATATCTAGGCCATTGTTTTATGTTACCATTGCATGCCTTAGAGATCGCCTTCATGACGGAAGTTGACCTCTCTAAATCTTTCCATTAGCCTAAGCTTATAGGCAATAATGGGAGAAAAACAAATTCCATGATGATTAAAGAACTCCTTTGCCTCTTGCATCTAATTCTCTCTGATCCACAACTGCTTTCTCTACATATCTGAATCTTGAGATCACTTCTTTAAAAAAGAATCTACATACATTATAGGTAGTGTTTTTGCAAAGTGTTGGAGCTTCCACATGGTTGGCCAAGTCCTCTCTAGCAAGTATAATATTTCTCATTTTGTCTACTCCCTTGGACATGGTTATAAGGTCGGCCACCCAGTTGTAATGGATGCAAGGAGGGTATGTCCGATGTAATGGGTCTCTATGACAAAGTGAAGAATGTACTTGGCATGTGGCACAAGTGCTTAGAAAGCTTCACACACCCACATATATCCATGGCCACAAGTAGGCTTCCCTTATCTTTTCATATGTTGCATAAAATCATTTGTGACCATAAGCTTACATGAAATACTGGATGCACATTCAAATGTTTAGGAAATTCTAGCAAATAAGAAAGAGATACAATCTTTTTCAAAATTTTAAAAGGACGTGCATGTCGAGGAAGAAGTCTATGATCCTTCCCTAGCAACAAGTTGGATCGGTGACGATTAACTTTAAGAAATACCATCTAATCAACTTGAAATTTAAGTGTTCTTCTCTTTAAATCATAGAATTTCTTTTGTCTTTTCTGAGCTTCTTTTATGTGTTTCTTAATTTTCCCAAGTTCTTCATCCATTTTATCAAGCATTTCTTTGGACACTTCTACTTTATTTGGAAAACCCAAAAACAAAGGTGGAGTCAAACAATTATAACCGTACATAGCTTCAACGGACTCATTTTTATAGATGCATGCCATGCACTATTGTATGCAAACTCAACCAAGGGTAAATATTCACTCCAATTATCCTGCTTTTCATTCACATACATACACAATATATCTTCAACTGTCCTGTGAACCCTCTGAGTTTGCCCATCACTTTGTGAATGGAAAGTTGTACTCATACGAAGTTGAGTTCCAATGGATTCAAATGTTGCTCTCCAAAAGTCTCATGTAAATCTAGAGTCTCTATAAAAAATTATGCTTTTTGGCATTCCATGCAATCGAAAAATTTCTTTTACAAAGATTCTTGCAACATTCAATGGAGTTTCAATCTTTTTCATAGGAAAGAAATGTGCCATCTTGGTAAGCTGATCGACTACAATAAATATGGTATCATGCTTACTTCTAGTCATAGGTAGCTTACGGATAAAGTCCATAGAAATAGAATCCCACTTCTTATTTGGAACATCCAAAAGTTGAGGCATTCTAGGCATCCTCTTAAACTCAGATTTCACATGTTGGCACTTCAAACATTCACTAACATATTTTCTAATATCCCTCTTCATACATGGCATAAAATAATGTTACTTTGTTTTAATATAGGTCCTTGAATAGCCTGGATGTGCAAAAAAAGGTGCATCATGACAATCATGCAATATTTTAACTTTTAATGGAGACTTAGAAGATATGCATAGCCGATTGTTACAAGACAATGTTCCATTTTGCAAAAAAAAGAATCCTCATACATCGATCCCCCATTCGTATTCAAAGAATTCAAAATAGATGCATAAAAAGGCTCCTATTTTATCTCTTCTTGAATTTGATTGAGAAAATCAAAATTTATTAGAGAAACAAGATTACACAAATGTCTCTGACTCAATGTGTCAGCAAACTTATTTTCCTTACTAGCCACATACCTAATGTCAAAGTCATACTCACTTAAAATTCAATCCAATGCTTGTGCCTCTTGTTAAGCAATGGTTGTGTGAAGATGTATTTTAGAGTCTGATTATTTGTTTTCAATTCAAACTTAACCCCTAACAATAGATGTCTCGAATGCTTAAGTGCATGCACAACAACAAGCATTTCTAAATCATGAGTAGGATAGTTAAGTTCATGTTTTCTTAGTTTTCTGGACTCATATGAGACCACCCTACCATCCTGTGAAAGAACACATCCTATCTGACTGCCACTTGCATCACATGCAACCACAAAAGGCTTTTCCATTTTTGGTATTTTCAAAACACAACTTTCAACGACTTTTTGTTTAAGTGCTTTAAATGATTTTTGACAAGCATCACTTCACGCAAATCTTGTTGATATATTTAGGTAGTGATGTGTCTGAACACTCTAGGACCATCAGGGCACTTTTTCCCTCTTTAGGAGGTTTTTCCTCCCTGCCTTGTATATATGCATATTGCCCTAATGGGCTACTTATCTAATTTGTACATTATAGTTGCAATAGATTTCAGTATTGTGTGTTGTGATCCAAGCTTCTTCTTCTTTCTTGTGTTGTTCCTGTGCTTTTAGAGATGCTTAACTCCAACAATTGGTATCTGAGCAGGTCACTGCTTCATCTAGGGCATTGTCGACACCTCTTTGGTTGGAGTCTCAAAATCAAACAAATTTTGGTAAGCATACTGAGCGTGCTCTCATCAAAATCAATGCCTCTTTCCTAAGAATAACCCTTTGCAATAACCCTAGCCTTATACTTTTTAACTATTCCATTAGGCTTATGCCTCAGCTTGTATACCCACTTAGTGCCAATGGCCTTCTTGCTCGGAGGCAAGTCACACAAAGACAAGGTACCATTCCTCATTATAGCATCATAATCAGATTGCATAGAAGCCATCCAATTTTTTGAATGTTATGCTTCATCAAATTAAAGAGGCTAATTTTCATTAGAGAGACTAGAGGTAGCCATAGCATAGAAATCTCATGCAAAACAGGCACTATGAGAGCTATAATGAGTATGATATGATAGAGGTGCATCTAATTTGTTGTCACACAAAGTTTGCATAAGCCATTTTGGCATAGTTTTTTCTTTTTGAATATTAGGTCTCTCATCAATAAGTGCATCATGTAATTCTCCATTAGAAATGGAATGATCTACATCATCACATGAAACCTATAAGGGCTAGGAATTTGCCTCATTAGGACCAGCACTAGATTGTCCACCTGTAAAAAGGGGCAGCAAAATGCCATGCATGTCTTTGGAGCTAATAGATGTCTCCTTAGTACATGAAAGTAATGGCTGAATAGCATCTTCCACAAAAACAACATCACAACTAACGAAATGTGTTTATTCCATGGATGTTAATACAGACTATCGATAGCCTTTGCTTTCATAAGTATACCCAACAAAAATACATTTCGCTGCTTTATCACCCAATTTTTTGTGATGTTGTTCAAGCAATAATGCATATGCCAGACAACCAAAAACATGTAGATGGGCAATAGATGGGTTTTGACCATGCCACGCCTCATATAAAGTGATAGAATAGAGTGCTCTAGTGGGACACCTGTTAAGTACATATGGTGCACACATATTAACCTCAAGCCAAAAACTATGTGGTAAAGCCTAACTCTTGACCATACATCTCGCCATCTCCATGAGTGACATGTTCTTCCATTGACACTACAAGGAATAGGAGTGCATAGCGACGATTAAGGCGACACAATTTCATCCATATAAAATTGCAAAAATGCATTGCAATGAGCGTCGCGCAAGAATCGTTTTTTTCGATGTATGGCACGACGGAGTATGTGACGCTCACATAGAGCGTCACTAATGCGACCATTTTAAAAAGCGTCGCATAAGCGATGCTTTTTGCATCACATAAGCGACACTAAAAATGTCTCTTATGCGATGCCAATTCCAGTGGTTTTTACGACGCGTTACCATCGCTTACAGTACGGTCTGTTGACAAAAAAAAATTAAAATGTTGGAGGCTCTTCGATTGGCATTTTCACGCATCTGATCGAAGAGCTCTCCAACATTCACAATTGCACTGCACTTAGGAGCTGAAACAAGTATCTGTAGAATTATTGTTTCTCCTAAGCTCTATCTTATTGTCTCTCTCTATCTGTGTTTCTCTCGTTCTGTGTCCTTCTCTCTTGGAATTCTCTCTCTCTCTCTATCTTCTTTCTCTCTTTATTGTAGGTTATTCAAGAAGCGAACCAAGCAAAAAGTATGGCTAACTATTGTAAGAACAATTTCTATTCTTTGTGTATCATTTAGATTGTGTTATTTTCATTAGATAGCATACTCACACTTATTGATATGCACATATACACTTAAACATGATGAAGATGCACGTTCACACATATACACATATACACATGCACATACGCAACCATATATACACACAGATACATGTGCACATACACTTAGCCATACACACATATACACATGCATATGCACAAACATTTCTACAACCACATAAAAAGACTTACATGCATGCATTATTGCATATATATATATATATATACACATACACACATTAACATATATGTAAATACATATATATGCACATCCACATGGATGCAAATGGAAATGCATCCACATACACATGCATGTTTCATATATATACACATGCATATACATACATTATACACATATATACACATATATATGCACATACGTACACATGCACACACACATGCACATACATACATATACACATATACATGCACATACACACATATACACATAGAGTTACACATATACATGCACATACATATATACACACATACACATGCACATGCACATACTCATATACACACATATACACTTACACATGCACATGCACATACATACATATACACACACATACACATGCACATACATACATAAACACTTATGTACACACATATAAATGAATGATATAATTAAAGTATTAAAACACAGGCTTAATATAAACAATAATAACAATCAATAGAACAAAACTCTTCATTACTTAATACCATACACCCAATTCAAAACATAACTGAAATGAAAAATATATAGATAATATATATATATATATATATATATATATATATATATATATATATATATATATATATATATATATATATATATATATATATATATATATATATATATATATATATATATACATATAATCTTATGTCATAATTAACTAGAATCCTAATCATCATCATCATCATGATTATCATCATCATCAGCAGCATCATGATCATCTTGATCATCCTCATCCTCATCACCATGATCACCTTGTGATGATCGAGATCATTCCTCCTGTGTCTGTCTCTCCACCTCATCCATATCTTCCTCTCCATAATACTCTTGTATTACATATAACAAACATAAATAAGTTAAACAATTAAACCATTCATAATTATATAAAATTTAATAGTACTCACAAAGGCATTCAGATGATCTCGCATATACTCGCTCAAGTGCCGATATCCAAAATGTGTAGCATACTCGATCTCATGTTTCGTAGCATATCGGCCATACTTCTTTCGCTGCATTGAAACAAATAGTAAAGATTAGTTGCTTGCATTTTAACTCAAATAAAAAATATACTCACAATAATAGATATACTTACAAATGTAGCTACAAAACCATGATGGCCCATTTGGTCTAGGTGCGATGTGTGGCCCGACTCCACTCTCTTCTTTGCAGCAACCAGATTATTTAAGAAAAAAGAAATACATAAATTAAATGTAACAAATTACTAAAATATATGAAAATTATAAATATAAACTATTATTTGTATACCTTCTGCTCAGGAAATGACTCCCGAAGATGTAGCTGTCTATGAAAAAAATGCCACGTCTCAGGTGGTATGTTAGGTAGCCTCTTATTTTTTTCCGCCATATAATATCTCCTGTTAATTTAATCTCAAACACAAACAAAAATGAGAATACATACACATACATATACCCACATACACTTATACATGCAAATATATATGCATACATAAATGCATACATATACACATATACATACATATAACATAAACACACATATACATATCCACATATATACGTACACAAACATGCATGCATTTACACTCATTCATACAAAATACATGCATTTATCCCACAATAATGTGTATTTGTGTATATGTGAATATGTGAATATGTGTCTATGTGTAAATGTGTATATGTGAATATGTGTGTATGTGTAAATATGTATATGTGAATTTTTTGTGTATGTAAATAATCAGATTATTAATATCAAATACCATTATTTGTAGATTCTGATCAATCAGATGGAACTCCACTACCGTCTACTCATTGTGCAACGACTATATACTGTAAGTACATCAAACATTTAATTTTAAATATATTTGATGCATACATAACTTATATTATTTTTTGTTATCTTATTATAATTAGATTCTGATCAATTAGAGTGTACTCCACCACCTCCTACCCATGCAACGACTTTATATGTGTCCTCCGATAGGAATTATGATGAATTTTACTATCAAGAGCATATTATATGTTGGTGTAACTCTTGTTATGGCACATATCAAAGACCACGATTGGAATGTATTGAACATGAGGCAGAGTATGGTACTTTTGAACATGCACCATCACCTGGTGAACATGATAATGCTTGGGTATGTATTTTTTATATAAATTAATGTCATTATTCTATTTAAAAACCATATACAAAATCAAATTACTATTGATATACAGGAATACTTGCTCGATGATGATGATGATGATAATTTTTCTCATAATGTTAATATACCTCGTACACATCATGGACTTGTTGTTCATCAATTACAAGCAGAGGTTTCTAAAAATCCTCTATCTCCTGGTTTAGAGACTGAAACGGCTGGAGATTATCCATTGCTAGCTCGTGATCGTTCTCTAGTACAAACATATGATAGAAGAAGATATGGAGGATGAAATAGAGGACCACTTCCTATAGATGGAGAGGTTTTCAACTTTTGGTGTAATCACTATATGATTGCTCCATCCACTATTACTAATGTTGGTCGTGGTCTCTTTATTGTAGAGGATTTGTATGTGCCTCCGAACTTTGAAGTCACTCTTATGTCATTTTGTGGTTCTATATATGGATGGGGAGATTGGCATCGACTTTCACGTTATGTTCAAAGCATGAGTACTTATGGAATATGCTTGAACGCAGCATCCCTTACTAATATAAGGATTTTACATGCAGAAAATGAAAGATTATATATTGATGGAAGACCTTACACACATGGAAATATAGCAGGTTTAATAAATAGTAGTCGAGGGTTACATAATACTTCAAGGACTAATTGCACAGTTGAGGAGCGTGAAAATAGTCATGAATCACCATACATGAGTAGAAATGTATCAAGATACATAGTTGTCCATGCTATTACTACATTACATGTAGGTGATGAAGAATTAGTGAATTGTGGATGGCGTAGACCTCCAAGAGCACCTTTTAGCTAGAGAGAATAAAAATTTTCTATCCATATTTACTAACTTATATATTTAATTTTATGTTTAAAGTTTACTTTTTATTCATTTATAGAATACTAATGAATTTTATCTATATGTGTAGATTCCAATGTATGATGTTGATGATATTCCTCCAAACCATTCACAATTGCCAGTAAGACCTCATTTATCAGAAGCTTCTATAAGGAGGCTACGCAAAAGTAATCCTGTTGAATTTGCAAGGTTGAAAGATCTATATTCAAAAGAAGATAAAGTACAAGATTTGTGGGACAATGATGAAGATGATGGCATGGCAGATTTTATTGAGGATTGGTATCAAAATGACAGTGAGAGCAATGATATTTCTAAAAACGAGAAATATCTTTGAGAGGAATGTCTAAAGCATGTATATGAAGGAATTCGTTTGACATGACTAAGTGTGAGCTTACTTATTCTCAATCTTCAAAATCATTTTGGATGGAGTAATGTATCTGTTTCGACATTAATAAGGTATAATTTTTAATTTTCTATCTATTTATATATTTATATATGCATAAATAAATAAATAAATAAATAAATAAATAAATATATATATATATATATATATATGTATATATAATATATATATATATATATATATATATATATATATATGCATATATAAACATACACATAACATAAATGAATGTGTACACACATATATACATACAAACACACACACACATGTTATGAGAGTAAGGTCAAATTATACATACCTGTATCGAATGAAGATGTTTTGTCCATCTAGCCTTTAGAATTGTCCACCCAACCTTAAGAATCTTCTTGACACATATTTTTCTCCTATTTTAGCCAACCTAATACGTGTGCTGCTAATTCTTTTTAATACAAATATTAAGTAGCAGTTACCAAGGAAGGTATTAAGTCATATATAAAATGGGAGAAGCAAATTTATCTTGAAGATTTTGAAGGATGGAAAAATAATTTTAAAGGATGGGCGAACAAAAAGTGTCCATTCAATGACAATTTTTTTTCTTACTTTAGATAAGGTAGGAACAAGAACTTGAATTTAATGGACACTTTTTGTCCACCCATCTTTTAGAAATTTTAATGCATATTTCAAAATATTCACAAAAATTTTGATCCTTCCATTTTATATATGACTTAATGCCTTGCTTGGTGTAATAGGCCTCTTTTCTAGTGAAATAATTCATTTTGAACTTTCTGAATTTCATTGTGGGGATAATGCTTAGAATGAATAATTAGGTCATTTTATACTTGTAGGAAAAATTTTGGGTTGATAAGTTTCATATTCTCTCTCTAGACCTCATTCGCATCATGTTTTCTAGTGGAATTTTGAAGGTGAAGATGAAAGAATTAAGGAAAACTCTTTATGAGGGAAAGGTAGAGCAAGTATAAGAGAATAAAAGTGCCGGTGTGAAATTTTTGTAAATCATGTTTTAAGTACCTCGTTCAGGGTCCTACGTTTAGTTCATTGTAAGAAAATGCCTTGATTTTACTCTCTCTCAAGAATTTTGAAACTTACAGGGCTCAAAAGTGGCATTTGGAGGTGGATTTGGATCTCAAACATCTCTAACACTATTGTGCAGATCAAAAAATTGAATAAAAGTGTCTCTCACAAGCTTAAGCTAATTCCTCATATTTTTTGAGTTACAGGGCTTTGAAAAAAGCCGTTTTTTCCAGCACTTAAGAAAAAATCGAGGGCTTATCTAATTCTATTCGAATCCAAGATTCTCATGCTCATGTGTCACCATGTCTAATTATGGATATTTTTGCATCTGCCTTTTTTTTTGTGTTTTTCTCCTATTTTTGATAGGTATGCTAAAGAAAGGAAGTACACTACGATCGCATGGCTTTTTGTGAAAGTTTTGGAGAAACTCGAATTTTTCTAAATTTGATGGATCGCACACTTCTTTAAGGGGCACGGCTGCGATCAAACAGGAATATAGGGAGACCTGTGCATCAACACGGAGGACACACAGAAATCTCAGAATTACCTTGTGATTGAGAGTGTGATTGAGAGTGAGAGTGAGAGTGAGAGTGTGATTGAGAGTGCAAGTGAGAATGCGATTGTGATAGCTCGGGGGTGGTCGAGAGATAGAGGCTTCATCAAGAAGCTATTCTCCAAACCTATTGTTGCCATTGATTCACATCTATAATATCAAAATTCTTCTTTCTCTGTGTCATATTTGTTCTACTCTTTCACATCAGATTTTCTTTTACCTTGTGCAATCTCTGCGTTCTCCTCTTCACTGTTATTTTTGAGTGGTCGAAAGATTGTGATTGGGGATAGATTGTGATTGAGGAAACGCTACAAGTGGTATCAGAGCAGAATCAATCCGCAGGAACGATGGAAGGTCTAACACAAAAGATTCGTGAACAAGAGCTTATTCAGAAGCTTCTTGGTGAATTGCACAAAGAACGAGGGCAAAAGCAACCAGAAGGAACAAAAAATTTGTTTGTGGAGCTCAACGATGAAGTAGATGAAGGTGCGGGAACATCTAGTGTACCTCGGGAAAACAAAAACACAATTATGAAGATATGGAACCAGGTGCGTTTGCCCTTAACCAAGTCTTCAAGAAGGCAAAGTTGAATGATTTTGATGGCGAGAAGAAGAGTGGCGAAGATCTTGAGGCATGGATTCAAGAACTAGAGGATTTCTTTGATCTTTGATAATTTAGTGAAGAGTCCAAGGAAAAAGTTGGGATCCTGCATCTGCGTGGGATCGGGAAGCTATGGTGGAAGTCATATATGCAGAATCGAACACGTTTTGGTCCAGTTATATGGAAGGAATTTAGAGAACAAGCTGAAAAACGCTATTGTTCTCCACACTACCATATGGAGAAGAAGATGGAGTTCTACAATTTCCGACAACACGAAAGTGACAAGCATAGCTTATCTATTGATGAGTACAAAGCGAAGTTCCTACGTCTTCCTAAATATGCATTAGAGGTTAGTGGTAATGCTCTAAAGAGTAAATTTATTGAAGGGCTTCATGAGGAACTTCACTATCAAGTCAAGTTATTTGGATGCATTGGATTTCTTGATGCTGTTGCGATGGCCGAGAACTTAGAGAAGATGGAGAAGTTCAATTTGCAGAAGGCAAATAGAAGCAGATTCATTGCAACGGGACATAGGCCACAAAGACCTATTGCAATGAACATGAACAATTCAAAGAAAGCTCCATCTTCTAACAACCAAGGTAAGAACCCTCCTCCGGTGGAAAATCAAAGGATGCGTCAACGAATCGAGTGGCAACAAGACCCTAATTTTATTGAGAGGGCAAAAGGGCTTGGTCTGTGTTTTCGTTGCGGGGAGCAAGGGCATCGGACATATGAGTGCCCGAACAAGGCAGGCTTTCGACCCGCACAATCAAAAGCGATAAACATCATCGAGGAGGGTACAATTATTGAGGAAGCAGATGATGGAGGTAAGTGCCCTCACTCTACTTTACGTTGCATGGTGGTTAGTTCTTTCCCAAAGGTTTCTGTAATCATGATTTAGGGTATGATTTCTATGCATAAAACCATATTTTTTATCGATTCAGGTACTACCCATTGCTTTGTATCTTTCAAATTGGTACAGAATCTAGGGATAGCCCTAAATATGCAGATAACCAGACCTGTAGAGATGGCCAATGGACGATTACACTACACGAAAGGATATGTTGAAAACCTTGAATTTACTCTTTCTAATAGACGCTTTTCTGGAAGTTTCCATGTAATTGAAATGAAACAGAGTGATGTAATCATAGGCATGGATTGGTTAGTTAAAAGTTATGCAACAATTAATTGTGAACAAAGAACGATCAATGTAAAGCTAGATGATGAATCTATTCATATTCTAGGTGATGTCTTTAATCCTAAGCCTACTCTTATTTCTGCTATGCAGATAATTAGAGGTATACGTGATGGCTATAAAACATTTGTAGTGTATGTGAACAATCTGCATTAGGAAGTTAATGACGAAGATATTCAAAATTACGTAGGAAATCTCTTGAAAGAATATGCCGATGTATTTCTAGAAGACTTGCCTGGTATACCCCCACGTAGGCACATTGACCACGCCATTGACCTATATCCACGCAGTGAGCCATATTCTAGAGCACCCTATAGATTTAACATTGATGAACTAAAGGAGCTTAAGATTCAATTAGATGATCTTTTGAAGAAAGGCTTTATATGACCGAGTGTCTCACCTTGGGGTGTGCCTGCTTTATTTCAGAAGAAGAAATACGGCTCTTATAGATTATGCATTGAGTATAGGGGGTTGAATAAAATAACAATTAAGAATAAGTATCCACTCCCTCACATAGATGACTTATTCGGTCAATTAAGTGGAGTGGCTGTATTCACAAAGATTGACTTAAGATCTGGATATCACCAAATTAGGATAAAAAAAGAGGATATTCCTAAGACAGCTTTTCGAACAAGATATGGTCACTATGAGTTTACGGTTCTACCTTTTGGATTAACAAATGCTCCAACCACATTTATGTGCTTGTTTAATAATATTTTTCACGATTACCTGGATGAATTCATCTTAGTATTCCTTGATGATATATTTGTGTAATCTAAAGATGATTCTGAGCATGCGGTACATCTCAAGAAGACTTTGCAAACTCTTAGAGAACACAAATTGTACGGGAAAAAGAGTAAGTGTTTCTTTGCTAAGGATAAACTTCTGTATCTAGGAAGAGTAATATCAAAAGAAGGAATCCTTATAGATGAAGATAAAGTAAAAACAATAGTTGATTGGCCGATTCCTAAGACTGTAAGGGATGTTAGAAGTTTTCTTGGGTTGGCACAATATGAAAGAACACATATTAAGGATTTCTCTAAGATAGCTACTCCCCTCACAGAATTGACTAAAAAGATTATAGGATTTGCGTGGAGTGATGCATGTCAAAAGTCATTTGAAACATTGAAACAAAAAGTGGTTGAGAATTGTGTTTTGAAAACACCAAAAATGGGAAAGCCTTTTGTGGTTGCATGTGATGCAAGTGGTAGTCAGATAGGATGTGTTCTTTCAGAGGATAGCAGGGTGGTCGCATATGAGTCCAGAAAACTAAGAAAACATGACCTTAACTATCCTACTCATGATTTATAAATGCTTGTTGTTGTGCATGCACTTAAGCATTGGAGACATCTATTGTTAGGGGTTAAGTTTGAATTGAAAACAGATCATTAGAGTCTAAAATACATCTTCACACAACCATTGCTTAACAACAGGTAGAAGCGTTGGATTGAATTATTAAGCGAGTATGATTTTGACATTAAGAATTTGGCTGGTAAGGAAAATAAGGTTGCTGATGCATTGAGTCAGAGACCTTTGTGTAATCTTGTTTCTGTAATAAATTCAGATTTTCTCAATCAAATTCAAGAAGAGATAAAACAGGATCCTTTTTATGCACCTATTTTGAATGCTTTGAATGCGAACAGGGGATGGACGTATGAGGAAAAATTTCATTTGCAGAATGGAACAATGTATTGTAACAATCGGCTATGCATATCTTTTGAATCTCCAATAAAAGTTAAAATATTGCATGATTGTCATGATGCACCTTTTTTTCCACATCCAGGTTATTCAAGGAGCTATGTTAAAACAAAGTATTCTTACTTTTGGCCATGTATGAAGCGGGATATGGAAAATATGTAAGTGAATGTTTGAAGTGCCAATAGGTGAAATCTGAGGTTTAGAGGATGCCTGGAATGCTTCAACCTTTGGATGTTCCAAATCAGAAGTAGGAGTCTATTTCTATGGACTTTATCACTAAGCTACCTATGACTAGAAGTAAGCATGATACCATATTTGTTGTAGTCGATTGGCTTACCAAGATGGCACACTTCTTTCCTATGAAAAAGACCGATACTACATTGAATGTTGCAAGAATCTTTGTAAAAGAAATATTTTGATTGCATGGAATGCCTAAAAGCATAATTTCTGATAGAGGTTCTAGATTTACGTCAAACTTCTAGAGAGCAACGTTTGAATCAATTGGAGCTCAACTTCGTATGAGTACAGCTTTCCATCCACAAACTGATGGGGAAACCGAGAGGGTGAACAGGGTAGTTGAAGATATGTTGCGTATGTATGTGAATGAAAAGCAGGATAATTGGAGTGAATATTTACCCTTGGTTGAGTTTACATACAATAGTGCATGGCATGCATCTATAAAAATGACTATGTTTGAAGCTATGTATGGTTATAATTGTTTGACTCCACCTTCATTTCTGGGTTTTCCAAATAAAGTAGAAGTATCCAAAGAAATGCTTGATAAAATGGATGAAGAACTTGGAAAAATTAAGAAACACATAAAAGAAGCTCAGCAAAGACAAAAGATGTTCTATGATTTAAAGAGAAGACACTTGACTTTCAAGTTGATGATATGGTATTTCTTAAAGTTAATCCTCATCGATCTAACTTGTTGCTAGGGAAGGATCATAGACTTTCTCCTCGATATGCAGGCCCTTTTAAAGTTTTGAAAAAGATTGGATCTCTTGCTGATTTGGTGGAATTACCTAAACATTTAAATGTGCATCCTGTATTTCATGTTAGCTTACTTAAAAGATATGTATCTAATGTTGCTCATGTTTTGGAGGACAATTATAAGTTGAAAAATGATGGCTCTTTTGAGCTTCAACCGGAAATAATATTAGATAGGAAGGAAAGATTCCTTAGAAATAGATCTATAGTAGAAATTCTGGTGAAATGGCATTCATACCCAGTAGAAGATTCAAGTTGGGTAAATTTAGATGATTTTCTAACACATTATCCTTCTTTCCAACTGTGACGACAGAGTTCTTAAAGGGGGGAAGAATTGTAATAGGCCTCTTTTCTAGTGAAATAATTCATTTTGAACTTTCTGAATTTCATTGTGGGGATAATGCTTAGAATGAATAATTAGGTCATTTTATACTTGTAGGAAAAATTTTGGGTTGACAAGTTTCATATTCTCTCTCTAGACATTCGCATCATGTTTTCTAGTGGAATTTTGAAGATGAAGATGAAAGAATTAAGGAAAACTCTGCATGAGGGAAAGGTAGAGCAACTATAAGAGAAGAAAAGTGCCGGTGTGAAATTTTTGTGAATCATGTTTTAAGTACCTCGTTCAGGGTCCTACATTTAGTTCATTGTAAGAAAATGCCTTGATTTTACTCTCTCTAGAATTGTTGAGACTTGTAGGGCTCAAAAGTGGCATTTGGAGGTGGATTTGGATCTCGAACATCTCTAACACTATTGTGCAGATCGAAAAATTGAATAAAAGTGTCACTCACAAGCTTAAGCTAATTCCTCATTGTTTTTTAGTTACAGGGCTTTGAAAAGTGCTCTTTTTTCCAACACTTGAAAAAGAAACGAGGGCTTATCTAATTCTATTCGAATCCGTGATTCTCATGCTCACGTGTCACCATGTCTAATTATGGATATTTGCAGATCTATCTTTTTTTTTGGTGTTTTTCTCCTATTTTTGACAAGTATGCTAAAGAAAGGAAGTACACTACGATCACATGGCTTTTTGCGAAAGTTTTGGAGAAACTCGACTTTTTCTAAATTTAGTGGATCGCACACTTCTTTGGGGGGCACGACTGTGATCAAACACGAATATAGGGAGAGCTACGCATCAACACGGAGGACATACAAAAATTTGAGAATTACCTTGTGATTGAGAGTGTGATTGAGAGTGAGAGTGAGAGTGAGAGTGTGATTGCGAGTGCGAGTGAGAATGCGATTGTGATAGCTCGGGGGTGGTCGGGAGGTAGAGGCTTCATCAAGAAGCTATTGTCCAAAGCTATTGTAACCATTGATTCACATCTATAATATAAAAATTCTTCCTTCTCTGCGTCATATTTGTTCTACTCTTCCGCATAGAATTTTCTTTTACCTTGTGCAATCTCTGCGTTCTTCTCTCCACTATTATTTTTAAGTGATCAAAAGATTGTGATTGGGGATAGATTGTGATTGAGGAAATGCTACACTTGGTAATGGCTACTTAATATCTATAAACAGCTTAGCAAGATAGGTAATAGATTGACTATAAAATGAGAAACTACTACATGATTCAATGATCTAGATATGAAAATCTGCAAACCACAATATACAAAAAACAATTAAAAACGAAATCAAATATACACAGCTATACATGCATACATACATATACATACATATATACACATTCATACATACACATACATACATACACATGTATACACACATATAGATACATATATGCATACATATACACATACATATATGTACATACATATATACCTATAAAACACATATATATACATATATACATATACACATACATATATGTATACGCATGCACATGCATATTCACATCCACATACACATACACATAAGCATACACATATATAAAATTATATGCATATATATATATATATATATATATATATATATATATATATATATATATTTATTTCTTTACGTTTTTTAGTATATCTTTTTTTTATGAACATACAGGTTATTATCTGAAAAGTTTTTACCAAGTCAAAATATTCTCCTACCTCACATGATGAAATGAAGAAGATAATCAACAATCTTGGTATAGATTATTAATGCATACATGCATGTCCTAACGATGGTATTTCATATAGAGGTGAATATGCAGACTCTTTGACATGTCCAAAATGTCAATCTCCTCGATATAAGGGCGAAGAAGGTAAAATCCCAAAAAAGGTATTGAGACATTTTCCATTGGCTCCACGGATTAGACATATGTTTCAAAGCCCCGAATTATCAAAGCTTTTGACATGGGGACATGATCATAAAATTACTCATGAAATAATCAGAATTCTTCACGATAGTGTTGCTTTTCAGCATATTGATTCTACATGGCTTGAATTTGCACAAAATCCATAGAATCTAAATTTAGGAGTTGCATTAGATGGGGTTAATCCATTCTCCATGAAATCCAGTGAATGGTGAACATGGCTAGTGGTAGTCATAAACTACAATCTTTCGCCATATCTTAGCATTAAAAAGGAACATTTAATGTTTTCACTTTTAATCCCAAGCAAAAGACAAGTTAAAGGTATGAATATATATCTTTCTCCTCTCATTGACGATCTTCAAGAGTTATGGAGAGGTATGAATGTCATTGATGTATCCAAAAGCATCAATGAAAGACAGGTTACGATTCGTGGTATTGTGGCTTGGACTATTCACGATTTTTTAGGATATGGTGTTTGTTCAAGTATTAGTATAATTTTTTTATTCAATCTGCATGTAAATAAATATAAGTTAATCTCATTATATTTTTAGGATATTGGTGTAGTTTTTTTATTCAATATGCATGTAAATAAATATAAGTTAATCTAATTATATTTTTATCATTTTCATGATGCAGGAATACCTACTAAGGGTTATAAAGCTTGTCCATATTGTGGTGATTGGTTGAGATCAATCTATAGTAACAATCTCAACAAAAATATTTATCTTCGACATCGATGATTCTTGCCTGATGATCATCCTTTAAGATGTAAAAGAGAAGCGATACATTTTAATGGAAATCTTGAAACAGGTCAGTGTCCAAAACCTATGACGCCTATGGATTGGTATAAAAAATGGACAGATGGACCTCTGATAGATCCAAAATCAGAAATCTTCAGTGATGATGAAGATAATGAGTATGTGAAGAGAGGTAAAGGAAAATTGGCACTCGCAAAGAACATATCAATATGGTATTCTTTGGAGTATTGGAAAGAATTAAAAGTATTTCATCTTCTTGATCCTATGCATATATTCAAGAATATTGGTTATTCACTATGACAACATCGTCTTCGACTAAATACCATAGCATCAAGGAATGATTTGAAAATAAAAAATCAAAACCAAAGTTATTGCCTGTTTGTGATAGACATCGAGAGGAAACGACTTATGCACCTGCTCCTTGGGTACGTACAGCAAAAGAGATAGAGACTATCAACAATAGAATTTAACTGATTAAGACTCCTACAGGATATGGAGCATATTTTTAAAACATGTTTACTATGGATGATAAGAGCTTATCTGGGTTAAAGGCCCATGACTGGCATAACTTTTTGAAACATATTTTACCTTTCGTTATCGATGGATGTACAATGAAAGGAGTACGAGATGTGATCTATCGTCTTGGATCACTTATAAGGTAATTATGATACTTTTATATTTAATATGTATGAATATTGGATATCTTTTATTTTTGAATTAACCTTTTTATAATTTATTTTATGATATGTATTTGTGGATTACATACAAAGAGATTGACAAAAACTGGATCCCACCAAAAAAAACGTGAATGCAAAGAGCTACTATGTTTGATGGAAAAAACTCGATGGATGTTTCGGGTCAAGTGATTTATGGGAATACTAAAAGGTTGTGTGACAAAGAGCAAAACCAGAAGGATCCATGGCAAAGGGTTGGATGCTTGAAGAGTGCATGTATTATGTTAGTGAGTACCTTGAAAGAGTTCATGAAGAACCTCCACGTGCATGGACCAACGAGTCTTCTTCAAAACTAATAGATGAGGTATTATTAGGTAAGGGAGTTCCATTCTTATTTACATTTCAAGAAAAAATTGATGTTTCTACTTTCGTAGCATATAATAATGAATGCATGCAAGCATTCCTTAGCGAGTACGAATAGGAACTTCAAAATCTCCGAAGTAAAAGGCAAAAAATCAAAAGATATAGATGTAATCTCGATAATAATGAGATTACAGATATATCTTCTTTCACGGATTGTCTATATAGTCGTTTGCAATGCACCAAGGAAAATAATGAAGAAGTCTCAGATGAGCAGAGCGAGTTAATGATAGGTTGTGAAGAAAGGTAATTTTATTTTAATAATATTTTATTTTTTTCAGATATGTATATTAGTTTCTATTTACTAATTAAATTTCTTTTGCAAGCTCGAATGTTCACTAATATGTGGGCTTTTGGACAGCATGTTAGAATCAAAGCCATTGATTCTTTACGTAAAACAGAGAATTCTAGTATTGTTGCTTCTTTCAAGCAAATATCACGTGCTAGCTCAAAATACACGAACCTTATAGATGGCGAACTTGGTTACGTAGGAACTATTGTTGGTATCTAAAAAATTTCATTTCATACATTCAAATAGGTAGGTAAAAGTTATATTTTTTATGATAGACTTCGCTATTTTTTTAAGCACCTAATAATGAGTTTTTGTTTTTATATATTTTGATAGGTCATTTTGAAGGTTGACTGGTTTCAAGCCGAGTATAAAGGTAGTAATTCCACATTAAGAAAGGAATTATCTGGGTTTTGGGCAATTGATTCTTCCAAGGTAACGCGATCTACTAAAGAACCATATATTCTTCCTAGGCATATTGAACAAGCATTTTTTTATAAAAACCCAGATGCTCACCCTTGGTGGCAAGTAATTCATCTTCAACCTAGAGCTAGGTCATTGTTTGAACAGTTTATTGTTAGAGAGATCGAAGAAAGTCCTCTTGATGATTCAGCATCAGTTACTGATACATCAACATCTCAAAGAGAAATTATAATCATTATACGTGATAATGATACTAATCTTTTTTATGAAGAGGATAATTCTCTACATGCTGATTCTACTAATGAGGAAGAGGAATTACCAGAAATTGATATTAATCCATCAATAGATGATGTGACTCATGAGAACACATATTTAACAATAGAAGAAATAAATGAAATCAATAAGGAGAATGAAGATGAGACAATAGTGATGTCTTACCAAAATGATGGCAATAATGAAAACATATGAGCATATTAGATAGTAAATTCTACTCTAGTTATCAATCAATAATTTGAACCTTTTGAATGGATATCAAATAATAGATTTTTTATTCAACTTGAATAATGATGAATCCTACTAGAGAGATGAAATCATGTTCCTTTAAGTTAGAACATGAAGCTCGTGGGTATGCCTAATTATTTTATATATAGCTTTATCTTCGAGGACCAAATTTTCATCATGTATGTATGCATATGTGTGTATTCATGTGTATTATATGTATACATATGTTAGTATGCATATGCATGTATTTCATGTATATGTATGTGTGTGCATGTGTGTGATATATGTAAACATGTATTAGTATGCATATGTGTATATATGCATATGCATTTATGTAAAATATTCATGTATTCATGTAATATATGCAAGTGTTGATAATTGTGTACATGTATATATGTATATATGTATATGTGTCTATGTGTAAATGTGTACATGTAAAATATGCATGCATTTATATATATATTTATGTGTGCATGTACGCATGTATATGTGATGTGTACATGTATATATGTATATGTGTCTATGTGTAAATGTGTACATGTAAATATGTATGCATATATATATATATATATATATATATATATATATATATATATATATATATATATATATATATATATATATATATATATATATATATATATATATATATGTGTGTGTGTGTGTGTGTGCATTTAGGCATGTATGTGTGATGCATAATATATCTACTCCATTCTATATTTATGTATGTGTATCTACATGATGTGTATATATCTTTATATATATTATGATCCTCGTTGATTGGAGTAGCTATATAAAGAGGCATAAGGTTGGGAGGACAGACATCTCTCCAGTAGGACATCGGAGGAATAGATGCAATGTGTACATATACTTCAATCATATGGCTAAAAGGTTGAATTAGAGTTTTTAAATTAGGGGTTTTAAAACCCTAATATCAAAATTAGTGTTTTCAAATTAGGATTTTCAAAATAAGATTTATTTATTTATTTATTTATTTGTGCATATGGATATGTTGTGTATGTATGTGTATCTATATGTGCATATGCGTGTGTTGTGTGTGTGTGTATTCATTTGTATATGTATATATGCATGTAAATATGATTATATGACTCTATGTGTGTGTACATATGGTTATGCATGTGTATGTGTATGTGAGTATGTATATGTGTATGTGAAGATGTGTATGTGCTACATGTATTCATTATATGTGTGTAACTGCATGCATGTGTATGTGTGTGTAAAAATGTGCATGTATGTGTGTGTATGTATAAATGAGCATGTATGTGTATATGTGTGTGAATGTGCATGTATGATGTATATGTGTGTGTATGTGTGTATTTGTACCTCTAGCCTCACTCTTTTCTCTCTTTTTCTCTTTCTCATATACATACATACATACATAAACACACATACTCATATCCACATATATATACATAAAAGAAATGCATACCGTGCATTATCGCGAGGACGAGCCATAAGTGTCCGTGTCTCTTTTAGACACCACTTATGCGACCATCCTGTCCCAAACTCTCTCTCAACTGAACTACGTACGTAGTTTTTATCCCTCTCATCATGCTCACTACAAAAATAAAAAAAATCATGTAAATAAAACATAAGATATTTATTTCAATTTATATGTAAAAGTTTTACTTACTTCCATGGTAAGTGGACAAGGTGCAGGTAAGAGTCGCATAATGCATGCATTCTTCTCTTGAACTCCAATCGATTCCCTATGTACACAATATTCCCCTTGGCTCTATATCGCACTCTAGCCCTAAGGTGCCTATGCATGTCCTCATAGGCAACTCTGCTCTGCTATCATGATTTGGAGATGGTATAGGTGTCTTCAAAATAGATAGAAAAAAATAAATAAAAATATCTGTTATAATATCATTAAAAACGTTTATGAAAAAAAAACATACCTATGAGCAGATAGCTGTCTTCTTGCATGTGGAGCCGTAGAAGAGCCCTCCTCTGATCGATGGGTAAGCATCTGGATCGTATAATCCAGCTCATCATCAGGCATCTCTGATTACTCATGCATGATGACCCCTAGAGTATCACACATAACTTTTGCTCTCATAAGACTTTTTATGAGAGTGAGTTTCACCTTTCTCTCTCTACTAGGATCCATAATACCTAACATATAAAACAAAATGGGTTAGAAATCAATATATATATACGTGTACATATGTATGTGTATATGTGTATGGTTTATATGTGAGTGTGTGTATGCAAGTAAACATGTATGTATGCATATGCATGTGCATTATGTATGCAAATGTATGCATGTGTGTGTATGCATATAAGTATGTGTATATGCATATGCATTATGTATGCATATGTATGCATACATGTGTATGTGTGTGTGTATTCTTATATATGTGTGTATGTCTCTATGTGTCTGTCTATGCATATATATGTGTGTATGTGTCCATGTGTGTGTATGTGTGTGTGTGTATGTGTGTGTGTCTATGTGTGTGTTTATGTATATACGTGTGTATTTGTATATATGTGTCTATGCATTTGTATGCATATGTACGCAAGTGTGTATGTGTGTGTATATGTGTGTACATATGTGTATGCATGTAAGTATGTATGTATGCATATATGTGTGTGTATATGTGTGCATGTCTGTGTATGCATGTAAGTATGTATGTATGCATATGCATATGCATTATGTATGCATATGTATGCATGTATGTGCATGTGTGTGTATGTCTCTCTACACATGTGTGTGTGTGTCTCTCTACGTGTGTGTGTGTGTCTATGTGTGTATATGGATCAGTGTGTATATGGATCTGTGTGTATGTGTGTATGCATGTGAGCATGTATGTATGCATATGCGTGTGTACATGTGTGTGTGTGTGTCTATCTGTGTATGTGTGTGTATGTATGTGTGTGTATGCATGTGTATGTGTGTGTAAATCTGTGTGTATATGTGTGTGTATGTGTCTATGTGTATGTATGTGTCTATGTGTGTGCTTGTGTATGCATGTGCATTATGTATGCATATGTGTGTGTATGTGTGTGTATGTGTATGCATGTATATATGCATATGCATGTATATATGCATATGCATGTATATATGCATATGCATGTGCATTATGTATGCATATGTGTGTGTGTATGCATGCAAGTATGTATGTGTATGCATGTTTGTGTATGTGTGTGTATGTCTCTCTATGTGTGTGTGTACACATATATGTGTGTGTATGTGAGTGTGTATGATTGTGTGTGTCTATGTGTGTATGTGTATGTGTGTATGCATGTGTATGTGTGTATATGCATGTAAGCATGTATGTATGCATATGCATGTGCATTATGTATGCATATCCATGTGCATTATGTATGCATATGCATGTATGTGTGTATATGTGTATGTGTGTGTATCTATATATATGTGTCTGTATGCATGTGTATCTGTGTGTAAATGTGTGTCGATGTGTGTGTGTAAGTGTGTGTGTCTATATGTGTGTGTATATTTGTGTGTATGTGTATGTGTGTGTGTCTATGTGTGTATGTGTGTGTGTGTATGTGTGTATGTGTGTGTGTGTATGTGTGTATGTGTGTGTGTCTATGTGTGTATGTCTGTGTTGTTGGAGATTCACTCACTAATTAGACGTAAAGACCTAAAGATGTATGAAGGATGAAGAAAGACAAAGAGAAGAAAAAGTAAAGCATTCAGAAAAATCAAAGCCATAATGAAGGGACAAATTCACGACTGTAATATAGTTCACAGAAACTTCCAGAACAACGAAGCTCGGATCAAAAATGTATATATAAGAGAGAGTAGAGAATAGAAAAGTGAGAGATCAGATAGAAAGCTTAGAAGCGCATCTGTAGAAGACGCCAGAGATTGCGTATGTAGAGATGAATAATAGAACCTAAACTGTCGGGTATTCATATGAGAGAGATGGTAAGGAATAACTACTCAGAGTAGGAGAGTTTTCCATAGCTATGAGCAAAGTGAGGTCAAGCTATTTTTTGTACACATCTTCTCTAATATAAAACACATGTTCATGTGGAAGAATTTGAGCGCATTCTTTGTATGTGAAGAAATCTAAGTGATTTCATGTTACTGTGAAAGTTAGTTAACAGTTATAGTTTTTTCTCAGTAAACATTTTCTCGTACTTCTAAGAGTTAGATTCACAGCACAGTGTAAAGATTTTCATGAGTGATAGCTCATCTTAAAGCTAGGAGTTCGAACTACAAACTGATTAAAAGAGTTTGATGAAACGGGACATGTACACAGTACAAAGTTTGACCGTAAAAGACATCCAGAATTGGTGAAGTTTTTCTCAAACTTCAGATAGAGTTCATTTACTAAAGGAAGCTCAGGTATTACTTCCTTACTTCAATTATAACCATTTGAAGTAATCACAAACAGAATTTTAGTTGATTCTGGTAAGATTCTGGTAAGATTACGATGACAGTCCGATAACATTCCGGTGAAGTTCGGTGATATTCTGGTGAGTTTAAAACACAGTTTTGGCACAGTTAAGTGACGGAAAGATTATTTAACTGTAACCAAACACAGTATTGTAAATTTTTAAGTAAATCAGTTTAGAATTAAAGCTTGAAGGAAATGCGAAGCTTTCTGTAAAGTGAATTTTTGAAGTTCACTAAAACAGTAGTGAAGTTTTTAGGTTGCTAAGCTACTGGTGATTATAGAGGTGTTCTAATATCACTCTAGCTCAGTTCTAGTTGAGGCGTGGCAATTTTCTTGCAGTCTTGTTAGTGAACAAGCTTTTGCCGCGACATCACATAACCTCCACAAGTGGTATGAGAGTAGAAAAGGTTCTGAAGAACAGAAAGGTTCTCAAAGAGTAAACGAAAGTGAAGATACAAGAGAATTTGAAGAATTCTCATAAAGAAAGGTGAAAGCTGAGGTGATCAACAGCAAAGGGAATTAGAGAAGCATTTCGAAGTCATTCTCAAGGGTAAAGGTTTGTAAAAGGTAAAACCTTTTAACATAATACTCACCGGAAGTAACAGAAACAAGAAGATTATGGCAAATCACATTTCTATTGACAAATTGGACAGAGATAACTATCCCGCATGGGTAATGCGAATGGAAGCTTTACTTATGAGTAAAGACTTAATGAAATATGTGACAGGAGAAGAAAAGAAGCCAAATTTTGAAGACAACAGTCAAGCAAAGAAAGTAGAGTTAGAAGCCTTGAAGCTGTGGCAGAAGAAAGATGCAACGGCAAGAGTGTATATCTACAATACTATTACAGATCATCTACTACCACACATTAGAGGTCTGGAGAAAGCGGAAGACATATGGAGTGCATTGGAAGAGCATTTCCAAAATACGAGGAAAGCTAGGAAGGCTAGCTTATGGTCAGAGCATTAGTGATAATGTCACTAAGATGAAAGACTTGGCGGACTTTCTTGGATCTATTGATGAAGATATCGAAGATCACAGGTTGATAGCACACGTGCTTGCAGGATTGATGAAGATATCGAAGATCACAGGTTAATGTAGAAAAACGAATCTATCTAAAAAAGTTGAACAAAACTACCCTAAGAAGTTTTGCTATACTTGTAGCAGACTTCTAGACACTTATAGTGATGAATTGAAACCTATATATATCTTTGGTACAAAAAAGACAAAATAGCCTGCACAACCACTATGATAGTGCATTTGCAGGCCGAAACAAGCTCATATTGCAATTTTGGCACCACAAAGTGAAGCAGTTTGGATCTCCTAATCACCTTGAGTATGCTCACCAAATTTTGTGCAATTCTGAGACTGTGACCAGAGGGGTGATGACAACACCCTAGATGAAGCGGCAAACTGCTCTAATACTAATTTTTGGAGTTAGATGTCTCCAAAAGCATGCAAACAACACAAGGAAGAAGAAGAAGCTTGGAACATAACACACAATACTGAATGTATTACCTCTAGAATGTACAAAGATAAGTAACCCGTTAGGTCCATAGGCATATGTACAAGACAAGGGAAACAACCTCCTAAAGAGGGAACAAAGTGCAGTGACGGTCCTAGTGTGTTCACACACATCACTACATAAATATATCAAGAGGAGTCAATGTTGAAAAATATAATTTACTTTGATAAAATGCATTGATTTAGATCACATAAGATCAAGATATATGGGTATTTGTGTACGATAGTACATCCAATATTGAGTATGATGCTAGGAAGAAACTAACAAAGAGATGGTTTTGGATATATGTAGCGATGGCTAAGTTCAATAATGGAATATATGCACTTCATGAGTTTGAAGATACTCCTTTAAGATCTTTGATTCTAGGGAAGAGAGTAAATTTATTCAAGAAGAGAAATAATAAAGCCTATGAGATTGATCAGGAACTACTACAAGATGATCATGATGCTGCTACTATTGAAGAAAATTAAATAAGGTGAATGTACTCTATTCGATTTGCCCATTTTTAGTTTTATTTTAAATATTTGATTTTCATGCATATCATGCTTGCATTTCATGATGTTCTAGATAAATAGAAGAAGGTTTTAAATTGTGATAAGAAGTGATTAAAAAGATTCATATGGATGTATGCACCTCATAGAGTAAGATTAAATACCCTATCATCATTATGAGGACCTAGATAAGGCACTCTGATTTGATGATCTTAGTAGAAAGATGGACTTATTTTATATCGATAGGCTATGTAAAGCTCTAAACCACTTAGGAAGTGAGATCTTGACTACTTCTAATGCATATCTCTAGATCCTCAGCTCTTATTACGAGTAAGGAATTTCCCCTTTAACAAAAAAGTTTAAAAGAAAAAGAAATAAATGAAAGAGCAATAAATTAATGGTTGCCATAATAAGAAAAAGAAAAATAAAAATTTAATGAAAGAAAAAGATAAAAATTATTTTTCATGATGTAGATGAGGTCTCAAAACCACTTAAGAGATTTATATGCGGGCTTTATGATGTGGAGCTATGCAATAGTGGAGCTTGTTATATTTGCTGATATGTTGAAAGGAACAACACATAGGAACATTCATATAAAATGATTATTGACATTGAAACGATTCAATAAGAAAGATTCTTACCCGAAAGTCTAAGTAATTTCTATAGGTGGAGCTTGACTTATTTTTTAAGGTAGTATGATGACTAAATAGGTTCTCCGATCATGAATTACATACTTTAAAATCATCTTTATTTTGCTTGGAACCTACATGTACATAAAAAGATGACGTTTCATTATTTGGAAAGAAAGACATAAAAACTAAAAAGAAGTTCAAAAGAATATTTATATGCTTCTATTGGATTTTGCAGGTTAGCCCATCCAGATGATGTGTAGGTTTAGTGGGGGTGGATATCAGGATAAAATTTGTCGAGGATTGTGTACCAAAAACATTTTTCAAAATTATTTCTTTGTTTTTTTTATCAAGAATTGATGTCTTTCTTGTAGGAAAATGATGTTTTCCTTCTAGGAAAATGAAAAAGAGTTGTAGATTGTTCAAGTATTGATTGATTTGATTGGTTTCGAATGCGAAAACATTTCATTTGTACATTAGACTTGTATATTTACATGTATAAAGTTTACTAACCCCTTAAAAATTGGTACTCTATGGGTTTGATTACCATAATCATGTGGTCGAGGCATAGTTGATTGTCTTTGTGTAGATTGAGGGTTTTTCGATATGTTCTAGCAATTTCTAGTATGTCCTAAATTTACTCAAATAATGAAATCAAGGATGGTGAAAGTGTTGAGGCTATGACGTTGTGTTAAGGCTAATACAAAGTCACACAACAAATTGAACGCCCATTTTGAGTATATATAATTTATTATGCTAAATGTAACACACAATGACTAATGTAATGTAAATGAGAAAGAATTATACTGCAAAAAGTGAAAATTCATTACTGATTTAGAGTATTATTTGGACCATTTACATTTTTTATCATATTGTCATCTCACATTCAGTTCATTGGATTCTATCACTTCTCCTAAAGTTAATGTTTTAGCTTCCATATTTTTCCCAACATATGAAGATCTAAATTTTTGATATCTAAAATGCAAGTAATTTTGTTCAGTTTTGGTGATGCAATTTTCAATGATCATATCTAAGTTTGACTTGTAACTAAGTTGTTAAGATGATAAAATGCTTAGGCACTTCACCATTATTCAAGAGAAACATAGGGAAAGAGAAAGAGAGAGAAATAAAGAGAGAGAGAGAGAGTGAAGAAGAAGAAGAAGAAGATGAAGAAGAAGAAAAATAAGAAAAAGAAGAAGAAGAAGAAGAAGAAGAAGAAGAAGAAGAAGAAGAAGAAGAAGTAGAAGAAGAAAGAATTCATTCACATGTAGAGAGAGAGATACAACAGAAAATCATCTCATTGATGAAATGAGAGAGAAAGAGAGAGAAAGAAAGAGAAAGAGAGAGAAAGAGAGGGGTCTGAATTCCATTCTTTGTGTGTTAATGGTTTTGTTGTGTCATCAGTTGTGTTTTAAAATGTGTATATTATATCATTAATTTGTTAGTTAGTTAGTTAAACAAATTGAAGAAAGAAGAATGAATAATTTTAAATTACATAAGTAGTAATTAATCCAAGAATTAGTATAAATAGAATAGAACTAAATGTAAAATAATAATCAACATAAAAACAAAATAGAACGAAGAAAAATAAGGAAAATCTAAAGAAAATCAAAAGTGTTAAAAGAATTCATACACACATAGAGAGAGATATGATAGAAATCCTCTAAGTGGTGAAACGAGGGAGCGAGAGAGAGAAAGAGAGGAGTTTGAATTCGATTATCTATGTGTTAATGGGTTTGTTGTTTCATACATTGTGTTTTAAATTGTATATAGTATATCATTATTTTGTTAATTAGTTAGTTCACAAAATTAAAGAAAGAAGAATGAACGATTTTAAATTGCATAAGTAGTTATTAATCTAGAAATTAGTATAAATATAATATAACTAAATGTAAAACAATAATCAACAAAAAGAAAATAAAAAGTGAAAAGAAAAATAAGAAAAATAAAAAGAAAATAAAGAGTGTTAAAAGACTTAGGAAAACGGAATTCTAGAAAAATAAAAAGAAAGATAATAAAAAAATTATAATCAAATCAAAATATAAGGTTTTTATGAATGTGTTTCTCTTAGTTTTCCAAAATGAACTAATGAGAGTGTCTTTTTCCATGATCTTCTTTCCAAAAATATAGCCAAAATTAAGAATTCTGATCCGCATTATAGTAGAATACATAATGCTCACAATCTGCACTATATTGGAAATTGAGACCATCCTCACCTGTTTTCGATGATCATTTTCTAAGCTTGTATCAGCCTCTACCCTTACACATAAGGTATATTTTTCATTCAGTTTGTATTTGACCATCGCTACCCCCTTACACTATATCTACCCATGGACGACAATGCTAATGAGTACATGAGTATTGAGGTTTCCAATTTATGTTTGGTTTCCATTGTGATGTTCAGTAGTATGATTTCTTTCATTTTTGAAGAGCCCTTGCTCGGACCCACTTCTGCTCCTACCGTGTCGATTGATTTCATCCACGACTACTTGCTCCCTTTCCCATGTGCTTCTTTGCTACCTCTAAAGTGCAGGTGGGGCTCGATGTCGGACAGAGACGATATGATGCACCTCAACGGGCTTAGTCAAACCCTTGCTGCTCGTTCCACCATGACAATCAACTTCCTCCCATAAAGCCGACTAGTCCTCTATTTTGAACTACAATGGATTTTCTCAATAAAATTTAGGCACTTGCATTGTACTCAATCTCACACACCCACCTTCATTGTGCTCGCCCTATGATTTTTTTCTCTCCCTTTACACATCCACCCTCCGCTCTTTCCATAAATACAAACAAACATCTCTCTCTCCACACACACACACACACACACAAAGATCTCTCTCTCTATACACACACGTGTCTCTCTCTTGCTTGCATCTTGGTAAGTGATGCACTCCTTCACCCTCTCTCTTTCTCTATTCATTTTTGTTTCTAATTTCTCTTTCATTTTGTTTTGTAGGAGCTTTTTTCATCGTTTTTCTATTTGACGCGAAGTGACATAGATTGTGTTTTGCCAAGGGTTCTGAAGGAAATTACATCGACGTAAGTGATTTATCTAGATGCATGTATTGTTTAGTTCTTTATTAGAGAGAGAGAGAAAGAAAGAGATAGAATGAGAGAGAGAGATAGTTGAAATATAAAGAGAAATGAAATTAATGTTTGTTAATGTTTAATGTCGGTTTTAGATCATATGTATACATATTCACATATACATAGAAACACACATGCATTCGTACACACATGCATATGCATACATATACACATGCATATGCATACATACATACACACACATATAGTTACACACACATATAGTTACACACACATACATACACATGCACACACATACACTCACATGCATACAGACGCACACATAAGAGACACACATATACATACACACATACTCATACACACACGTCTTCACACATACACACATATATGCATACACATAGACAAACACATATACACACAACCACTCACATGCATACATACGTGTATGCATATTCATGCATATTAATACACACATAGCAAACACATATATACATACACACATACACTCACATATAGGCATACACACATATTCATATACACAAATATATACATACACACATATACACACACACATTCACATGCACACATACATACTGATGCATATTAATGCATTTTCTTGCATAGATACACACATATACATACACACATATACATACACACACATATACATGCACAAAGCATATGCATACAAGGTTGATGATGAAAGGCAATCCAAATGCCTTGTCATTTGAGCAGTTAATCTCTGTTTTGTTGCAGGAAGATCAATCCAGGCAGAATAGGTCCATTATGCGAGTTGCAGATGAAGCATTCCTGGCTAGTTAGAAGGGCAAAGGAAAATGGATCTCTTCAATTAGTAAGCAAAAATCTGCTAATTCTGCACAATCGAAGAGGGAAGACAAAGATGAAAAGAATTCAGAAAAGCAAAAATTGTTCTGCAAGTATTGTAAAGGAAATGATTATATCATAAAGAACTATCCAAAACTGGCTGCTAAAGAGGCAAAGAAGAAAGAGGTTGGAATGGTTGTTGCGGCGGCCTCTACACCAAAAACAGAGTCTACTAATCTTGTGCAGGAAGAAGGATGGGCATTTACTACTGTTTTTAGTTTTGACCCATCTTCTTATGAGCAATGCATGTCTATAGTAAACTCAGATGTTTGGTACTTTGACAGTGGGGCGACCAAACATATTACCTGGTAGTGTAGTTTCTTCTCTTCACTCGAGCCTGCCCCTACAGGGAATACTATTACATGCGCCAACAACTCCTCTTATCCTGTTATAGAAGTTGGTAAGAACATTTTGACTACTGCTAATGGTAGTTCTTTCACTTTGGCAGATGCTTTATTTGTCCCAGGGATCAAGAAGAACCTATTATCAATTTCTGCATTAGCCAAGATTGGCTTGGTTATGAAATTTGTTGATGAGAGGTGTATAGTTCATGATCTTTCAAATGGAGATGTGATTATTGCTTCTGGCATTTTATGTCATGGGTTGTATAAGCTCATAGACTATGAAAGATATGTGAATGATTCAGTAGTTATCCATAGGAAAGAGGCATTGATTTTGATGAGACCTTTGCACCTACATGCCGTATGACTACTGTTCGCAGCATCTGTGCACTTTGTAGCTCATCATGGTTGGAATGTACATCAGTTGGACATTGAAAATGCATTTTTGAATGGTGACTTGCATGAAGAAGTGTATGTTTTTCAGCCCCGTGGCTTTGTGCAAAAAGGGCATGAAAATCAAGTGTGTAGGTTAAAGAAGGCATTATATGGTTTAAAGCAAGCACCACGTGCTTGATATGAGAAGATGCATGCCTATCTGATTGCAGGTTTTGAGAAGAGTCCAACTGAGATCATATTATATGTTAAGCATGTTAATGATGTGCTTCTTATTTATTGTTGTCTATGTTGATGACATGTTGCTCATTGGTCCTATTAAGAAGCATATTGCTAGTTTTAAGGCCAATTTTCATGCCTCATTTGAGATGTCTTATTTAGGGCATTTGCATCACTATTTGGGCATTCAATTTATGCAAGTTGATGGTGGATTGGCTTTGTGTCAAACGAAATATATTGTCACATTATTGCAGCATTTTGACCTTGAAGACTGTAAGCCTATTGCCACTCCTATGGAGACAGGTTTACGATTGATTCTTCATGATGTTGGAGATTCATTTGATGTTGTCCTCTATCAGGAGGCTGTTGGATGCCTGATTTACTTATGCATTACTCACCCAGATATTCAGTTTGTTGTCTTGCAGATTAGTAGGTCTATGCATTGCCCAGGTGTCAAGCATTGGCAAGCAGTTAAGCGCATCTTTCGCTACTTGAGTGGGACTCGGCTACTTGGGTTCTTTTAACCCAAGGGGGGATCACTATCGCCAGATCTACATATGCATTTTTTTTACTCAGATTGGGCAAGCTGCTATGACACTCGTGTGTCCACTAGTGGCTTTTGCTTCATGCTTGGTAGCTCATGTATATCTTGGTTGAGCAAGAAGCAGCCTATTGTGGCCACTTCCTATTGTGAGGCTGAGTATAGGGCAGCTTTCACTATGATTGTTGAGTGTGTGTGGCTCAAATGGCTTATGGTTGATTTGGGTGTTGGTCAATGTTTTGCCACCACCATCTTCATTGACAGTCAGAGCGCATTCGCAGTTGCAAGGAACCCTGTGTTCCATGCCCGCTCTAAGCAAATTGAGGTGCATTATCATTATGTTAGGGAGAGGTTCTTTGCTGGAGAGATCAGCTTGGCATATGTGCCCACGTAGGAAAACATTGCAAACCTTTTCACAAAGGCTCTGCCTACGGAGAAGTTTGACGCTTTCTGCAAAGCTTTTGGCTTACTTCCTTTTGTGGAGTGATTTCCACATATCTTGGCACTTCCTTATACATGAGTGCCAGCTACTCGTTCACCACATCACTCCCAGAGGGGATTTGTCGATATATTTAGGTAGTGATGTGTGTGAACGCTCTAGCATCGTCGGGGCACTTTTTTCCCTCTTTAGGAGGTTTTCTTCCCCCGGCTTGTATATATGCCTCTTGCCCTGATGGGCTACTTATCTTTATACATTCTCTAGTAATACATTCAGTATTGTGTGTTGTGCTCCAAGATTCTTCTTCTTCCTTGTGTTGTTTGTGTGCTTCCACAGACATCTAACTCCAATAGATAGTAGAGGTGAGAAGCATGGTAGGATCTTTACTTTTGAAGTAGGAGAAACTAGGAACATATCTCTATTCAACTTTGGTTCTCAATCCCTAAGTGATCTTGAGTGTGGCATAAGAGACTTTCCCATTGGTAAAATTGATTGAACAGGACAGTGATTGCAAAAATTACATTAGCGAGGTGATCTATCATGAGTGTCGACCAACACCTAGGCATCCTCTTGTCAGCTTAGAGTGGATTCAACATACGACATGTGAGGTGATGTCCCATCGAGAATCAAGGGCTGGTGACGCTTTCAGAGAGGCTTATGCAAGCCTATATTGCATCTCGCTGCTGATGATATCAGTCGAGAGTGTGCTATTGCTCATCTAGAGATGATTGGATTATCGCATTTGGTAGTGGTGGTTATGAAACTATGCATCATAAGTTTGTAAGTATCATTTTGATGAATGAATTTGCATGTGTTAAGCAACACCATTTTTTTTAATCTCATGTTTTGCATATTTTTTGTAGGAGTTGGTAGTGGGTCATCTTTGGACACAAAAAGAGGAGGCTTATAGATATCATCGTGGATTGGTTGCGTTATTGCATGACTTGGAGGGATGTAGTGCGGTCATTTCATCAGAGCATTTATTGTGAGGTGAACGTCTGCACGTGGTTTAGTGTTTTTCAGTTGTTCTTTATAAACATTATTACCATTTCTCTGATTTCATGTATGTGCTTTGTTGGAAGATTGTAGATATAGATTTTTTGACCCCTCTTGTTTCGTGTATGGCACTGATGTGCCATAGTTTTGTATTCCACTCATATATGGTAGTGATATAGTTTTGTATTCCGCTCATATATAGTTTTCTACTTGGTTCATATATGGCACTAGTTTGCCACATTTTGTATTTGGCTCATATATGGCAGTGGTTTTCCACATTTTGTATTTGGCTCATACATGGTAGTGATTTGCCACAATTTTATAAATAGTTCATTTATGAAATATCTCTTTTGTACATGGTTCATTTATGGAATATCTCTTTTGTACATGAATCATTTATGGACTATCTCTTTTGTACATGGTTCATGGCTCATTCTTCTCCTACATATCTCTTTTATGTTTGCAAAATGTTTGGCTTTATCAAATATTGTTTTGGTTTCTGGTCATCTAAAGCCTAAATCGGCAACGATTAGAATACATGTTACATGTACTCGGTTTTTTTTTGGGTAAAGTATGTTGTCCTTTGCTACACAACAAAAAAATATATACAAAAGAGTTATGATCTACGGTATATTGATATGTTAAGTCACTGAAGTACTCTAAGTAACTAATGAAAACTATAAGTAACTTATGAGTTCCAACAATTTTAGAGGATTCATATCTTAGTGCTCAAATGTCCAATTGATATGAACTATACTACATTGGAAAGCTATTAGAGTCTAGTACAATCAACACTCTAAATTAAGGTAACATGTAAGAAAGCAGAGAAGGTACTTCTACTTTCCATTCTTTCTCTAAGAGCTAAAGGATTCATAGCACTTGCAAACACAAATGGTAAATTTGGAAGTACTAACATCTCTCTGGTCACCACACAAGACTGATATCTCGTGTACCAAATAGGGCAATAGAAAAAGACATCTCTTTTGACCAAGAAAGAGAGAAAAAGATCAGGTGTGATTCATCCAATCGTAGAGATAAGTGAGCCAACTCTTACCAATCATGGTGCTTTTGGATTAAGGTAGTTACAATTTGTGTTGGAATAATCATCCTCATAAAAGTTTTCTTCATATACACAACAAGTTGCAATGAAATTCAATCCTAAAAACCTGATTTATCAAGAGGCTGGCCGTGGCCCGTGACTTCACCTACCAGTTGCTAATTGTCACACACGACAGTGGCCTTGAAGAGTGTACACTTGTACACTTGTTCAAACTGATATGAAATCTCGGATTTTTTTGTTTAATGCCAAGTCATCTTATTGCTACGCTAGTCCTCATACGATATATCCGCGACCTCTACATATACCTAACTATCCAAAATGCCCGGGTCGGAATATTTGGCACAATGAGCCTGAAGGCTGCCTTGGAGCTGAAGGAGCCCGAAAGTCGGCACCCGGGGACTTGCCGGTGTTTGATGTGAGCTACTTGCGCAATGCACATATAAAGAGAACTGGGGACTTGCCAGTATTTGATTTGAGCTACTTGCACAATGCACATACAAAGGTCCAGAGAAAGGACAGAAATGCGTGCGCAAAGCTGCTTGCAAGTTGCAAAGCACCCGTATGCAGCACGAATCACGACATACGAATAAGCGCGCGTTTGATAACAATGCGTGCGAAAAGGTGGTTGCAAGTTGCAAAGCAGCCGTATGCAGCACGAATCGCGACATAGGAATAAGCGGGCGTTTGATCACAGCTGATGCACAATGCGCATTGCCCAGATTCAATGCGCATTGCCCAGATTAGTACTTCCGCACGCAGAAGACAGACACACTTTTGAGAACCTTCACCAGTTCGCCCATGGGGGTTAGCTCAGGAATCCCTATGCATGGCTGCAGCAGCCCATCACAGCCTCATAGAGAAGGCTATCGTCGCCGCTCTTTGAGAAACATTGGTCATCGCATATTCTCTTCCATACAGGAGATAAACGAGGAGGAGTGGGAGGAAAATGAAGCAACGGAACAGAAGGAGATAGAGCGTGGCCACTTAAGCTCTACTGCAAAGCAGGAATCCTTCCGAGAAGATGTCCTTGTTTTCGCAGCTTCTTCGCCATCTTCTTCTTCATTGTTTTCGTCATCCAGTTCTTCCTCGTCGTCTTCTTCATCCTCTTTATCGTATTCTGACGCAAGCATGTTCCACGCTTTTACAGCCACACCACCCCAGAGTTCGCGAGATTCAGTATCCGTGTATCGCTCTGCCATTCTGATGCTAAGCATCACGTTGCTTCTGCTGCTTCTGCCTCCGATATTGCCAGCTCTCCCCCCTCCGCCTCCGGTTTTCATGTTGGTTCCCGTGGTAATTCTCATATGCCTCGTGTGGACAGTCCTTACGGTAAATACGAAGATCGCATCGTCCCATTCTCGAAGCAGGAGCTTTCATGCATAGGCCATCGTCTTGCTTTCCCTGCAAAGTGTTACGGTATTCTCGGTCTCTTCCATCCGTGCATTGAGACCCTTAGCATATCCAATTAAAGCCCCAGGATTAATGTGGGATTTATGTGCAAAGTACACGACTTTTGTGGATGGACTTATGTACAGAGTTTTCCCGTAAATACTCACGTTTATGTCTCTGATAGGTCACCCAAGTTATTCGCGCATTCAAATGCGTTGTATATCTACGAAACATGCAGATTCATCTGTTTCCGGTTCAACATTAGCAGTTGATCTACGCTATTTAAACGCAGTCATGCGACAGATAAATCCCGCACAGGCAGACAATGGGTCAGAGAAAAGAGAGAGAAAAGAAACAAATAAGAAGAAAATGCATTGCAGTACTCATGCGTTTCCGTAACTTAGATCTCGAGCAAGGAGTACTTACTCGCACATCTCAGCAGCGGCGACATGCCTTTCAATTGACCACCAGACTTCGAACAATGGAGAAGTAGCTCCGCACAGTTATCCACACGCAGTTAGGTAGAAACTTCTGGGTTTCTATTTTCTTTTGTGACAGAAGAAAAAAATCAAGGATAGGGGGAAATGAGCGAGACAAGGGTGGAGAGAACTCTCCATTTACATCTGACGCCTAAGATTGTCTTTCACATCTGTCATTGTGTGAGTAGGACGTGGGACAAGAGGCAAACGCAGCTGGGATCTCTTCCGTTTTGTGATGTGAAGAGATGAAAAACTGACTAAAATTTTCTCATAACACCTGTTGCCACACTTTGGTTTTCTATGAGAGGAATTGTTGATACAATGTGCTGATCCTAACTTCCAGCAGGTACAGCAGATGTGCTAAGTCATGTATCTTGATTTATTCTTTTAAGACAAAAGCTAAACCGAGCTTGCATTGTCTTTTTTGGGAATACAGTTCTCAATATGCTTATAATGCTCTATTAAAAAAACACTTCTTTTGCGAGAAGCCAGTTTAATCTATGATCTCGGACTGCGCGCCACTGACTTAAACTTAGAAGGACCCATGGATCTCTTAGATCAAGCTCCAGTAAGAGTAGAAGAGCTAGCACCTACTAGGTTTGACTAGAACGCCTTGCATCTACTACTAATGTACAGAATTTGAAGGTCTGTGAAAGATAAGAATTGAGAAAGCGTGACCTTAAGGCTAATCGAGGATCCTAGTTTCGACTGATAAAGGCTTTCCGCGAAGTACAAATTTAGTGTGCATCGGTGTCATCGAGAATGGCCGAAGATCAATGAAAAACACACCTAAAAGTTAGCAATTCATCTCAGCATAAGGATGAGTGTATTTTTGGCAAGTGCAAGCGTTGAGGCTTCAAACAGCACCCCGCGGAAGAGAGATACGTGACTCAACAACCAGCTTGTGGTGTAGGACAATTATGAAACCAAGGCCCTCGTTTGTGTTGGACAATCTGGAAAGCATGGCCTCAGCGCTAGTCAAGGAGACTGGTTTTAACCGACCACGAGCTGCCAAAGCATGTACATGTACGTCTACTGCTAATCCCCTTCATTTCTATGTATGGATTTATTAGGTAGCATATATAAGGTAGTGTCTACATGTATGGCCCAGACTAGTATATATATATATATATATATATATATATATATATATATATATATATATATATATATATATATATATATATCTATATATATCTATATATATATATATATATATATATATATATATATATATATATATATATAGACATACATACCATTGCGTGAACATAAGAGGCATCCTATACTATTTTGAGTGAATGGAAGAAACAATTGTTGGTTAATAGCTTCTACAATTGTGTGCTCATTATATAAATTGTCTTTTATAAATAGTCTTTATATCAATCGTCGAATGCTCTAGGAGTGGAAGGGAGTGCCGACACAGATGTGCAATAAGAGATGCTTGTGCTGCTAGACGCAATAAGAGATCCTTGTGCTGCTAGACACAACTGGCAGAGAAAAGCTGCTGCACAATTTGAAATGAGACTTAGATACTAAGCACTTGCACATTCAGTATTTGAGTCACTGAGGGGATTGAAGAACAACCTCTAGATGAGTTCAATCAATTTATTACGCACGTTCGAGATGAGTTCAATCAATCTATTACGCACGCATCAAAATAATGCACGTATTGGACTAATAACAAGCTCATTACAGAATTCGCTATATTTCATAGAGAAAAAGTTTCTGGATAATTTATTCACATAAGTTTCTCGTTCTCTAAGATATGAATTCATAATAAATTCTATGAAGGAGAACTTAGTTTCTAAATTAATATTAATTTTAGAAGCTTTCCGATCGAGTACTTCTAGTTTGTATATTTGCGTGTATCCGCTAATCGAAAAAGGCAATATACAAGATTCTGTATAAACATAAGTATAGTTTCCCAAATTGTCAATCATTTTTCACACACATTCAGCATTTGCATAGATTCTAGTACTTATTTTTTTTACCTGTATCTTTGGATGCACACACACAGACATGAATGTTGAAAACATATGTATGGGGTTTCGGTTTGTATACTTCAATGCTATTGCGGCCATAGGGAATGGACGACATACATGCGCTCGCTCATCAGAATATCATTGATTTCAAAGACCATGTGTTAATGTCCTCCATTGTTTTGCGAAATTCACTACAATAGATCGATGGTATACCGAGGTTTTTACCGAGGAAAATGAACGTGGCTTTATTTGCCGCGACGTCGGTGTAAAGGTCGGTGTGCACGTCGGTACCAAAGCGTCAGTATATGCATCGGTATATGCGTCGGAATATGCGTTGGTATACGCGTCGGTATTACCGACGCCTATACCGGCGTATATACCGAGGCTTGTGCTAGAATTACTATCGCCTATACCGTCTGGTGGGTGTACAGACAGTTATTCTGATGACACTACTGGGAGTACCGTCGCATATACCGATGACCATACATGCAAAAAGTTTTTTGGGCAGAGTTTTTTGTCTTTTGCTAGAGCAACATTATCATGATGTTTCTTAACAAAAGACAATACACTCTACCCAAAAAAAACCGAGTACATGTGATGTGTACTCTAATGACAACCGAAATATGATTTCATGAAACAGAGTATTATTGGACACAAAAGAGATAATCAGAATGAACTATGAACCA
This sequence comes from Ceratopteris richardii, assembly GCA_020310875.1. Classification (NCBI taxonomy): domain Eukaryota; kingdom Viridiplantae; phylum Streptophyta; class Polypodiopsida; order Polypodiales; family Pteridaceae; genus Ceratopteris; species Ceratopteris richardii. Next base: position 118,365,551 of record CM035437.1, on the reverse strand, counting down.
TGTACAAAAGAAGTTGAGTGTGGCAAACCACTGTCATATATGACACTTTTATAAAATGTGGCAAAGCAATGTATTGCCATATGAAAATCAAATACAAAATATTGGTCTTCCACTGCCATACACATGCAAAGAACGTTCCATATCAACCGTCTTGCAACAAAGAACATTAATGGAATGAGATAAATTCACATGAAAATTACAAACAACAAGTAAAAACCAAGTTCTTAAATTAATTACCTCATCGCAAACGCTCCCATGAAACTACCGCACCGCGTCCGTCCAAGTCCTGCAATAGTGCAGTCAACCCATGACTATATCCGTAAGACTCCTCCGTTCGTGTTGGAGGACGACCCATTGCCAGCTCGTGAAGCAAATATAAAAAGATTAGCTAATTTTCTAACCACTTTTGCATAGGCTTAGAGTTAACTATGCAAAACTTCATTGCCTTCTCTTTGAAAGCTGCATCTATTTTTCTTTGCAATCCTTTACCTTGTGGTTCATCGCCTACGAGACGAACATCTTCATCATCGCTCCATAAGCAAGGCATTTCCAGATCCGATATACGTAGAAACTTAGTTATGAATACAAGAGATTCTTGTACAAGCTATCCCTTTGCTATGCTACCCTCTGGACGTGCTCTCTATCGAACAAACCCTTTTAATGTCTTCATAAAGCGCTCTAAGAAGAACATCCATCGATTATGGACAGTTCCTGCTATTGCAACTTCATCTACCACATGGACCTGTAAATGAAGTTGAATAGTGAGAATACTTGTGGGAAAGTATTTCTCTACCATACAAACAGCCTCGATAGCATTGAGTCTCACACTCTCTATGCTATCTCTATTTATCTCTTTAGAAGATATCCACCGTACTAAAGAACTAATTTTATAAATGGTTTTTCATACATCCTCTAAAAGATAATCTTTTAGGTCTACAAGGAGCACAAACTGTAAAAACTTGTGCCAATCATGAGACTTGAGTCCTGCAAGATCGTCGTTTTGTGTGAAAGTAGTCTTTAGACACCTCATGCATCCAGTAGGTGTACGAAACTCTGAAATTATTTTCTTCACTTGTTGCTCTTCCATCCTGCGAAGCACCCAAGTAGCTCTTGGTAAGGATACTGTTCCGTTGGGCTTAGTAATTGCCCACAACTCTCGCATACGACCTCGCTCTTCTAAGTCCTCCCTTTGTGCTTTGCTTTCTTTCTTTTCGATCAATGTTTTCCAAAGAATCTCGCCCACATTCTTAAAAATATGCATCGGGTCTACCAAATGATTGATCACCAATTCACTCCAATAAGGGAGTTCATGAAAAATGGACAACCGTTTCATGCCAGCAACTAGATTTTCTGAATCCCATAGTTGTTTCCAATTGCTAGCTTTCATTTGGTGTTGCGCTTGTCGACCAATTTGTCCTTCACGTAAAACATGTCCATCACGCAAATATCTATGATGTCCTTCATAGACTCTTTTACATAGTGCTTTGGAATAGCGTGCTTCGAGTCGTGGTCTGCATAAAGGACAAGCATGATAACCCAAAATCGATAAACCTGAGCATTCACCATAACCAGGCGAATTATGCATTGTCCACATAAGTATGCCTTGCACTCGCACGTCTCGTCTTCTTATAGGTTGAGACATGTCACGCATAGTAATCCTTGTTGATATATTTAGGTAGTGATGTGTGTGAACACACTAGGACCACCGCGGCACTTTTTTTCCCTCTTTAGGAGGTTTTTTTTTCCCTTGGCTTGTATATATGCCTATTTCCCTAATGGGCTACTTATCTTTGTACATTCTCTAGTAATACATTCACTATTGTGTGTTTGCGCTCGAAGCTTCTTCTTCTTCCTTGTGCTGTTCACGTGCTTTCGCAGACATCTATCTCCAACAATTGGTATCAGAGTAGGTCATCGCTTCATCTAGGGCGCCATCGACACTCCTCCGTTTGTAGTCTCAGATTCGCACGAGATTTGGTGAGCATACTCAGAGTGTTTCAGAGATCAAAACATCTTCGCTCTGTGGTGCCGAGATCGCCATCTGAGCTGGTTTCGACCTCCGAACACACTATCACAGCACTTGTGCAGGCTATTTCATCTTTTTTTTCCAAAGGTATATACCAGTTTTTGTTTGCCAGTTTAAGCGTCTCGAAGTCTGCTATAGGTCTATCAGAACTCGTCTGGGCAGTTCTGTTCAACTTTTTGAGATACAGTCAATTTTCTACATCAAGGTATTTTAGTCACCGGCCATGGCTGAAAGTAGTGATGTATTCCGTATGTTGGCTGTTGAGGATAAGTTGGATGGTACCAACTACCCATTGTGGGCTTATATGATGCGACATGTATTGGTTGCAAAAGGATTATGGAACATTGTGCAGGGTGTTGAAAGACATCCTGTTACACCTCTGACTACAAGTACTGCAAATACAGGTGTTGGAGCTGATGAAGATGGTATCGAAGATGATATTCCGCAGATTCTTGTTCGTGCTTCTATTTCTGTTGCACCTACTATAGAGCATATTCGCTGGGATGGCAGAGATGCCCAGGCACATGCATTGATAGCTTTGTCTGTCAAACGTGCCATTATTCCTCATATTCGCTCTTGCAGAACAGCTAAGGATGCTTGGGATACACTTATCACATTGTACCAAGCTAGGAATGAGGCTCGTGTTACTTACCTCCGAAAACAGTTGGAGAGTGAGCACATGAATGAAGCTGATTCTATGGACAGTTTCCTAATGAAGATCAAAGACTTGAAGGAACAGTTGATTTCTGCTGATGAGGTTATACCAGATAGCTCACTTGTGCAGACCATTCTGAATGGTCTTCTTGATTCATATCAGACTTTTGCTTCTACTCTTCGGTTGATGATGAAAGGCAATCCAAATGCCTTATCATTTGAGGAGTTAGTCTCTGTTCTGTTGCAGGAAGATTAGTCCAGGCAAACAGGTCCATTATGCGAGTTGCAGATCAAGCTTTCCTAGCTAGTCAGAAGGGCAAAGGAAAATGGAGCTCTTCAACGAGTAAGCAGAAATCTGCTAATTCTGCATATTCAAAGAAGGAAGATAAAGATGAGAAGAAATCAGAAAAGCAGAAATTGTTTTGTAAGTACTGTAAAGGGAATGATCATATCATAAAGAACTGTCCAAAATTGGCTGCTAAAGAGGCAAAGAAGAAAGAGGCTAGAATGGTTGTTGCAGAGGCCTCTACACCAAAAACAGAGTCTGCAAATCTTGTGCACGAAGAAGAATGGGCGTTTACTACTGTCTACAGTTTTGACCCATCTTCTCATGAGCAGTGCATGTCTGCAGTAGACTTAGATGTTTGGTATTTTGACAGTGGGGCAACCAAACATATTACCTCGCAGCGTAGTTTCTTCTCTTCACTCGAGCCTGCCCCTACAAGGAATACTGTTACATGTGCCAACAACTCCTCTTATCTTGTTATGGGAGTTGGTAAGATCATTTTGACTACTGCTGATGGTAGTTCTTTCACTTTGTCAGATGCTTTATTTGTGCCAAGGATCAAGAAGAATCTGTTATGAGTTTCTACATTAGCCAAGATTGGCTTGGTTGTGAAATTTATTGATAACAGATGTACATTTCATGATCTGTCAAATGGCGATGTTATTATTGCTTCTAGCATTTTATGTCGTGGGCTGTATAAGCTCATAGACTATGAAAGATTTGTGAATGATTTGGCATGTGCAGTTCATGATTCTCAGGCTATGTCAGATGCAAAGCTTTGCCATGCACGCTTTGGTCATCTGAATTTTGCTAGTTTGCTACGCCTACAAAAATCTGAAATGGTGTCCTCTTTGCCCAAACTTGAGGCACCTGGAAAACATGTTTATGAAGGCTGTATTTTGGGCAAAAGGTAGCGTTCCTCCTTTCCAAAAGATGGTTCAGCTCGGGCTACACAAAAATTGCAGCTTGTATATAGTGATGTTTGTGGTCCTATGAAGACACCCTCTTTTGGAAATTACCTTTACTTCGTGACTTTCATTGATGATTTTTCCACGCATGCATGGGTATATCCACTCAAAGTAAAGTCCGAAGTTTTCATGTGCTTTAAGCAGTTTTTGGTTTTGGGTGAAAATCTGTGAGCATGTAAAATGGGCACCCTCCGTTTTGATCGAGAGGGGAGAATATATGTCTTCTGATTTTAATGCATTTCTAGTTGAACATGGGATAAAACATCAGTGTAGAGTGCCGTATACACCTCAACAGAATGGAGTTGTTGAAGGAAAGAACATGTCACTCATGGAGATGGCGAGGTGCATGGTCAAGAGTTAGGCTTTACCACATAGTTTTTGGCTTAAGGCTGTCATGTGTGCAACATATGTACTGAACAGGTGTCCCACTAAAATGCTGTAGTCTATCACTCCATATGAGGCTTCGCATGACTGCAATCCATCTGTTGCTCATCTGCGTGTTTTTAGTTGTTTGGCATATGCACTAGTGCTTGAACAACATCGCAGAAAATTGGATGATAAGGCAGTAAAATGTATTTTTGTTGGGTACAGTTCTGAAAGTAAAGGCTATCGTCTGTATCATCCACAGACTAAACGCATTCTGGTTAGCCGTGATGTTGTCTTTGTGGAAGATGCTATTCAGCCATTGCTTTTATGTACTAAGGAGACATTTGTTAGCTCTAAAGACATGTATGATACTTTGATGCCTCTTTTTACAGGTGGATAGTCTAGTGCTGGTCCTAATGAGGCAACTTCTCAACCTTTGCAGGTTTCATATGATGATGCAGATCATTCCATTTCTGATGCAGATTTACATGATGCACTTGTTGATGAGAGAGCTAATATTGAGCAGGCAAAAACTATGCCAAAATGGCTGGTGCAGACTCTGCGTGACAGTAAATTAGATGCACCTTTGTCATATCGTACTCGTCCAGGCTCTCATAGTGCCTCCTTTTGCATCAGATTGCTATGTTATGGTTGCGTCTAGTCTCTGTGATGAGAATGAGCTTGTTTCTTTTGATGAAGCACATAATTCAAAAAATTGGATGGCTGTTATGCAATCTAAATATGATGCTATAATGAAGAATGGTACATGGTCTTTATGTGACTTGCCTCCTTGCAAGAAGACCATTGGCACTAAGTGGGTATACAAGTTGAAGCGTAAACCTGATGGTACAGTTGACAGGTATAAGGCTAGGCTTGTTGCAAAGGTTATGCGGAGGAAAGAGGCATTGATTTTGATGAGACCTTTACACCTAGATGCCGTATGACTACTTTTTGGAGCATTTGTGCACTTGGAGCCCATCATGGTTGGAATGTATATTAGTTGGACATTAAAACAACATTTCTGAATGGTGACTTGCATGAGGAAGTGTTTGTTTTTTAGCCCCGTGGCATTGTGCAAAAAGGACATGAAAACCAGGTGTGTAGGTTAAAGAAGGCATTATATGGTTTAAAGCAAGCACCACGTGCTTGGTATGAGAAGATACATGCCTATTTGGTTGCACATGATTTTGAGAATAGTCCAACTGAAAGCACCTTAATGGTTAAGCGTGCTAATGATGTGCTTCTAATCATTGTTGTCTATGTTGATGACATGCTTCTCACTGGTCCTATTGAGAAGCATATTGCTGATTTCAAGGCTCATTTGCATGCCTCATTTGAGATGTCTGATTTGGGGCATTTGCATCACTATTTGGGCATTCGGTTTATGCAAGTTGATGGTGGAATGGCTTTGTGTCAAATGAAATATATTGACACATTATTGCAGCGTTTTGGCCTTGAAGACTGTAAGCCTATTACCACTCCTATGGAGATAGGTTTACGATTGAGTCTTCATGATGCTAGAGATGCATTTGATGCTGTTCTCTATCAGCAGGTTGTTGGATGCTTGATTTACTTATGCATTACTCGGCCAGATATTCAGTTTGTTATCTCATAGATGAGCAGGTTTATGCATTGCCTAGGAGTCACACATTGGAAGGCGGTTAAGCGCATCTTTTGCTACTTGAGTGGTACTCAGCTACTTGGGTTGTTTTATCCCAAGGGGGGATCACTACAGCCAGATTTGCATGCTTTTTCTAACTCAGATTGGGCTGGTTGCTATGACACTCGTGTGTCCACCAGTGGTTTTTGCTTCATGCTTGGTAGCTCATGTATATCTTGGTTGAGCAAGAAGCAGCCTACTTTGGCCACTTCTAGTTGTGAGGCTGAGTATAGGGCAGCTTTCACAGCGACTGTTGAGTGTGTGTGGCTCAGACGCCTTATGGCTGATTTGGGTGTTGGTTAGTCTTCTGCCACCACCATCTTCACTGATAGTCAGAGCACATTGGCAGTTGCGAGGAACCTTGTTTTCCATGCTCGCACTAAGCACATTGAGGTGCATTATCACTATGTTAGGGAGAGGTTCTCTGTTGGGGAGATCAGCTTGGCATATGTGCCCACGCAGGAGAACATTGCAGACCTTTTTACGAAGGCTCTGCCTAGGGAGAAGTTTGAAGCTTTCCGCAAAGCTTTGGGCTTACTTCCTTTTTTGGAGTGATTTCCACATAGCTTTGCACTTCCTTATACATGAGTGCCAGCTCCTTGTTCACCGCATCACTCCCAAGGGGGATTTGTTGATATATTTAGGTAGTGATGTGTGTGAACACACTAGGACCGCCAAGGTACTTTTTTCCCTCTTTAGGAGGTTTATTTTTCCCTCGGCTTGTATATATGCCCATCGCCCTAATGGGCTACTTATCCTTGTATATTCTCTAGTAATACATTCACTCTTGTGTGTTTGTGCTCCAACCTTCTTCTTCTTCCTTGTGCTGTTCACGTGCTTCCGCAGACATCTATCTCCAACAATCCCATCCCATAAAATGCACAGTTCTTCCACAAGTGGTGCAAAATATACATCCATGTTTTTTACCTTATACTTACCTCGTACAATAAGAGCTAATATTAAATGAACTTTCTTTGTGGCCAACCATGGTGGGATATTATAATTGACAAAACATACAGGCCACGTGCTCCATGAAGAACTGCGTAATCCAAATGGATTCACTCCATCCATAGCTAGGCCTAGACGTATGGACCGAGGCTCACTAGCAAACTCTGGACACTTACTATCTATGTGCTTCCAAGCATCAGAGTCAGCTCGTACTCGCATTACATTATCCGTAGACCTACTCTTTGTATGCCATGACATTAACTCAGTTATAGATTTGCATCTAAACATGTTCTTAATTCATGGAATGATACGAAAGTGGCGAAGAACCTTTGCGGGGATTGCTTCGCCTACAACGTCTTCTCTAAATCTATTTGCTCCACACTTTGGACATATGTGGAGATGCTCATACTCATTCCGAAAGAGAATGAAATCATTTGTACAAGCATGAATTTTAGTATAATCCATTCCAATGGACTGTAAAAGTTTTTTTGCATCTCCACGTGTAGGAGGCATGTCATTGCCCTCTGGCAAAAATTGATCTTTAAGAAGCCTGCAATAAGCAATTAAAATGATATCAGTAAATGAAGTTATTGTGATACAACAATGAAAGCCAATTTGTTCTCCACTTACTTGAACAATTCAGTGACACTACTATCTGACCATCCATAAATGGATTGCAGATTGAGCATCGCGAGTGAAGCACGTAGTACAGATATCTTTGCTCCATTGTAAAGTGGTAAACGAGCTAATCTTCGCATGTTTTCATATTCTTCATCAACTTCTGATCGTGGAATTTCTGTTGTGTCTATGAAACTCTCGACACCTTCTTCACCATCATGATCTTCGTCCATCTCATAAAATGCTTCAAGTATCTCTTCCATATGTTCATTCTGTGTAATATTATTAGTGCTTGCTTGTACGTCTAAGTCCATTTTTGCTCTCTTTTGTCCATGAGAGGTTATCAGTGCAATATCGTTTGGGTCCATCTGCTCACCTGGGGGACCATGCGAATGATAGCGTAGGTTTTCCAAACGACTCCTATCAAAGGATTCATACTCTCTAACATGTGCAGTACAAATCCATTGTTTCCGATAAATTTGATACTTGCACTATGTGCAAGGACATGCCATTCTCTCTTCAGGATCCAAAGAAGCCATTTGCTATAATATGGATATTTTAGAACTTTTTTTTTTATTAAACCTAAAAATCTAACTCTTAAGACTTAAATCTGAAATACTAAACTTAAATACTTAAATACCTAAAAAAACTTAAAACCCTAATTTTAAAACCCTAATCTATATAGCTATCCCATTTTATCTATATATTCGGATTTTTTCTTGATTGATCCTATTACATATATATATATATATATATATATATATATATATATATATATATATATATATATATATATATATATATATATATATATATATATATATTTATTTATTTATTTATTTATTTATTTATTTATTTATTCAGATTTTTTTCCTCTTAATTGAGTTATATGTATGCCTAAACCCTAAAACCCTAATTTTAAAGATCTAGTCCTAAATTATGTATATTTCTATACACATGTGTATATACATGTATATATGTATTATATGTGTATGTGTATGTGTGTATATATGTTATGTAGCTGTTAAAACCCTAAAACCCTAATCCAAATGACCTAGACCTTAAACATGTATATATATGTATGCATGTGTATATATATGTGTATATGTATATATATGTGCATAAAGATAGATGTATAAGTATGTGTGTTTGTGTATTGTATATATATATTCACTCTATTTAAACTGATAATATTTAAACCTATTTTTATATATTTAATCATCTATATTTCATTTATTTATTTAAAATACTAGTTCTTATCATATTTTATTATCTATAAAATTATCCTACCTTATATATATATATATTATTTATATATTCAAATTTTGTCCTTACTTAATCCTATTTTTATATATTTAATTATAAATATTTAACTAAATTTTTTAAAACACTAGTTCTTTTTATATTTATTTATCTATATAATTATCCTATTTTATATATATATTTAATTATATATTCAGATTTTTTCATTATGTAATCCTATTTTTATATATTTAATTTTATATATTTAATTATATATATTTAATTAAATTATTTAGAACACATGTTCTTTTTATATTTATTTATGTATATAATTATCTGATTTTATATATATATTCAGATTTTTTCCCTACGTAATCCTATTTTTATATATTTCATCTTATATATTTAATTATATATATTTAATTAAATTATTTAAAACACTAGTTCTTTTTATATTTGTTTATGTATATAATTATCTTATTATATATATATATATATTTATTTATATATTCAGATTTTTCCTTATGGAATCCTATTTTTATAAACTTAATTTTATATATTTAACTAGATATATTTAATTAAAACCCTAATCTTAAAATTCTTGATCTAAAATATGTATATTTTTGTATGCATATGTATCTACATGTATATATGTATTATATGTGTATGTGTATGTGTGTATATATGTTATGTAGGTGTTAAAACCCTAAAACCCTAATCTTAAAGAGTTAGACTTAAATCTGAAATACTAAAATACTTAACCACCAATAAAAATCTAAACCCCTAATCCTAAAACTCTAATCGTATTTTATATATATATTTATTTATATATTCGGATTTTTTTCTGATTTTTCTCTATATTTTTTCTTAATATAAATATAATTGAGTTATATGTATGTCTAAACCCTAAAACCCTAATCTTAAAGATCTAGACCTAAGATATGTATATCTTTGTATACATGTGTATATATGTATTATTTGTGCATGTGTATGTGTGCATATATGTTATGTAGGTGTTGAAACCCTAAAACCCTAATCTTAATGATTTAAATCTAAAATATGCATATTTTTGTATGCATGTGTATCCACATGTATGTATGTATTATATGTATATTTGTGTTTGTGTATATATGTTATCTACATATTCAAACCCTAAAACCCTAATCAGAAAGACTTAGACTTAAATCTGAAATACTGAAACCTAAATACCTAAACACCTATAAAAATCTAAACCCCGAATCTTAAAACCCTAATCATATTTTATATATTTATTTATTTATATATTCAGATTTTTTTTCTTATTTTTCTCTATATTTTTTCTTAATATAAACATAATTGAGTTATATGTATATCTAAACCCTAAAACCCTAATCTTAAAGATCTAGACCTAAAATATGTATATTTTTGTATACATGTGTATCTACATGTATATATGCATTATATGTGCATGTGTATGTGTATATATATGTTATCTACGTATTAAAAACCTAAAACCCTAATCAGAAAGACTCAGACTTAAATCGGAAATACTAAAACCTAAATACTCAAACACCTATAAAAATCTAAACCCCTAATCCTAAAACCCTTATCATATTTTATATATATATTTATTTATACATTGAGATTTTTTTTCTTATTTTTCTCTATATTTCTTCTTAATATAAATATAATTGAGTGATATGTAGGCCTAAACCCTAAAACCCTAATCTTAAATATCTAGACCTGAAATATGTATATTTTTGTATACATGTGTATATACATATATATATATATATATATATATATATATATATATATATATATATATATATATATATATATATATATATATATATATATATATATATATATATATATATATATATATATATATTATATTTGTATGTGTATGTATGTGCAAATAGCGTAAAAACCCTAATCCTATTTTTAAATATTTGATGTAAAAAAAAAACTTCAAAATAAAAATAGGATTATATGTGTGTATGTATGCATGTGTGTATATATGTGTGTGTATGTATGCATGTGTACATGTGTGCATGTGTATGTATGCATGTGTGTGCGTGTGTATGTATGCATGTGTATACATGTGTGTGTATGTAGGCATGCATGTGTGTGCATATGTGTGTACGTGTGTGTATGTATGCATGCATGTGTGTGTATGTGTATGCATGTGTATACATGTGTGTGTTTGTGTATGTGTGTGTATGTATACATGCATGTGTGTATATATGTGTATGTATGCATGTGTGTATATATGTGTGTTATATGTATGCATGTGTACATATGTGTGTGTATGTATGCATGTGCATACATGTGTGTGTATGTGTATGTGTGTGTATGTATGCATGCATGTGTGTGTATGTATATGTGTGTATATATTGGATGCATGCATGTGTGTATATATTTGTGTGTATGTATGTGTGTATGCATGTGTGTGTATGTATGCATGTGTGTCTATGTGTATATGTGTGTATGCATGCATGTGTGGATATGTGTGTGTGTGAATGTATATGTGTGTATATATGTATGTGTGTATATGTGTGTGTGTATGTGTATGTATGCATATATGTATATATGTGTGTGTATGTATGTGTGTATGCATGTGTGTGTATGCATTTGTGTATATGTGTGTATGCATGCATGTGTGTATATGTGTGTGTATGTATGCATGCATGTGTGTATATGTGTGTATATATATGTGTGTGTACGTATGTGTGTATATGTGTGTGTGTATGTGTATGTATGCATATGTGTATATATGTGTGTGTATTTATGTGTGTATGTATGTGTGTATGCATGTGTGTTTATGTATGCATGTGTGTAAATTTATGTGTGTGTATGCATGCATGTGTGTATATGTGTGTGTGTATGTAAGCATGCATGTGTGTATAGGTGTGTGTATGTAAGCATGCATGTGTGTACATGTATGTGTGTATGTATGCATGTGTGTACATGTATCTATCTTCCTTTCTTTCATTATTCTTTATCTCTCACTCACTCTCTCTCTCTCTCTTTCTCTCTCTCTCTCTCTCTTTCTTTCTCTCTCTCTCTCTCTCTCTCTCTCTTTCTCTCTCTCCTCCTCTCTCTCTCAATAGAGAATAAAACAATCACTTACATATCCCTCTTTTGGATCGTTGTCGTCAAAGCATAATGTATGTCGTCTATCGTCCAATTCCAAACAATCGACGCCAAAGAGCTTCTGCAAAATCAAAACAAAGAGAAATTATAAAACCTAAAGCATAGAGAAACACAAATGCTAACAGTACGCGCAGCACTTACCAAGATGTGAGATCTAAGCTGAGAGAGAGTGTGTGTGTGTGTAGAGAGACAGGTCTGTGTGTGTGTGTGTGCACAAGACAATGCAGGTCGCAATTCGGTTCACGCGCACAAGTTTGACAGAAGACCAACAGTACTCAAACACGTGCAAAAATGTGAAGTTTTGCTCTCGGGTTCGTGGTATGTTTAAAACTCGCCGCTGGTATAGGCGTGGGTATGGGTGTCGGTATACGCGTCGGTAGTTCCAAGTAAATTACTGACACTTATACCGATGCCCATACCGACGCCTATACCGGCGCATATACTGGCGGCTGCGGGCCACACTGACGATCCGTTTAAAAGGGTCATACCAATGGTCACTTGACCGTCGGTATCTCTAAGTGACATTTTTCGAGGCCCATACCGACGCCGACTATGACCGTCGGTATATTCAACGTCGGTATGCCCCTCATATGTTGTAGTGATTGTTAATACTTGGAAAAATATAGCCTTTGAACTTGTTTATCTTTTCCAGTTGACACATCCTCCTTGGCATGTGTATCGTAGCATGTCAATGCATTCTTGCACAATCCAATGCCCTTTCATATAGCGAAAAACCTTAAGGTTAAACTATGGTAATTTCTGGGATATTTTCTATTAAACTTGTTTTCAATATACCTGAGAATTTATCAAAGAACGTTTATTAAGAAAATTTTTACTAACTTGAGAAAAAAGATGCAAATGAGTTCGGGGAAGAAGTATCATACATACTTATCTCTAACTGAATCCTAAACCTCAAATAGTTTTAATGAAGTTCAAAGTGTATACAAAGATATACTCAGGAGCTGATTAAATTGTAAAAGATGAAACAAGCGAAGGTAGAGGCGTTAGTAATTATATTCTAAAATTTAAAAGAACCTTAGAAGTACTTGCATCTATAAGAACATCTAAAAATGAAGATATGAAATTCAATAGTTCGCTTATTGGTTTTGGATCGAATGAAATGTGGAAGCCCCTCATCACATCTATAATAACAAGCGACAATTTCTCTTCCCTTTGGAAACCATTATGCTTATTAATGAGATTGATAATGATAACATTAGTAATGCAATGAGTTAAATGTTAATCAATGTGAGATGCTTTGTTGATCATCCTATAGAGGAGGAACAAGCAAAGGTAGCACAAGGAGCTTTCAAGTTGTTGGAAAAATATTGAACAATCAAACAAGCAATGATCTAGTTAATGAGAGTAATTGTGCCAACACACAAGGAGGAGTAAGAGGATGCCTCAAAAATCCAAGAAGATGTCGAAGACTGTGAATGCCAAAACTTGCATGATTGGGACTTATCACCCTATCAATTATGTAGAACTCTCCATCTAGAATCTATGTCTAAATTCCCATGGTTTAATTAAATAAACAACTGAAAAACACTTTATGTGAGATCTAGATTAGTCTTCTTTTTTCTACGAAAAGGACGTTTAGTCGAAGCCTAATCTTCCATGCTTTAATTAAATAAAGAACTCAATAATAAGGAACTCACATGCTTTATGTGAGATCTAGAGTATTCTATATTGCAACGCTACATCCTCGTTATTATATCCAGTCGCCTTAAACCTAATCAACCCACGAAGCATGTATTTTCCCCTAAATAGGTGAGCATTTCTTAATTCGAGTTTTTGTTATGTCCTGGGGAGTTCTCTATGCGAAGGTATTGAGGAGGACCTATTTACGCAAGCTTATCGTCTTCAACGTTCTCTGAAGATTGACATATAACGCATCAACCATGAAACAGCCCACGAAAAATATGTAGAAGCATATTATTATTGCAGAAATCGTATACTAGCAATAAACGTTTTCAGAGCCTCTCTTTTATTTGTGTCATCAGTAACGAGCATACACATGTGCGTGTGATGATTATCCCATTTAATCGCATGCAAACACACATGCACATGTGCGTGTGATTGTGTGTTTATGTGTATGGATGCGTGAGTATGCATGTATGTATGTACGAATGCGTACAAGTGTCCTGCGTAAAGTGAGCGAGATATATGTTAATGTGCTTGCACGCATAAGTATTTTAGATTGTGAGGAGTATAGTTATACTTAAAGCTGACGAAGCATATGGTTGATAGCTGGTATTCAAAATGCAACGGGAGCTCTAAATGCAAGCATTTTCTAGCGACGTACTTGAAAAAAATTTGACATGGTCCAAAGTGGTATGGCATCTTGTCCGATAGTTCTGCTTATAATTGCGAATTTGAAGATAAGCGGCATCCATCGTTCGACACATTTTAGGCCAAAACTTTCTTACCGTAACCTGTTTCATTGGAGAAGCTGTTGGTAAGTCATTATTCGGCTATGTCCACATCATTACAGTTGCAACCTCAAAGACATGAAATCCCTCAAGTTGCACAATTGCGCACACTATCCGCAATTAAAGGATATCAAGCAATCAATGAAAATAAGTTCCCCTTTGCAATCATGGTTGGAACTTCGAAGACAGATAGGCGTACAGTTTACATGTTCTTACAGATATGCATGCCGTTACACACATATAATGAATACATACATAGACACATACACATGCATACACACACACAACACATGCATACGGACATATAGATACACATACATACACACAGATGCATATATATATATATATATATATATATATATATATATATATATATATATATATATATATATATATCATTTTATAACAATATAGACACACACACACATTATATATATATATATATATATATATATATATATATATATATATATATATATATGAGCTACAGGGAAGGAACTCATAAATTTTGTAATATATACCCTGAAAAGTCGCAGGCATACTGAAAAGGCGTAGCACAAAAGTTGTAATTTTTTACAAGTTAATGAAAGAGGAGTCACGCAAAGCAGACGGCGTCATGTCGCCAGATTGTTGGTCTAGGCGAGAGGCTGCAGTGGAGTGCAGTTATCGAAATTCTATGTAATCTGAGTATCTCATCAATTCTATTGATTAAGCTTAATTAAGTCTTAATGAAGTATTAAAGATTAATGGGTTAATGCGATAAGTAAAGACGTACACAGTAATTGTGTAAAGTTGAAGTATTTTGGTAAACATATTCAAAACAGTTAATGTGGGAAGTCTGTGAAGGGATATACTTTGAGTCTGTAGATTGGGAAAATACAAAGAGGGCCTCTGTTTACAGACCCCTAACCATCCGAAGAACCCAGAGTTGAATTAACTTTAAATCGTTAAGGTTTAACACTAGCGCCGTCTATGGAAAATGGAGTAGCTAATTGAATAAGAAGGTTAAGGTTCGAAGAAGAATCTTTTGATATATGCCGCTAACACGCTCCGATGTATCATACCCCAAATACGATAGAGATCAACATCCCTAGGCAGTTAGGAACTTATTAGGAATACCCCCTGGTGGTAGAAGTGCAAGACAATTAAGTTCAGTTGCAGAAGGTTTAGTTCAGCCAGACAACGGCAATTCCGATGGCAGTTGGGTAGCACACGGCGAGAATCCGATGCATTCCGGTGAGATTTCGATCCCTTTTGAAGAAAGTATGGTGACCGTGCAACCGGGTCCGGTGAGAATTCGTTGATTTTAGGTGAGAGTTTGATATTACCTGGTGACAACTCGAAGTTTTTCGGTGAAATTACGGTGCTGTTCAGTGGAAACTTACTGCGTTCACCATTTCTCAGTGCAAGTTTAGCCAATTTCGACACTAAGGTTGAGGAAGGGCTATTAGATTTGGAACTAAGTAATCGGTTTAACAAAATTTTAGGACCGGCAAGTGAACAGTTGACCATACAGTCCCGGAACATCAAGAAATATCTTCCCAAAATTCAGGTAACAACAACAACGCCAACAACAACAGTACCATGAGTGGCTCACAACAACAACAACAACAACAACAACAACAACAACAACAACAACAACAACAACAGATTGTTCCACCACCTCCGGGACCAGCGGGGCTCACATAGATAAAATTTTGAGGTTTTCTGGGAGATGATCCTGGGGCGCATGTATGGACCTTTGAGATTAATTATGCAGTTCTGAATTACCCAGCAAATCTTGCATATAAAGCTATTGTGTTCCTATGAACTCTCGTTAACGAAGCTGTACGGTGGCTAATGGAATATGATTTGAACCACTTCCGATAGTACAATGATGTGAAGGATGCATTTCTACAAGGATTTCGATTAAAGAAGAATCCAGCTGAAATTTTTTATTACCTCCAGAATAATAGGCAGAAGCCACACCAAAATGTATAGGATTATGCCACGCTATTTCGGACTCATTTACGACCGTTACCAACAGTGCATGCCAATCTACCAGACAATGTTATCACTCAGTGGTTCATCAATGGATTAAAGCCCCAATTGAAACAAATCATGATCATACGTTGTGTGAGAGGATTGACTTTGGATGTCGTAATCGCTATGGTGTTACAATTAGAAAATAAAGTGGGTGGATTCACTGAAGATCTAGAGTGGCTAACGGCATCCACGCAATCCAACGAGGATACTTTGAAACAAATTTACTATACCAAATGCAAAAATCCAGGGCACAATAGCTCAACATGCGCTCTGAATCAAATGTATTGTGCCATTTGCCATACAACAAACCACACTATGGAGACTTGCTCGTATAATGCAAAGGTACAAAATAGAGCAGCTGTTAATGCCATCATTCAGTAGCAACAACAACGAGCCAACCATTATGTACCACCACAGATGAAGGATACCCCATTCCAGGGATACAAGAATTATCGAGGAGGATGGTCAAATAATTTTGGACAAACCCAGTGGAATGCAGGACCATTAGGTGAAGGTGCACCTCTTCCACCCCCTAAATGTCATTTTTGCGGTGCAATAGGGCATATCTATCGGTACTGTAAAGATGCGGCCGAGTACGATAAGAAGAAAAAGAAACGAAAACATCCAATGGCGAACAGGATGTATATTTTGGTAGTCGACACTCAAACAACAAGAGTCCAAACATGTTCAGGAAAGCAATTATAGCCAGCTGAAGAGATTTTTGAACCTGGAATTCGTGAACACTAGAAGGTGTTTACTAAAGGAAGTAAGTGGGCAACCCAAGAACAAGCTATTCTCCATGATCCAGTTCCGGTAATGCATCAAAGCATACCGTCGAAAGTACTAGAAGGGCGAGACTTGACTCAAATAGTATCGAAGTCCATACTGGAGATCGTACCGAAAAGAGTCAAAACTGATTCGGTGTGGGATGTTCTGTCCAAGGCATCAATTACATTGCCCTTTGGGTCAACTATTGGCTTTGGTCCCTACAGTGCATGCATATAAAAATTCATGTATGCATATGCATATGCATGCATGTATGCATGCATATGTATATATATATGCATGTATGTATGTATGTATGTATATATATATGCATGTATGTATGTATATATATATATGTATGCATGTATGTATGTATATATGCATGCATGTATGTATATATGTATGTATATATGCATGCATGTATGTATATATGCATGCATGTATGTATATGCATGCATGTATGTATATATGCATGCATGTATGTATATATGCATGCATGTATGTATATATATGCATGCATGTATGTATATATGCATGCATGTATGTATATATGCATGCATCTATGTATATATGTATGCATATGCATGCATGTATGTATATATGCATATGCATGCATGCATCTATGTATATATGCATATGTATATATGCATACATGTATGCATGCATACATCCATGTATATATGCATATGCATGCATGCATGCATGTATATATGCATATGCATGCATGCATGCATGTATATATGCATATGCATGCATGCATGCATGTATGCGTATGTATGCATGCATGTATGCATATAAAAAAAATATAAAAATTCATGTATGCATACAAAAATATAAAAATTCATGTATGCATATATGTATATATGCATATGCATATGCATGCATGCATGTATGTATATATCCATATGTATATATGCATGCATGTATATATGCATATGCATGCATGTATGTATGTATGTATGCATATGCATGCATGTATGTATGTATGCATATGCATGCATGCATGTATGTATGTATGCATATGCATGCATGCATGTATGTATATATGCATATGTATATATGCATGCATGTATGTATATATGCATATGTATATATGCATGCATGTATATATGCATACGCATGCATGCATGTATATATGCGTATGCATGCATGCATGTATGCATATGCATGCATGCATGTATGCGTATGCGTGGATGCATGTATGCATATAAAAATTCATGTATGCATGTATGTATATATGCATATGCATGCATGCATGTATGTATATATGCATGCATGTATATATGCATATGCATGCATGCATGTATGTATGCATATGCATGCATGTATGCATATGCATATCCCTCATGCATGTATGTATGCATATGCATGTATGTATGTATGTATGTATGCATGTATGTATGTATGTATGCATATGCATGCATGCATGCATGTATGCATATGCATATGCATGCATGTATGTATGCGTATGCATGCATGTATGTATGCGTATGCATGCATGCATGTATGTGTATGCATGCATGTATGCGTATGCATGCATGCTTGTATGCATATGCATGCATGCATGTATGCATATGCATGTATGCATATGCATGTATGCGTATGCATGCATGCATGTATGTACACTGACCGTCGGTACACTGACCGAGGGGGCTAGCGGGGTGAGGGGGCTGGCGGGTGGAGGGGTTGGCGGGTGAGGGCGGGGGTGGTGGAGTGAGGGGTGGGTGGGGAGAGAGAGAGATAGGGGCTAAGAGAAGAAGGGTGTGGCGGGGGGTAGAGGGGGAAGAGAGATAGAGAGAGAGAGAGAGAGAGAGAGAGAGAGAGAGAGAGAGAGAGAGAGAGAGAGAGAGAGAGAGAGAGAGAGAGAGAGAGAGAGAGAGAGAGAGAAAGAGAGAGAGGGAGAGAGGGGGTAGAGAGAGAGGCTGAGGGGAGGGGGTAGAGGGGGAAGAGAGAGAGAGAGAGGCTGAGGGGAGGGGGTGGCGGGGGGAAGAGGGGAGTGTGGGGTGGTGAGGGGCGGGGTTTGTGGGGCTGGTTGGTGGGGGTTCAGAGGGGGAAGAGAGAGAGAGGGAGGTTGGCTACGGGGTAGGGAAAGAAAGAGAGGGGGAGAGAGTGAGAGAGAGAGAGAGAAAGAGAGAGTGGGGGGTACGCGGGGGGGCTGAGGGGGTAAGCGATGTGGGTAAGCGGGGGGGTGTGGGGCGGGGGAAGAGAGAGAGAGAGGGAGGGTCGCTGCGGGGCGGGGGAAGAGAGAGGGAGAGAGAGAGAGAGAGAGAGAGAGAGAGAGAGAGAGAGAGAGAGAGAGAGAGAGAGAGAGAGAGAGAGAGAGAGAGAGAGAGAGAGAGAGAGAGAGAGAGAGAGAGAGAGAGAGAGAGAGAGAGAGAGAGAGAGAGAGAGAGAGAAGGAGAGAGAGGGAGAGAGAGGGAGAGTGGGGGTACGCGGGGGGGCTCAGGGGGTCAGCGGTGTGGGTCAACAGGGGGTGTGGGGCGGGGGAAGAGAGAGAGAGAGAGAGGAGCAGTTGGGGAAGACGGGGGCGGGGTTAGCACGATCAGGGGTGGGGTCAACGGTGGAAGGCGGGGGAAGAGAGAGAGGGAGAGAGAGAGAGAGAGAGAGAGAGAGAGAGAGAGAGAGAGAGAGAGAGAGAGAGAGAGAGAGAGAGAGAGAGAGAGGGAGAGTGGGGGGTACACGAGGGGGAGGGGGGGGGGCTGAGGGGGTCAGCAGTGTGGGTCAGCGGGGGGTGTGGAGCGGGGGGAGAGAAAGAGAGAGAGGCCTGAGGGGGAAGGCATGGGCGGGGTGAGTGGGGTGAGGGGCGGGGTCAACGGGGGAAGGCGGGGGAAGGCGGGGGAAGAGAGAGAGAGAGGGAGGGGAGAGAGAGAGAGAGATAGAGAGAGAGAGAGAGAGAGAGAGAGAGAGAGAGAGAGGGAGAGGGAGAGAGGGTGTAGAGAGAGAGGCTGAGGGGAGTGGGGTGGAGGGGGAAGAGAGAGAGAGAGGCTGAGGGGAGGGGGTGGTAGGGGGGCAGTGGGATGCGGGGGGTGGATGCGGAAGAGACAGAGAGGGGCTGAGGGAAGGGGGTGGCAGGGGCAGAGGGGGAAGAGAGAGAGAGAGAGAGAGAGAGAGAGAGAGAGAGAGAGAGAGAGAGAGAGAGAGAGAGAGAGAGAGAGAGAGAGAGAGAGAGAGAGAGAGAGAGAGAGAGAGAGAGAGAGAGAGAGAGAGAGAGGGAGAGCTGGGCAACGGCGTGCTGAGGGGAGTGTGGGGTTGTGAGGGGTGGGGTTTGTGGGCATACGGAGCTGTAAACTCTCTACGAATCCCTCTAGATTGACAAAAAAGGTTGAGTTCATGTGAGGTATATTCACCCCATTATCTGAACATGAAGCCTTAAGCTTAGATCTTTTTTCAGTCTCAACTGAAACAAGCCATTTTCTAAAAGTAGGGAATACCTCATTCATCGATTTGATAGGATATACCCAAAATTTTCTAGTAGCATCATCTATGAAAGTGACAAAGTAAAGAGAGCCACCTAAGGACCTAGTGGGCATAGGACCACACACATCTATATGAAAGAGATCTAAAGGCTGAATTCAAGAGTCAAGGTGCATTCTATGCACACTTCTAGTCTAATTTCCATATTGACAATGCTCACAAAATGAAAAATTGGAGAAAGATAACACAAGTAAGTAGCCAGAATGAGAAAGATTTTCCATTCCACTATGAGATGAATGACCCAAACGACCATGCCAAATACAAACCATAGGCTATTTAGTAATAGCTAACAAGTGTTATTTGTGTGATACAAATAAAGGATAAACTGAGCCAACTTTACTTCCTTTTGCAATAACCATATTGTCCGTTGATATGCAAAAGGACTTAGCATAGAAGGCCACCTTGTAACCAAAGGTCATCAAGTTGACCAACTGACATCAAAATGAGTGGTAACTGAGGTACATGGCATACATTATGCATACTAAATTTTGAACCATCAATGAACTACACAACCACATCTCCAATCCCCACAACATCACATTGGTAAGAGTCACCAAGTCTCACGGTACAAAGAGATTTTGCTGCATAATTAGAGAACCATTCTCTGTGTAGTGTCACATGGGAAGAAGCACCAGAATCTAGCAACCATGTGTGAGAAAGAGAATCAGCCATAAGCACCTAAGCTGGCATACTATTATCAAGTGTCAGCACATCAGCGTCATCAGAAATAGCATTAATTTCTTCAATCTCCATAGTCGAAGTAGATGGTGCAGGTAATTGTTTAACATGCCCATCAAGGTTCTGTCCTTTACCTTTAGCATTCTTTAATGCATAACATTCTTTCTTCATATGTCCTTTCTTATGACAATAATGGCATTCAATATCCCTCTTCCTTGTTTTACTTCTACTCTTATTCCGTTGACCAATCTTTTCCTTGTTCTTGCTCCTGCCACATTGCTGATTCTTTTCGTGGTAAGAATCATTAACATTATATGCATCTCCACTTTGAGTGCCGACCATAGATTTTTTACGAATCTCCTCACTCAAGAGTGCTCAATATATGTCATCATAGAGGAGTTTACCACTAGGTGCACTCTTGCTATTAGCTGTGCATGATGACAAGGTGCATAACAACAATACTGCTTTTATTTCATTATCCATATCCATTTTTGAGCCTGTAACTGGGAGAATATTGCATCAAACTCATTTAGATAAGCAACAAGACTATCTATGTCCTTCATGCGAAGGTCATATAATTTTCTCATCAGATACTCTTTATTTGATGCCTTCTCTTTTTCATATGTATTGCATAACTTCTTCCAAAGCTCCTCTGCACTCTCACAACCTAATACTGTAAAGTAAACATTATCTACTAGGTGCAAGCGAATGGTAGAGCTGGCCATTTCATCTAACTCATCACAATCATCTTCATCCATGTTAGCACGCTTCTTTGAAATCCCATTTACTAGCTTCCATTGCCTCCTTTGAATTAGAACATCTTTAATCTTATTCTTCCATAGAGCAAAGTCTGTGCCATCAAATTTTCGGATCTAAAAATGGTCTTTTCCCTGCAAGTTATAGCCTCTTCTCGGAACACTGGCACTAGACCCTGATCCACCAGATGTGCTTGAGACCTCGGATGCCATGATGGTAGAGAACTAAATAGAATGATAATAGAGTTAGAAGCATCCAAACACCAATGAATAAGTGTATCAAAGAGTAAATCGACCACTATATAGTTGACTAAACCAAAAATTTGGAAAAAATTTTCCAGAGTATCCTTTGCTAAATGAGCATATGAACAGTGTCAAAATATCATAAAACTGCAAGTACTGGCATGTTTATCTGCATAGTTAATCACTAACTCCACTACATATAATCAATTATCGAATAGAAGCCAACTAGCCTTATCGAGCACCCATGAACAACTATCATACATCTCCTATGGCAAGGCTGGGTAAGTCTTCCACCTGCATCAACGAAGAGGCCCCGACATCTGGGTGTCTCATAGTTAAGAAAACCCCAACACGACCCTCTTTTTCAAATGTAAAACGCTTTATGAAAAACGTAACTGCTATATCAATGACCACATGGACGTACATAAGCGGTATCCATAGAAATGCACATGATGTGCATGTGCTCAATATATGTAGTAAAATGACACTAAAAAAGGTTGAATGCAAAACCCATAACCTACCAACAACACGTGCAAGTGTATGTCAAATATGATGTTTTAGGCGCAAAAAACTTGCATAAATTTGCAACAACTACTCCCACCAAAACTGAAGACAATGAACATAGCTCTAGAGGTTGATATTTATTGTTAGAGAAGTACAATGAACACCCTTCTTGATGTTCTTCGACCTGTGTGAAGAGAACTCGTGTAGTTTTATGAGTGTTGCATAAAACACAGCTCTAGAGGTTGATATTTATTGTTAGAAAAGTACAATGAACACCCTTCTTGATGTTCTTCGACCTGTGTGAAGAGAACTATGTGCAAAAGCACTCCAAAGTGGCTCCAAAAGACACCAAAAAATGCTTCAAAAATAGGCTTTGAAAGCAAAAAATGAAGCTTTGAGGGAGGAAAACATGTTCAAGGTAATGTCAACCTTAGTCTTTCCCCTTCTTCAAACACCAAAAGAGTGTAGCTTAGTGGGAAGAGATTGCCATGGTTAAGCGAGCTCTAGGGGAACAATACTCGGATGGGTGACCTCCTAGGAAGTACCGGGAACTTCTATCTTCCTTGATCATTGAGGTCCTCCCACGCATGCAGCCAATGGTGCCAATGGTGACTTTGGTGACTCGGATGACAAGGTATGCCAAGGTCTATGCTTTGGTCGCTACCTTATTCCTAAGCCTTGTAGAAAGCCTTGCGAGGGAATGGGGGGTGCTCTGATCTCAGTGAAGTAATTCAATGGTGATGCACGACGGTGCACTATCCTTCTCGAGAGCTCCACAAGGATATGCCTAGAGTAGAAAATCAAGCTCCTAAGGTTCCACACAATACTCCACACAAAGGGGTGTAGAATACGCAAAAAAACACAGCACACAGGGAGCACGAAGATAGACTTCTTAGGTCTTACAAATGCGATCGAACTTACATTCTGTGACTTACCAGGCCACTATATGTTTTATTAAAGAACATATACAAAGAAGTGTCTGATCGCCATTTGGCCTTTCACATGGACACTAATGGTAATAGAAACTGTGTTGGGAGGTAATATGTTTGGTTACCCCACTATCAAAATACAAAACATCTGAATCTACTACAGACATACACTACTCATCTGAAGATGGGTGAGAACTCCAAACAGTGATAAATGCCCATTCTTCATTTTTCACAAGAGTAACATACTCATTTTTTTGTGTAGAGGCCTTTTGCAACAAGCATTCAAGCCTCTTTCTTCTTTGCCTCTTTAGCAACGAGTTTTGGACAACTCTTTATGATATGATCATTTGCTTTACGATATTCATAAAACAATTTTTGCTTTTTTTATTTCTTCTCATCTTTGTCTTCCTTCTTCAAAATTGGAGCATTTGCAGTTTTCTGTGTACTAGTAGATGAGCTCCATTTACCTTTGCCCCTCTAAGCTTGATTTGGAACATGCATAATAGAACTCTTCTACCTAGACTGATCTCCCTGTAATATAATAGAAACTACCTCTTGAAATGTTAAGGCATTTGGCTTGCCTTTCGTCATCAAATGAAGGGCAGAAGCATAACTATGATATGCCCTGAGAAGCCTATTCAAAACAATGTGCGCAAGTGAACTGTCGGGAAGGACATCATCAACAGAAATCAATGGTTCCTTCAAGTCCCTTATCTCTATTAGATAATTGTTCATAGAATCACATTCGTTCATATGCTCACTCTCCAACTGTTTTCGGAGGTAAGCAACACCAGCCTCATTCCTAACCTGGTACAATGTGGTAATTGTATCCCAAGCATCCGTAACTATTATGCAAGGGTGAATGTAAGGAATAATAGCACGTTTGACAGAAAACACTATCAATGCATGTGACTAAGCATCTCTGCCATCCGAATGAATTTGCATTGTAGTAGATGCAACAAGAATCACAACATGAACAGGAATCTATAGAATAAGACTATCTTTGACGCCATTATCATGAGCTTCAATACCTATATTTGCAGGTGTAAAAGGATGTTTTTAAACAATGTACACAATATTCTAGAGTCCTTTTAAGCCCATAATGGGTAATTTGTACCACCCAACTTATCCTCAACACCCAACATACAGAATACATCACTACTTTCAGCCATGGCCACTGAGTAATATACCCTAATGCAAAAAAATTGATTGTATCTCAAAAAGTTAAACATAACTACCTTATCGAGTTCTATTAAACATGTAGCAAACTTTGAGATGCTCACACTAGCAAACCGAAACCTATATACGTCTTTGGCTTCAAAAGATAAAATAACCTACATAAGCATTACAATTAGGCATTTCTAGGGTGAAACAAGCTTAAATTGCAATCCCCGCACCACAAAGCGTTGTGTTTTTTATCTCCTAATCACCTTGAGTATGCTCACCAAATTTCGTGCGATTGAGAGACTACGACTAGAGGGGTGTTGATGATACCCTAGATGAAGTGAAAACTTGCTTTGATATCAATTGTTGGAGTTCGAGGTCTGCGGAAGCACACGAATAGCACAAGGAAAGAGAATAAGCTTTGAGCTCAAGACACAATATTGAATGTATTACCACTAGAATGTACAAAGATATGTAAATCGTTAAGGCTATCGGCATATATACAAACTTGGGGAAAAACTTCCTAAAGAGGGAAAACGTGACCTAATGGTCTTGGTGTTTTTACACACATCACTACCTAAATATATCAATATTTCTCAACTCTCACTTACATTAAAAAATCTCCTTAAAAAAATCAGTGATTTTTAAATCTGTTTCGTATGTTTTTCTGATCTTTTACTCTAATACTTGTAGGTGAACACAAAGAGGAATATTCATTTCAACCCTCCATATAAAATCATGGATAGGAAGATTATACATATATTTATATACATATACATATATATATATATATATATATATATATATATATATATATATATATATATATATATATATATATATATATATATATATATATATATATATATATATATATATATATGTATATATGAGTATGCTTGGACATGTGTTTATGCAAGTTATCCTAACTGATAGTGTATGTGTCTATCCTTAAGTGAATATTTATATCTCAATATTATATGAATATTTGGATTTTTATGTGGTTTTATATTCTTTAAGTGATATATGTAAACGTTTTAGTGTGCATGAGTGAAGAACCCTATGTGTGTACAAAAACCCTATATGTGTCTATGTGTTTTTCAATTTTACCCTATGTGATATATTTATTTATATTCTTGAATCCTTAAGTGTTATATGTTTATATGTGCCTATATGCTTATATGCATTGTGTGTTGTGTGGGTGTGTAATCATTAATGTGAGTGCATTTAATGTCATATGTCCATGTGTAAATGAATCTGAATGTATTTTCTTTGTGCATGTGTTTGATAAAAATATGTGTATATATGTATGTGTGTACTTAGATTTTGTGTATGTATAACTATATGTGCTTGTGTGTGAGTCTATATGTATGGTTCATGTGAATGTGCTGAACTATGTGTATGTGTCTATGTGCATGAATAGGGTTAAGTATTTGATATGTTTTGTGAATGTTGTGCTATGTATTCCATATGTGTGTGAATGTGTATGTCTATAAGTGATCATCTAAACCTATATTTATAAGATTGCGTGTTTGTACTTGTATTTTTTTATGTATGTGTGTGACCATATGTGTATGTATAGGTATTGATGTATGTGTTGATATGTGTGTGAGCATGAATGTTCGTATGTGTTAAATACTTATGTGTGTGTCTATATATTTGAGTGTAATTATCCCTATGAGAATGTGTGCATGATATAACTAACCCTAAGTGTATATGAGTGTGTAAATATATACCTATATTATTTATGTCTAAGTTAAAAATATTCAATTTAATAAGTTAAAAAGAAAAACTAAAATAGATAAACAACATTAAAATTTAAAGAAATTAGAAAGTTAGAAATTAATAATAGAAACAAAACACTATTAGTAAACGTAAAAAAAAAAGAAAATATGACTGAGTGCATGCGTTTGATGTTTGAGTGTTGTATTTGTTAACGAGTGTGTGTGTGTGTATGAATATAGATGTATGAGTGTGTGAGTATGTGTTAGTGATCTGAAGTGTTGAGTGTGAGTGTGTTTTTTGTGCATGGATAATTGTGTGCGCGTGCATGAATAGTGGTCGTATTGTGTGCATGTTTCTATGTATATATAGATGTGTGATGTGTTGTATATTTACTTCAAACTGTTTATTTAGGACACGAGAATATGCACTATACTGCGTATTCTTTTAACTTGAAAATTTTACTTTTCTTTTTCATTTCTATCTCACGTAAGAATTAGCAATTCCGGTGGCTTTTGCTACGACGGCTTAGAGAGAGAGAGAGAGAAGGAAGGCGGATGTAATTGGAAGAGGAAAAAGGAGCTTAGAAGACATTAAACCATTATGAGCTGAAGCAGGAAGCGAGATGTCTTCCGGCAAGTGCGAATGCAGGCAAGAGATGGTGAGACAAATCTGTGGTGGCTAGGACAGAATTCTGAAGCGACGAGAGCTGTGTTGAGTGGTTGATTTGTGAAGAGCGTGCAACACAGAGGAGGAAAAACATAGGTATATTGAGAGGAAGGACAGACACTGCATGAAATGAAGGAGACGGCGGTAAGAAGTAGGAGCTTCTTACGAAACGTGGAGATTCACCTGGAAGGTTCCTCTTCTCAAGACTACAATGACGAAGGGAGATAAAGCTTGCAGATGTGGAAAGTTTTGTGGTATGAGGTTTCAGATAATTGTACAGAATTTTTTTTGTGAGTAAGGTAGCACTATGTGCCGATAATTTTAAGGAAACTGACAATATATCTGTTGTTGCTCAAATGCGCTCACATGCGGCAAATTCTCTGAGGCATATTCCTCGGCAGATTGGTACGTGAGTATGACAATTAATGATTGTGAATAGTAAATGACTTATTTGTTGATTACTTGCACTTTCCAAGCATCTATGTCTGAAGTCTATGGACAAGTGTGAATGTATTTTGTGAATGTTTATTCATCTCAATGGTGAATATTGAAAGAAAGGAGTACTAAAATTTATCTTGAAGCTAGACATGAACTCAGCATACCTGATATACAATTTAACGTAGAGAATTTTGTACACTGCAAGATTTGCACTCTATTCATTTCAATTATTGCTAAGGTGCATAAAGCCTACAACATTTCAACATGTGTGCATTATCTACCAAAAAGTGTTTAATACAGAGAAAGGATTTATCTGACATTGAAGCTCTACTATTCTTGAGATCTAACGCGGTATTAGCATCGTCCAGGCATTTGCACAACCGATTAAACATCAATGAAAGCTATAGACATATGAATGCTGCGCGGCTCACACTAACACCACCAGAAGCTCTTAAAGTTTGAAGATAGACCGTAAACATTCAATGTTAACAGAGATACAAAGCTCTTGGACTTATTGAGCATCTTTTGTGCTTACACATTCATTAGACAAAGCAGAAGAACAACATATGGATATCAATCCTTTGCTTCGACGAAAACAATCACCAAAACTTTTGAGTTAAATGCAATTGTTTGAGATTAAGTAGTAAAACGTTTTCATATCTTTTACATATACTTTGATAGAAATTGACGGTAACGTGTTGTTCTGTTTGTTTTGAAGCCCCGAAGGTTACAAGATCCGTCCTCCCGATTATAACTCAAAGAAAATTACTTTTTGTCACATGCAATTCTAAAAAATGATTCCTTACATATTTCACATGTTCTTTTGAACTTTAAAGAATATTGATCGATTTGAGTCTTTTTCACAAAAGAAGTGAACAAATATAAAGATTGATTTTGTTTCCAAAGCTCATATGAATTTGAAAATGTTCTTGAGTGCCATCATTCATCACTTGAGTTCACTAGAAACTTCTCCTATTGAATATATTTCGCAATGATTCAATGCTTTACAAACATGTATGTAACACTATTCTCTGCTATGGTGATTGTTAAACTATATGCTTCGATATGATTTTCAATGAGGAACTTGGAACATAGATGACAAAGTGTTTGATGCGATGACAAACTTTTTGAACTACTAGTCTTTCCTTGAGTTTTCATAAATTGAGGGTCCACTCACCTGAAGCCATAGCACCCAGTGTGTGCTGGGATTGGAACACCGATGGGTTGAATTGATCTAGAAATTAAGCCCTTCATTCTAACATTATAGAAAAGCTAGATCCCATCCACCTAGTGGTCATGATTTTACACCTCGATAGTTGGCGAACTTGACATGAAACGTGGCACATGTTTGCTTAGCCCTTCGGACTTGGTTCACTTTTTCTTGAGTTTTGATGTTTTCTTTTGTTGTGCGCATGAGTGTGGAAAGAGGATGATGGTTGGACACTAAGAAAAGGTTCGAGATGTTGCTGTAGTTGATTCTTTTCCCTAGTTGTTGAGGGTTGTTCCTTAGGGAACTGAGCACCTCCAAAAGAAAATGAGCATTTAGGAGGAGCCTCTACTTTCCCCTCCCTCCCACCAACAAAAAGCAGAGTTTCATTTGCATGAAGCACATCTAGTTTCATGTATCTTGGGTTTTCTAATTGAAAATTGTAAGCTTTTTTCCCACATTACACTCTTTAACCTCTACATCAGAGCACCAAAAAACGAGGTAAGAGTACTTAAAGTTTTGTCAATTCATGAATACACAAATAAAAATGAGTGTTTGTTGTTTGCATGTGAAACCATCTCAATTGCATTAAGAAAGTTGCCATTGTGAGCACATTAGTCCCTAACTTCACTATTCCTTTTAGTTGTTGAGGCTCTACTTTTACCTTTGTTACTATTTTGCAATCTTTATACACAGATTTTAAATACATTGAGACAAGATTCAAAGAACAAAAAAATTAAAAAAGCTAAAAACCATAAGAAACCAAGAGAAATGTTAATCCTAGGGAAAGGAACTCTAGTTTAAAAGTAAGAAAAGAAGAGTGATTCCTTGAAAATATAGGCATCTATTCGAAATGACTTAAGAATTTTTGAAAGACGTTTTGTCTCTTAGCTAATAATGAGGTTTCGAGGCATTTTAAGGAACTTCAAATTTAGTACTTCATTCTAAAAGCCACCAACATAGAAGAATGGAGTAGATTTTTAGGGAGATAATTACAGAAAAATAAGGTGCACATTGTGGTCGTGTTTTGAAGGCTAAAGCCACAAAAGAAATTTAGATGCAATGTTTGATAGTTCAATCTATGGGATTATAATTCAAATAAAATATAAATGTGTATTGGTTATGCAGCTAAATGGGCTTGAAAGAGAAAATTATCGAAAGAAATCAAAACATCATGAAATAGACTCATATAAGAGGATTCAGTATGAGCTTTTGCAAACATGTACTTGCATTGTGGTATAGCATGTATGTGCATTACACAAACATCGTATTTGTATGTGGTATGCAAAATTGTGTTGTGAATATGTTTATTCATGTGTGCAGTTTTATGTTTTTATGGACATGCCATATAAGTGCTTTAATTTCTTTTTATGGACGAAGATATTTGGTATCTTCATAAAAGAAGAGGAGATTTTCTAAAGTCGGGGGGGTGGGGGGGTGGGGATTGAGATAGAAAAAGGAAGTATGGCATGATGGAAGCAACGTGAGGGAAAAAGGAAGGGCAGCGGTAACATGGTTTTTTTCCCAATCCATCACTAAGAAAGGAGGCATGTGTGGCATTAAGAATCTTTGGAAGATCGAGAGAAGAAGGGGAATGAGGGGTCGAGTGGAAAGGGTGGACCATCTATGCTTTGCAAAAGAAAATAATCTACATACTCGATGAAAGCAATGTTTAACAAACGAGAACGACCATTGAAGGACATCTAGAAGTCTCTACAAGGAAGAAACAATTCGTAGGTGTTGATCGAGAGGAATTTAGACAATAATTATCCATCGAAATATCCTTTTTGCATTGCTTTCAAATTCTATAGTTGATATTGACTAGTTCCTTTCTGCATGCCTACCTCTTGAACAAATCCCACAAGTAGTGCTCATAGATGGTGAAAGTGGAGGTTCATTAGATCACTCAAAGAGAAACCAAGTTAATGGTTGTCATACAAGCCACCTCTACTTTTGTCATATGGTACTCTCCATTCAAAGGCGATGCTCCTATTGTATCAAATAGCAGTGCATGTGTTATTCCATACAAGAAAAAGTGATCTATGTGAATTGGAACAATAAAACTAAAGGGCTTTGAATGTAAGATCTTTCTTACAAGAATGAAGACACAAAAAGAGGCACATCCTTATTTGAGCACGACTTTTC
The DNA here is from genome assembly GCA_020310875.1 of Ceratopteris richardii. Lineage (NCBI taxonomy): Eukaryota > Viridiplantae > Streptophyta > Polypodiopsida > Polypodiales > Pteridaceae > Ceratopteris > Ceratopteris richardii. Next base: position 118,334,495 of record CM035437.1, on the reverse strand, counting down.
TGAATACTTAAAAGCTTTCTAGGTTGGCCTCTTAACTTTATGGACACATTCTCTTTTTCTTCCTTCTAGTTGAATGGTGAATGAAACAAATTTGATGTTGTATCATTAGGGGAAAACCACCTACAATTGATCACTTGTGTTCCCTTCATAATATAGTGTTTGAATCTCATAAAAATAGTTGTAAGGATGGTTGTGTGTACATAATGAATTATGCTGAGGGGTATATGGGTCAGGATGGTAGAAAAGATAGTCTTCCACCTCTATATTCAGATCCTTACACCTTAGATCGTGCTAGTTTTGCATGGGATCCTCTACCTCTAGAAGAGTGTTATGGTTGTGAAATTTATTATCATGTCTCATTTGGGCTTGGACAGATAGTATGTCATCTTTTGTGAATCCTCTTCTTGGATATGAATAAATACATTTTGTGAGCAGGAAATTATCTTGACTTTTACATGCACCTTGAGGCTACTCACTATGGGAAAGGAGGATAAATTTAAGTGAACTTGGGTTTCAATGAATCGTTGAGTATGTGAAATAGGGGGCAAGATTTTTTACACTCTTAGAGCTAGTGGGTAGAGTTTCACTCACTTTAATGATTTCTCACAGGGACATTTATTCCCTATCCCACTCTCTTGTTTGTTTTTCCTCATTAATACACTTGAATGCACTCTCACTATTGTCTGACAACATGTCTTAAAGTTTCAAGTGCACATGGTGATCATCAGTTCAACAGCAGCTGAGTACTTTTATTCATCAAAGTTTCAAGTGTCAATCTTGACGCAATGTTGCCGTTGGGTTACATTAGGATGCAACATCAATCTAGAGTTTTGAGATTGGCCTTGGAGGTTTAGTCAGAACCTTGTGTTGTGTTCTATGCTCAAGCTAATGGCTAGTGAGACCATAGCTTCTCTAGTATACATAGTTTTTCAAGTGAGGAAAATCTCCATCTATCACCTAAAATGCCTGCTCAAGAAAAAATCATAAAGCTTGTTGCAAAAAGGTCTCAAGCAAACTTAGGAACATTAACAAGAATAGATCCTTCTTCTCAAGAGTTTTTGAACATCTCACCAAGAATACCTTAAGTGTAACCATTTCCTATAAGCCAAGATTAAATAAAGTTCTAGAAAGAAATAAGTACTAAGGAGATCTAAGTTAAGACTATGTGATGTGTGCATAAGGATTCTTCATGGAAAATACCTCTAACTAGTTCTTCACTAGACTTACACTTTCTTTCTTTTACTAAGTGGCTTGCTTGTCATCCCTCCGGTTTTCCTTCTAGAGCCTATGTCTTAGACTTTCAAGCGTTCAGAAATAAGATTTCTAAAGCCATTCTCGCCTTGTATCAGCAAGACATTTGGATTCTGAGATTTCGTTTAACTATCTCCTCTTGAACCTCAAAGATTTGAGTTATGTAAAAACGAACTTCAATAATACGAGACTTCGCATGTGAAATATCTTCTTACACTTTCATGTTGATAAGTAATAAGTAGGCAATGAGAACAAAAAGATCAGTGATAAGGTGGGAAGAGAGAAAAGCTAAGGAAATTTATGTCCTAGCATCATGGCAATTAGGGAATTAGCTGAATGCTATCCTTGACAAAGCATTGCTCCCTCTTAATTTTCTTTCCCTTGATCATTGTGGACGTGCCTCTCTACTTTGAGGTTAGTCAACTTTTACATGATGTTTTGGAACATGGATGATAAGATTTGTTATGAAAACATGAATGAATGTTTCCCTATAGTCCAAAAACATATCCTAGCTCAAATCATACTTTGATGTGAGCTTTTGTGCTCAAACTTAGGAACGAACACCTTAATAGATTGAATGCCACAACAAAGCATAAATGTATATGTGTGTCACAAACGTCTTCCATTTTGTGTTTAGGAATGTTCCAAACATTTCCATGTGGGTGCTAGTTTAATCTTCTCCCTCCTCTTTGAAAAGCGAAAGACATACATTATGAACCCGATGTGAAAGGAGGTGAGAAGTAGAACTCTTCTTCTCACATATTGACTAGAGAAGAGAGACTAGTAGGAAGGAGGAATTGATAGAATTTCCCATCTCACTAGTTATGGGAGACACTACAATTGCTCACATGGATATGATAACATAGTTTTTACGTTTCTAGCAAAATGGGAAGAGGCAAGCTGCCATTCAAACATTTCATGAGCCTGCTTTCAAGCAAAGTGGATATTTTAATAGTAATATCATAGAATTTTGCAAGTTCTATGAGCTAGAAGCTTTATACCTCAGGACTGGGCTTACATCTATGAACGACTTGGAACTTATAGAGAATTTTGTGTATGTGCCTAACTTGCATCTACATGACTAATTGATAATGAAAGGACAAACAAAATGCTCATAGCACAATTCCACACTTATAAAGATGTTTGCACTCGAAGATGTTGACAAGTTAACTCAAACGACTTTCTTAAAATGGGTTCATAAGGCTAAAGACCAATCCATCTCTGAAATTAAGAGGGATTTGAATGTCCATTTAATGATTTATCAAAATATGATAAGAAATTTGTAGGGCATGAGAAAGTATCTTTATTCCTATGAGCAATAGATATGAAAGCTCATGAGGAATGTCTTGCACAATTACAAAACATGGAAATTGAATCCAAACTTATAGAAAATGAGATGATGTTGAAGGAGCAGTAAAGAGATATGTACAAGCAAAGAAACATGTCAAAGTTTTTGCAAACTTATCTTAAAAACTTGTAAGATGAACAAATGTAGGCAGCACATCAACAAGCTTCAAATCCTGAAGCTAATCCCCTAGTTGTGAAAAATATTGTGCTTCCTAATACTATGGAGGAAATTTTTAAGAACTTAACGGTCTCATTATTCAAAGCATTAAACAAATGATAGAGTCCTAGTCTTTAGAGGCAACAATAAACAAAGCTCCAAAGATTCTTAAGACCAAAAGATGCATCTAGTGTGAGTCCTGAGAGCAGAATAGGTACTCATGCAAAAGCTGTAAAGATGAGTTGGCAAAGGATTTCATATTTATCAAAGGAAATATGATTTATGATGCAAGAATCGAGGAGAAGGTGAATATAAACTCTGGTCGGGGAGACATGAGAGTGTTTTCCCCTACAACTCCAAATAACCTTGCTTCAACTCCTCATATGTCTACGTATGCATGTTAGATAATTGATGATAATGATGATCTAGAAGCATGGTCTAGGGTAATGAAATCTCTTGATCAAGGAAAATGAAGCAAGAAATTCTAAAACGAAAAGCAAAAAAATCCATGGAGTAACTCGATGGAAGGATCTAGTGGATATGGTTTGAGTCGTTACATATTTATGCTCTTCAATGGAGCATGAAGTAGTAGTTGAAGAGAAAATAACATTGGTTAATGAAGGTGAGGAAGAGAAGAGGAGACCTAGGTAGCAATTAGAAGCATCACATGACCAACCCGAATTACCAAAACAAAATAAACTAACACAAATAAATCAACCTACTCAAATTGTCCCACCATCCCTAGTGATCAAAAATCAATCAAATCGAATTCTGAATCATGCTTGTTAACTTGCTTCTATTCAGGCATGGATTCCTACACAAACTACTAATCTTCTTGGAGATCAGGAAATGAAGCCTGCAAAAAGAGGCAAAGGTAAAGCAAAGAAACCATCATATATGTTGGAGTCACACATGGAGCAATCTACACACCTAAAGCAAGTTCTTGAAACTTGAGGACTTGATAGTGTGATTGAGTTTACACTAGGTGAGCTATTAGGGATAGCGAAGCAGGAGTCTCTAGAAGTGATTATTGACCGCTTAAGGAACAAATGACAACCGATAGTTGATGCTCAAGAATTTGAGATGATTGATGAGCACTCACCTACTCAAGTCACACAAGCACAAGCACAAGAACAAAAAGATGTGTTTGAAGAAATTCAGAGTAACATGCATCCATCTGCACATGAGGAAATGTATTTGGAAACAACTATGAAGAAGGAATTCCATCAAGTCACTATACCAAAGGCCATTGGGCTCGAGCCACGAGTGAGACATTAGCTATGTTGGACAAGGTTAGTACTCTTGTGGTTGCTCTTATTGACCAAGCATCCAAAATTAATCGTATGTCTAAGGACCTCTATATGAAGGGAATATGCATGATGGACATGGAGTCGAGATGGAGAATTTGAGATGCTAACACAATGTCAGGAGAGCTTTTCAATGCATATCCACAAGTAGTGGTCATGATTGGTTATGTACATGACTACCAAAAATTCTTTGTTCAACCATATATTATTGCTCTTAGAATGGAAATGAGACTTTTGGAAGATGACTTAGCATACACAAGAATGCAAAAGTAAATATGGGAAGAAGGGGGTTGAATTTATGATAGCTTTTGTAGATCCTGTCAGGAATAGGACACCTCTTAGAACAAGACCTATTCCTAATGAACTTGATGAAAAACTTTTTTTAAGAAAGTTTTCATAATTTGGGACTATGAAATCTAAGACAATGGAAGGTTCTCGAATGTAAATATGTTCATAATAAGACTTATAGCACTTCCTTTGACTAATTATTTGTGTTTTATGTTTTTTCATAATTAATGAAATGGGAATTTTCTTTAGTCTTCGCTACAGCGTTTTCTTTAGCTTTTCTTTAGCCGAAACCGTTTACTTAAGGTAAACTAACGCACCTTTATTTAGGAAAAGCCCCTAAAAGGCCCACTCGGAGGGGCGAAGCCATGTTGGTCTTGCTACAGCGTAATAGCTTAACCTAAAAGTAAGCTAATACCAGAACAATATATAAAATATCTTTAAAGGAACTTCTATGGGTGTAGAGTACTTGGCCTTCATGAAGAAATCTCTATAGTTTTTTATGAGATCTCTTTTGTTGATACAATATTTGACTTACAAGATTTGATTATTGGAGGAGATCTGATTGTGCGATTCATGTTCACTCTATTTCTATGTATAGGGAAATAATGAAATTTAAACAAAATAAAGAGGAGATAGAAGTCTCAAAAGAATGTAAAGATAGTTGATAAAAAGATTAAATCAATTGCAATTGCACTTATGGATAGAGCAAAAACTAATTCACAACTCAGGGACAAGAGAACAATAGGTCATGAATTCAATATAGAAGCTCTTCAGAAAATTCAATTAGGGAAAGATGAATTCCTTAATGAAGAAGAGAAGGTACTATTCTCCGAAATGATTCTTAGGTACTATTCTTCAATGAATTTTGATCCCAAGGGCTCATATTTCAAATCTAATTGACATTTTTAATGAGAAAATTAGAATGGGGATTCTTGAACCATCAAGTGCTCCCTATTCTAGTCATTGTTTTACCATTCTAAAAAAGAATGGGTCATTTAGTTTTATTCACAATCTACAACCAGTTAATAAAATGGCTACTGAGAATATGGGACCCAGACCCATCATAGATGAATATGTGAAAGCTTCCTAAGGAGGGTCTATTTATTCAATGCTATACTTGCATTCTTGTTATGATCAATTGTAGTTAGCTCTTGAGATTCATGATTTGATGACCATGAAGATGCCACTTGGGCTCATGCACATGTGTACATTGAAACAAGGAGCCATAAATCTGGTGGCACATATGATAAATGATATGCATAAGGTACTTAGGACCTTTATTCCACACCTAACCCTCCCATTCATTGATGATGTTCCAATTAAAGGTTGCAAAGAGAAGAATAAAGATGCCACTCTTGGTGAAAATGGATGTCAAAAGTTTGCTAAAGATCAATGATTGTGAGTCCATTATTAGTCCACTAGAAGATGCGCATTTGACTTTACCTACAGAAAAATATTATTTGGAATAAAACAAGTGAGAGTTATAGAAAGTTTATGCTGTCCAAAGGGAAGAAAGCCATGCATGAAGAAAGTAGATGCTATTCAAAATATAAAAGAAGTCTGCTCCTCAATCATTGAGGTGAGGAGATTTCTTGGTGCATGTGTTTTCTATGTGGTATGGATTCCACATTCTGCACATGTGGCATATCCACTCTATCAACTCTTATGAAATGGACAAAGATTTCAGTGGACAGATATCCATACTCAAGCTCTGAGAAAATTGAGAAAGGGACTCTTAGAGGCTCCATTGCTCAAAAAAGCTAACTATAGTGAAAACAAACCAATTTAGATTACTATAGATACAAGTTCAATAGGCATAGGTTGATCAATTGGATAGGAAGATGACCAAGGAAAAAGATATGCCATTCTGTTTGGAGATAAGGTGCTAAATGTTTGCCAAAGACACTATCCTTAGATCAAGTGGGAACTCTAGGGAATAGTGATTGTTTTGAGGAGCAAGAGTACTTAATTGGAGAAAATGTAGTACTGGATATAGATTGTTTGCCACTACTAGGGAGGATCGTGAACTGTTCCACTATATACATTGCTATATTAAGATGGATAGCATATATTTAGTACCTAAACCCTGAATTTTTTTCATTTAATTGGAAGAAATAATGTAGTGGTTGATATGTTGTCATGAGAAATATATGAAGATGAAGACTTGATGACCTCAAATGATGAAGGTATAGACTCACACTTTTATGATCCACATGTACATACCCCTATCCTTGATGATGTATGTGCAAGAACGAGTAAACACAAGTTTACCTATGAATTTGAGAAGTCAAAAGCTAACATCAAATCTTTGGGAAGAAGGAAACAAAAAAATTTAGGGGGTGGGAAAGAAAATAATAAGAGAAATGAGAATATTTATGAAACTCAAATAGGAATAATAGAGAGATTTAACAAGAGAGAATATGAATGTGAATGGAAAGAGATCAAAACATATTTAGGTACTTTGTCTCGTGATCCAAACTAGAGTAAAGAAAAGATTAGGAGCATTGGAAGGAGATCAAACAATTACTTTTCGAAAGAAGTATCGCTCTAAAGACGTAAACTAGGAATGAGAAAAAATTCTCGATGTCTTGTGGGTTTTAGCGGAATGAAAGATAAAATTATGAGTGAGATCCATAGTTCATTATGGGCTAGGCACAAAGGCTTTCAAGGAACATACAAGAAGATAAAAGAAAGGTCGTGGGGGCATCGAATGTATGTACATGTATGAAATTATGTGGTCATATGTAAGATTTTCCATGTGATCTCGAATGTAAAGCATAGGGATGAATTGCATCCAACCTATCCTTTAAATATCCATCATAAATGGGTTTTTGATTTGGTCATGATGCCTTTAGGAATACAACATATACGATACATTGTACTCAAAAGAGGAGACTTGAAAAATCATGTTGAAGGAAGAGCTTTGAGAACAAAAACCACAAGTAATGTATATAAGTTTCTATTAGAAGATGTATTCAGTAGGTTTGGGTATATTGAAAAGATCGATGCTGATAGAGGTGATCTCCATGCTCAAGAAGTGAACGATTTCTTTACAAAATCTGGCATGTAGCTATCACTCACCATAGCATATAATGCAAAATCCAATGGAAAAATTGAACTTGGACATCCTCCAATCATCAAAGCCTACGATGGAAAAATCAAGAATTGGCCAAAATATCTTCCCATTGCCTTGTGGGTAATTCGGATGATGTGCACAAAGACTATTGAATACCTTCTACCAAAACTAATGTACTATCAGGAACCTGTACTATTGACGGAGTTACATGCTCTAGCATGGACCTCATTGTCCTAGGATGATGAGATTTCAAGAGAGGATCTTCTAGCAGTATGAACCCTTCAAATGGAAAAAGTCTAGAACCTAATAGAAGAAGCTTCTCTCAAAATCAGAGCATCAAGAGAAAAGAATAAGATAACATTTGATTAGGCCCATAGATTGAGGTCCAAGGAGATAAATGAATGTGATTGGGTGCTTGTCTATGATAGTTCGTTAAACACGCAATATGAAGCTAGGGATAGAATAGAAAAGAGGTGGTTTGGACCTTATGTGATATGCAAAGTATTTGACAATGGAACATAATCACTTAGAGAGTTTAACATAACAAAGCTAAAAGAATTGGTCATTGGGAAAACAATTATTTAAAAGAAGAGAAAAGAGAAATTATGGAACCTTGATAGATGAAGAAAAAGAAGATAAAGAAGTTGTGGTGTTATGTGAACATGTTTATGTTTAATTCAGAACTCACAAAGTAATTATCAAAGGAAACTTGAGTAATGTAAATACGTTGTATATAAGGGTGTCAAGTACCGAACAATTTTCTTTAAGTTTTGTTTAAAGAAGAGACAAGGGACTCAGGATAGCAAGCAAGGAACAAGAACTCAAATTGAAGAAGATGAAGACGATCGAGATTGTTGATTCAAAGGAGTTTGTACAGGTGATATTCTTTTGTTTTGATTTTGTCTTCTTTCATATATGTATATATGAAAGAAAAGGCCAGGGATTATATGAGTAGATTCGGCTTAAACTAGAGGTTTGTGTCATCAATGTGTTATGATGTGCAAGTAGGTGGGTGGAGCTACCTTCGTCGGGTGATTAGGGCCATAAAGTGATGCTAGTTTCGTCATATGGCGTGACCTATATGTTTGCACATACCTACATGGCTCAATAGGTAGTTGGAGTCACTCTGGCTAGGTGGTCAAAGCCACAAGTGGATGCTGATTTCATATGCGGTTGGAACCATGTCTCATGCATTAACACATTATGAGAAAGAGAATTATTGATGTTGGATTATAGTGGCCTACATTATTCAAAGATGCACAGGAATGGGGAAAAACATGTGATGTATGTCATAGGTGTGAACCAAGCCAACAAAGCAGAGGCACAACCCCTTCATTATTTCCACTTCTTGGCAAGCATTTGAGATGTGGGGGCTAGGTTTTGTAGGGCCCATCTACCTTGCATCAGTTCCAAAGAGAAAAAAGTACGTATTGATCGCCACTGACTATGCAACAAAGTGGGCTTAAGCTATTTCCTCCCCTGATTACACCGCTCAAACAGTTGCTAATTTTCTGTACAGTAACATCATTTGTAGATTTGGATGTTCCCTTGAAATTTGTACAGACCAAGGTACTCATTTTGTGAATAAAATTTTTAACAGGTACAGAATTCTACATAGGACCTCTTGTGCCTATTATCCAAGAGCTAATGGACAGGCAAAATCCACCAATAAGGAAGGAATGTATGTTACAACCCACTTCTAGGTGCATAGCTTATCAAGGTACCCTATGGGCGTACAGATTAGCTTACAAAGAAGCTAGTGGATACTCTATATTCCAATCGGTTTATGGGATATTGCCTATTGAACCCTTTGAATTTCCACATGGGTCACCAAAACTAGCACTCATGGAGGGAAAGAAAGATTCAAGTGTCTCTTAGAGGCTTGGAGCATTGCACAAAGTGGAAGAGATACATCTACATGCTGCAAAACAATTGCTAGAGACTTAAATGAAGAGGAAGCAGGCACATGATTGGAATCTGTGGACCAATAACTTACAAATAGGCATGTTAGTTCTTCTCCATAGACCTCAAATCCACACACAAGTAAGGGGAAATGGCGTCCACAATGGGAAGGACCTTATAGAATGACGACGATGCTAAATTGGGGTGTAGTGGAGTTAGAGACTCTAAAAGGAGAGGCACTACCCTGGTCAATATATCAAGGCTCAAGGCCTATCATCAACACAACTGAAGATTTATGGATCACCTCGAACTTGCAAAATATGTCCAGGTTGTACATAGTCCTCTCATTCCAATTTGGCTTAAGTTTTAGTAGTTTTTATCCATTTTCATGGTTGTTCGTTGAGTTTTTATGCAACTTAGAAGCCATTTCATAGCCCTTTACATAAGAAAAATTTTAGGAAATTTTTGGGAATTCTTAGAGCATTTTTAGAATTTTTTCTAGCATTTTTCATCTTTTTCAAATGTCATTTTCTTGATAAAATGGAGGAATAAAGAAATCTCTCTATGGTTTTGAGTGAGAAAAGTGGCCTAGCAATGTAGGGAGATTTTTTGAGATTTTTCTATTTATTTTTTGATTGTTTTGGATTTTATTTGTATTTTTTATCTAATTTTTGGGTATTAGAAAAAAGGCCCCCATGGATAATTTTCTTTATTAAAAACAAAACTACCCCCTAACCCCCTCATATTTCATTTAGAAAAAGAAAATCCTCTCTCTCTCTCTCTCTTTGTGTCTCTCTTGCCCCCCAATGGATTTATTTTATTTTATTTATTTATTTATTTATCATTTTTTGTTTTATTTTTATTTTTTTATTTTATTTATTTAATTTTTTGATTTATTCTTACCTTTTTCATTTTTTTTTAAATTTTATTTTATCTTATTTTTATTAGTACCCCATAAATCTCAATATATATATTAAAAAGGAAAAAAAAGATATTATTTTTTTAATTTATTTATACTGCTTTTATTTTTCTTGGTCTGATGCTTTTGGCTCTAGATTGTGCCACAGATGTTTTTCAAAATTGGGGTCATTTTCATGTGTTTCTCCACCTCTGAACCCATTGTTTGACTTAGGTTCTCCAAAATCCCAACCTTTATCTAAGGTTTGGTCAAAGCCCACATGTTTTGAGCACATTTTTCACATGTTTTTCCTTACCCACATGGTCCACATGGTCTACTCTTAATTTATTTTACCATTTGTATCATGTCTTCCCATATGCACCCTCTGTAGCTTTACTGTTTTATCATTTTGGCCCTCTCCAAAGGCCATAGTCCTACTCCCTCACCCTCCATTTCTCCTTCTACCCACTCGTACCCTTACCCCTCCTCACCCTATCACTCTTAGCCCTATCAGCCCTCCATACACTTTACTTCTACCCTCCATTCACCTTTCCTTTCCTCTTCAATGCAGAATTTCCACTTTTAGTTCTTCTCTGGTGCTTGTTCTTTACTACTCCTAGTGGACTTGGTAGCTACTCAAGTGTCCTTTTGAAGATTTTGCAGCACAGGAAAGATGGTGTCATGACTGCTCATAATTTTGGATGTAGCTCTCCGAGACGGAGAGCCCATTAGGTGGTGGGCAACTGTTGAGCCCATAAAAGTCATGTTGGTCAAAGTCAACCACAATCAAAGTCAACCACAATCAAAGTCAACCACAATCAAAGTCAAAGGGTTAAAGTCAAAAGTGATCAAGTCAAAATGTTCAAGGTGAAAGTCAAGATGGGAAAAGTCAAAGCATTCAAAGTTCTGGTGTCAAGGTGCACATGTAGTGTAGAATTAATTGTTCACAAAGGTTATATTTGTAGAAAGTTGGATGCAGGTTGTAGGTTGTAGAGTGTCTTTCTGTACTTTCTGTAAGGTTTGGAAGGTTCATGTGAACCCTCTCTTAGGTGCACATTTGAAGAATTAAAAAGGCAAAAAATGAAGGTATTTGAAGTAGAAGCATATGCAAAAGTGAAAGTATGGCTCCCCGATTAATTTTTTTTTTGTCTAAAGTCACTACAAGAAAAAATAGGGATTTGTTGGCTGCCTAGATTTGAAGAAAATCTTGGGACATCAAAGTGAGCACCAAGATACTCTAGCAATTAGGAGCGTACGTGAACCGACACTCAATCCAAGGCAAGGCATTATTCTTGGTTAGACTAAGCAAGGTGAGAATAGTCTACACTAAGAGAAGAGCAAGAGACAGACAATGAGTGTGCGAAGTAGATAAGTGAAGTGCAAGGTGTGCAAGAAGAGTGACTTAGAAGTGTGCAGAGAAGTACTAAGCCATGCAACCAAAGGTCACAAGGTCCCATTGCAGCTGTGTGCACATCGACAGAAGGTGTCCATCCCTCCCCCTATTGGAAACTTGAGTGCAAGGTGTGCACAAGTGCAAGATCTTAGAAAAGGTGGAGATTTGGTGTAGAGAAGCTCAATGACAACAAGAACCTTGGGTATTTTGTAACTTTGTTGAATGTGGAATCTTTATGATTTTTCACAGAGAGAATTCGGATTGTACTATACATCATCATTGTACTTTTCTCCCTATAATCAATCTACAAAAGCTTAGATGTCTGTGTCTTTCTTCTTATCTTTCTCCCTTCTCCTACAAACACTCAAGTCCCTTTCTGCACAAGAATCCCCCAACACCATCTAAACCCCATGTCTAGTGAGGGAATCAAAGAGAGTGTCTACCTTACTCACACGATCAATGAAGAAATCATAATAGAAGGAAGTAAAATTAAGCAAATGGTATATACATACAACTTCTGACAAGCTTCTATAGTCCCCGAGTCTGAGTCTAAGAGAAGGCCAATCAAGAAAATTCCTCTTGTCAGGGGAGCACTAAATTGTGCTCTCTGACTTCACTAGACTTCTGCACAAGAATCCCCCAACACCGTCTAAACCCCATGTCTAGTGAGGGAATCAAAGAGAGTGTCTACCCTACTCACACGATCAATGAAGAAATCATAATAGAAGGAACTAGAGTTAAGCAAATGATCTAGACATAGAACTTTTGAAAAGCTTCTATAGTCCCCGAGTCTTAGTCTGAGAGAAGGCCAACAAGAAAATTCCTCTTGTTAGGGGAGCACTAAATTGTGCCCTCTGACTTCACTAGACAAGATTTCGGAAATACACTTATGATTACAAGAACACCCACGTAGGGAAAATAAGACAAGAAGACATAGCTCATACAAGACGTCCCACAACTCGGGACCAATAGGTATGGAAAACTCGACTAGAGATGATGCAAGAGATCCAACAACCCGGGATCGTAAGTATGAGACAAGATGTCTGGATTACAAGAACTCCCTTTTGGGAGATGAACTGCATACAAGAAGGAACTTGAAAAGATCTCATACTATGAGATTACAAGAGGGCAAGATAGGATTTTCAAGAACTAGACTAGACAAGACTGGAGCAAGGAACAAGACAAAAACTGGAACTGGAACTTGGAGAGTACTTACTTGGTGGTCATGACTCCTTGAGCTCCCAAGACTGGTATTGGCAAGACTGATTATGAATGTGGCCAACCGCTCCTTATATAGGTTTGCCAAGGGTGGTTCTAGGGCGGTTATGAATTGTTGATGTCATCCATGATATCATCAATTCGAAGCATGGTCTCTGGATGTCAGAACCAAGCAAGAAGATAGTCGATCTTAGGGTTTTGGCACATTTCGGACTCAATGGAAGCATTAGTTTCCCAAAATTCTAAAGCAATCATGAGATATAGGAATCACATGGAATCTGAGATTTAGGATGGTTTCCTTTGTCCATGACATTACCTCCCCCTTAAGCGATGAGTTCCATGAGGAGCGGTCACGTTCTCTGGTCTTGGCTTCATTGGATTTCTCTTATGGAATTCTCGAACCTTGATTGGTGCTCTTTGAAGGTTTTCTAGAGGTTCCCAAGTACGATCAATGATCTCATACCCTTTCCAATGAATAAGGGGCTCTAATCTTCCTCGAGAAATTCTTGCATCTAGGACATGCTCGACTTCAAGTTCTTCATGATCATCAATCTCGATAGGTGGTGAAGGACTAGGTCTCTCCCCCCTCAATGGTGAAATCTACTATGGTTCCAACATGGATACATGGAAAACTGGATGTATTCTCATGGTACTTGGTAACTAGAGCTTGAAGGTGAGTGGATTAATCTTGATCAAGATGGTAAATGGACCAAATCTTTGATGATCTAACTTTGCACAAGGCCTTGAAGTTTGCAAATTGTTTTGGAGTAACCATACTTTATCCCCAATTTGATACGATGGATTCAAGACATGATGTTGATTTGCATGGTACTTATATTGTTTTTGAGCTTTATGGATCTCTTCCTTAAGTTCTTTGTGAATGTCCATCAGGTACTAGGCCTTGTCTCTGGCAATTGGGTTCTTGATATGATTTGAGAGTTGTATATCCATCCTTCGATGTTGTCCATAGTTTGCAAAGAAGGGAGTTTGCTTAGTAGATGCATGAACACTATTGTTATAGGAAAATCCTGCAGAGGGTAACAACTCAAACCAATCATTTTGGTGATAGTTGCTAGGGCAATGGAGATATTGCTCCTAGACTTGATTCACCCATTCGGTTTGTCCATCCGTCTGTGGATGATTTGCTATAGATAGTTTAAATTGAACACCAAGGAGCTTGCAAAGACTGTTCCAAAAGCAAGATATGAATTGTGGACCTCGATCACTAACAATATGATGAGGCAATCCATGAAGCCTAAAGATGTATCTCAGAAAAAGTCTAGCAGTGTTTGCACCTATGATTGTCTTTGTAGTTGGAATGAAGTGTGCCATGTTTGTGAATCTATCCACAATAACAAGAATGGCATCATACTTATCTGACTTTGGTAGATTTCTGATGAAATCCATAGACAATGAAGCCCATGGCCTTTCTGAAATAGGTAAAGGTTGCAAGAGGCCATGAGGCTTATGTAACGGTACCTTAGATCTATTGCAAGTGTCATAGTTCTATTGTTTTATTTACTCCAAAATGTCCTGCTGCAAGGTTGTCATGACATTGTTGAAGTACTTGGATCCTAGGCTTTCCTGGAGGGACATACAATAGGCTCTTCTAGAAAAGTAACCCATCCTTTTCCTGGAATTCATTTACTTCTTGGACTTTTCCTTCTTGAGTTTTCTGCTTAATATTACAAAATATTTCCTCTTGTGGTAGATTCTCACGAATCAAATGATTCAAGGCTCAATCTTCAGGATGGTTTGAAGAGATAGCTGCTAACTAGAGATGCTCAGGCTTCAGTAATACACTCCCTTGTTGATCGAAGGCCTCTTCACCCTTCTTTGGTGCAAGGTAAGATCTTCTAGACAAGGCATCTATCTGACATTGTTGACGTCATGGATGGTAGGTGATGATAAAGTCGAGCCTGGATAGAAATTTACCCCATCGAGAATACCTTGTATTGAGAATGCGAGTGGTCATAAAATACTATAGGCTCTTGTGATCTGTATACACAGTAACTTTATGAGCTGCTCCTTCTAGATGGTGATGCCAGGTATCAAATGCATCCACTATGGCAAGCAGTTCTTTATCATGAATTCCATAATTAATTACTAGAGGGGAAAATTTCTTTGAATGATATGCAACTAGATGTAGGTGCCGATCATCTCCATATTGGGAAAGAATGGTCCTTAGGGCAAAGTCTAATGCATCTCTCTCTAGGAGGTAGGTCTTACTTGAATCACGATGAACTAGAATTAAAGCAGTAATGAATGCTGATTTCAAGGTCTAGAAAGCGTTTTCTGCTTCTTTGGTCCATGAGAATTTAGAGTTCCCTATAAGCTTTATAAGAGGTGTCACTATCTTGGAGTAATCTTTTATGAATATCTTCTAGAAATTGGCAAACCCTAGAAAACATTGTATATCTTGAACACATGAAGGTTGTTGCCAATCAAGGATTGTTTCAGTCTTCTTTGGGTCCATAAAAATTCCTTTATCTGATACAATGTACCCTAAAAGTTCCACTTCTGTGTTATGGAAAGAGCACTTCTCCAATTTCGCATATAATCCTTTTTCTCTTAGTTTCTCTAGGACTATCTTTACATGACATTTATGATCCTCTAGGTTTTTGGAGAATATCAAGATATCGTCAAGGTATATTACAACAAAATCATCTACATATTCTCTAAAGATATCATTCATCATATGTTGGAAGACAGGTGGAGCTTTTGTAAGACCGAATGGCATAACTACATATTCAAAATGGCCATACCTTGTTCGAAATGCTGTCTTCCATTCGTCTCCTTCTCTGATCCTGACAAGGTTGTAAGATCCTCGAAGATCAATCTTCGTGAATAATTTTGCTTTTCCAAGGCATTCAAAGAGCTCTGATATGAGTGGTAGAGGGTATCTGTTCTTTATAGTGACTTTGTTCAATCCCCGATAGTCTACACACATCCTGAGAGTCCCATCCTTCTTCTTTACAATTAAAATAGGACCTCCTCCTAGAGACTTTGAGTGTTTGATAAACCCCTTTGCTAGATTCACATCAATGTTCTTGCGTATTTCTATAAGTTCCTTTGGAGATAGTCTATAAATTGGTCCAAAGTGTGGTTGTGCTCCCTCTTGAAGATCTATGGGACAATCATAAGGTCTATGCTATGGGAGGATATCTGCATTCTTCTTTTCGAAAACATCCTCAAAGCCTTTGTATTGATCCGGTAACTGCACTAGATCATCTTTCTTGGGTTCTTGAGCCGGTATGGCATAGATCATATATGTAGGTTCCTTCCTTACTGCATGTACTAAGGCTTTCGCTCCGACATATGTTGTGTTCTTTTGGATATCTCAACGGGTGACTTTATTCTTTTCCCAATTAATAAGACCCTTTCTTCTATGGACAATTAATTGCAATATGTCTAGGGTTTCCACAATAGAGACATAACTTATTAACTCTCCTTCTTTGTTTCTCTTCTGGTGTTAGAGGCTGAAATCTAGTTAGATCTATTTGCATAGGTTCAGGCATAGACTCGTCTTTAGGAGTGGGCTGGAAAGGTTTCCACTAGCGAGGTCTTCCTTCTACTTGTTTTTCTTGTTTTCTTTCAAAAATTCGATTATCACATTGAATAGCTTGCATGATATATTCATTCAATGTTTTAACCTTTAGCATTGTGAGCAAAAGATCCTTCACATAATCTCTTAAACCCCATCTAAATTGGCTTATGAAATAATCTTCATGCCAAGTGAGATCACATATCAACTGCCTAAATTCAGATGCATAGGTAGAGGCAGGGCAATTACCTTGATGTAACTTCCGAAGTTTTTTTTTTGCTACTCGACTTGTGTCTACATCTCCAAATGTGGTCGTGAGTTATCGAAGAAACCCCTCATAGTCCTGAAGTACTACCATGCTCTTCTCTAGGATTGGGGCAAACCATGATAATGCTTGGCCCCAAAGCAAGGATCCAATAAACCCCACCTTGGATGCCTCGTCAAGGTATCTATCAGGTTGCATAGGGATGTACAATTTAGCTTCATGGAGAAATCCACGAAACTTTATGCAATCCCCATCGAACTTTTCTAGCATGCAAATCTTGGGTTCCTTCATAAATGATGTGCTAGGCTGTTGATTCATTTGAATACTCCCTTGATTTGCTTGAGGAATCCTGATTCGTTCTTGTAATTATTGAAGGAGTGCACCTACATGCACTGGATGTCCCATCTAAACTTGTGTGTGTCGATGACTTAGGTCTTCGACTTGTTGTTGGAGACTCTAAAGTGATGCTACAATCTGTTCATAAGCGTTCTCCATGATGCTTGGTCTTGGATAGAAGCTAGTCTTGCCAAACTGTCAGGGAAGCACTAAATTGACCTCTTTGACTTCACTACACAAGATTTTGGAAATACACTTATGATTACAAGAACATCCATGTAGGGAAAATAATACAAGAAGACGTAACTGATACAAGAAGTCCCACAACCCGTGACCCATAGGTATGGAAAACTAGACTAGAGATGATACAAGAGATCCCACAACCCGGGATCATAAGTATGAGACAAGATGTCTGAATTACAAGAACTCCCTTTTGGGAGATGAACTAAATACAAGAAAGAACTTGACAAGATCTCGTAGTACGAGATTCCAAGAGGACAAAATAGGATGTCCAAGAACTAGATTAGACAAGACTGGAACAAGGAACAAGACAAGAACTGGAACTAGAACTTGGAGAGTACTTACTTGGTGGTCACGACTCCTTGAGCTCCCAAGATTAATATTGGCAAGACTAATTATGAATGTGGCCAACCCTTCCTTGTATAGGTTTTCCAAGGGTGGTTCTAGGGCGGTTACAAATTGATGATGTCATCGATGATATCATCAATTTGAAGCCTGGTCTCTGGATGCCAAAACCAAGCAAGAAGAAAGTCGATCTTAGGGTTTTGGCCCCGAATGCAATGGAAGCATTAGTTTTCCCAAATTCTAAACCAATCATGAGATATAGAATTCATATGGCATTTGAGTTTCAGGATGGTTTCCTGTGTCCATGACATCTCTTCCCATTATTCCTCTGATGCAGCCACTATATAGAACACTCATCCGTGACAAACCAATAAGAGAAATAAGAGGTACTGAGAAGGTCTTGATCACAAAATAACCATTACATGAAATCTGTGGAAATTCTATTAATGACACTATAAAAATTATGATTCAAAGAAAAATTAGGAGAGCATATGACTTTGGTGTGGAACCTACAAGAAAAATGATTTTTTTCTAAAAAAGAAACTTTTGCACATCCCTCTAAATTATGTTGTCATCGATGATAGACCAAAAAAAAAAGTAAAAGCATAGAATAAACCATCCGTAAGAGGGAAATTCATGAGTAAAGACCTAAAAAAGTGTTTTGCCATCATGTCTAGAGATGGAAGCAAAGAGAGTGCTATAGAGATCATAACAAAGGGAATTAGAGATAAGCAATTGAACTGTACATATAAAATTATGGACCAAAATCAAATAGAACATCCTACTATTAGGGATAGTTATGGTGACTCTCTAATAGATGAGGATCATACATCCAGGGGA
The DNA here is from genome assembly GCA_020310875.1 of Ceratopteris richardii. NCBI lineage: Eukaryota > Viridiplantae > Streptophyta > Polypodiopsida > Polypodiales > Pteridaceae > Ceratopteris > Ceratopteris richardii. Next base: position 118,316,088 of record CM035437.1, on the reverse strand, counting down.
GGAATTTTCTATAGTCCCAGAGATCACTAGGGGAGCAAACATAGTAATATCTCATTAGAAACACCTTTAAAATTTTTCTGAGTATTATATAAAGCTATTCCTAAAAAAAGAATAGAAGCAAAGCATAATAGAGAACTTCCTTGCAGGTTCATCAATCAGTAAAGCACTAATTCTCAAAAATCCTCTAAAATTTAATGTGTACTTGAGAAAATTCATATTATACAAAGGAGCCTAGACTAAAGTCATTCGGATGAGCAAGTCATAAGAAATAGAGGTTATGAAGTAATTCGACGGTGATGCAACACAATGTGCTCTGCTTCTCGAGAGATCCACGGAGTAGAAAACCAAGATCCTAAGGCGGCACATAGTACTCTACACAGAGTGTGCAGAATACACATAAAAACACACTGCACACGAAGCACGAAGGAAGACTTCTTAGGTGTTACAGATGATGTTGAACTTACAAATTGTGAATGACCAGGCCACTATATGTTTTATTAAAGAACATACTACAAAGAAGTGTTTGGTGGCCATTTGGCCTTTCACATGGACGGTAACGGTAAAAATCTCCCACTACAAGCCCATATGGCCAAAGTAACTATGGGGGAGAAATAAAGAATGATAAAGAATACCTCATGAATGAAGTAACCCCCATCAACTAACAGCAATGTGGAAAGCTATCCTATGGTAGAGCTTTAGTCAAAGCATCTACAACCTTATCTCGAGTGTGAACCTTCTCAAGAATAATGCACTCATTGGCTAAGCAATCTCTAACCAAGTGATACCTCACCTCAATGTGCTTGGTCTTTGCATGTTAAACTAGATTCTTAACCAAAGCAATGACACTCTGACTATTACTGAGCAAACAAGGTCCATGCTAAGATAAACCCATATCACAAGAAAGACAAGAAAGCCACAATGCTTCCTTACATGCCTCATTTGCTACAACATAATCTACTTCTGTGGTGGAAAGAGCTGAACATTCTTGAAGACAAGATCTCCAAGAGATAGCATCTCCACCAAAATGAAAAATGTACGCTGATGTAGACTTACGATTGTCTACACGACCAGCATAGTGGGAATCTATGTAACCAATATTGGATCCTTTCCCTCTACCTAAGCATAGACACTTGTCCTTAGTGCCATTGAGATATCTCAAAATCATCTTGACCGCTTCCCAATGTTTCTTGCCATGATTAGACATATATCTGCTCACAACCCCAATGTCTGGTCTCGTAGCTACCATAGCATACATGAGGCTACCAATAGGAGACTGATAGGAAGTTTTGGTCATGAATTCCTTTTCCTTATCGGATTTGGGGCAATCATCCTTGCTTTACTTCACATATGTGGGTAAAGGTATACTCAATGCATTTCCACCTTGCATATTGAACCTGTGAAGTACATTGGATATGTACTCACTTTGAGACAAGTATATGCATTTTTTACTCCTATCACGAGTAATGCGCATGCCAAGAATATGTTTGGCATCCCCCAAATCCTTCATATCAAATGTCTGACTCAACTTCTTTTTGAGAATTGACAAGTCATAAGTGGACTTCCTAGCAATCAACATATCATTGACATAAGGTATCAAGCATATCAAGCTGCCATTTGAGCATCTTTTCTGTAGAGACAATGATCCTTCTCACTTCCAAAATAGCCTTGAGACTTCATAAAAGCATCAAGATTTTAGTATCATTGTCTAGCGGGCTGTTCAAGTCCATACAAGCTCTTCTTGACCTTACAAACTAGGCTTTCCATACCATGAACTACATAACCCTCTAGTTGTTCCATATAGATCCATTTGGACTAGCTCTAAGTCCACCATTGCAATGAATCCAAGCAACATGCATAGGGTAGTCATCTTGACCACTAGAGAGAAGATCTCCTCAAAATCAACACCATGTTGTTGCTTAAAACCCTTTGCAACAAGTCGTGTTTCATACGACTATTTGATGTGAAGTTCAGCTTATATACCCATTTACATCGTAAAGCTTTCTACCCTTTGGAAAAGGTACTAAATCCCAAGTACCATTCCAAAGATAAGTGTATCTAATCTATCACGAATTTTCATGAATGCATAAGTTCTTATAGATGCTGATGCAAGACGATCCACACCACATTAAATCATTGCTAGTCCACCAAAAAATTTGTCAAACCAAACTATAAGTTATGCAAATTGGAACAGTGTTATCATATTGAGGTCTCTAGGTGATAGATTCAAAGATAAGTAATAAACCATTCCCTTGGATGGCTGTTAGAATCGACATCATTTAAGGCCAAACAAATCAAGTACCACAACAATTAATCAGCAAGTTCTTAAGGGCACTCTCACTAGCAATTAAACTTAGTATGTGAGTTACATAGACATCAATGTAACCAAAGGATTACGAACACAAATTGATTCAGAGACTTTATGAAGAGCTAGTAGCTCAACTTTGGTTCAGCATTGTTTGCATAAAATAAATCTTTAAATTCATATATGTTAAAACAAATGAGTTATGCCAAATTTGTACAGCCTTTCTAAAGTGTGTAGGGATTTTCTTGAAGCTTAAAATAAAAAAGTTTTTACTTTACATGCACAATTGACAGAAATGAAAACAACTAACTAGAAGCAAATTATGCACTAATAAACAACACGTCATTGAAGCAGGTATAAGAAATAAAAATCATTGTCTATATTTGTTTTTGGCATCGCGAGATCATCCTCAAAATCTCCCTTGATAGGAATTTGAGGGCCTAATCCCTTCTGAAAATAGGGAATGTACTCCTTTTCCCCTATTACTTTGTGGGTTGACTCTTTCGAGAGTACCAAACATGCGACTCATGCTTTTCAATTCTAAATGCTTCCAAATTTTGTGTTTCCACTTGAGAAAAAAACTTCAATTAGTGATTCAACACTTATCTTCCTCAAATCTATGCCACTCATCAAAAGGAAGATGGAAGATTCTTGTCAGGGGATTACTAGATTGTGCTCTCTATCTAGAGTAGACAAGATTTCAGAAATACACTTCTGATTACAAGAACACCCACAAAGGGAAAATGATACAAGAATACGTGACTAATACAAGACATCCCACAACCAAGGACTGATAGGTATGAATAACGCGACTTGAGATGATACATGAGATCCCACAACCTGGGATCGTATGTATGAAATAAGATATCTGGATAACAAGAACTCCCTCTTTAGAGATGAACTAGATACAAGAAAGAACTTGACAAGTTCTGGTACTATGAGATTACAAGAGGACAAGGCTAGATGATCACGATCCAAGACTAGACAAGACTAGAACAAGGAACAAGATAAGAGTTGGAATGGGAACTTGGAGAGTACTTACTTGGCCGTCATGACTCCTTGAGCTCCAAAGACTGTTATTGGCAAGACTGCATATGTATGTGGCCAAGACCTCCTTATGTATGATTTCAAGGGCAGTTCCCAAGGGTGGTTGCAAACTAACGATGCTATCAATGATGTTAACAAACCAAATAGGACCTCGGAATATCAAAATTTAGCAAGTAGACGACCTTGGGGTTTTGGCATGTTTCAGATGCAATGGAAGCATTAGTTTCTAGAAAATATGAGATGATCATGAGATATGGAAACTCACATGGAATCTAAGGTTTAGGATGGTTTCCTTTGTGTCCATGACATCACCTCCCCCTCAAGCAACAAGTTCCACAAGGAGTGGCTGTGTGACCTTGAGATCCTATAGAGCTTGAATCTTCGTAGCTCTTGGTCTTTGTAGAGTTCTTGATACATGCTACTAGAACATGATGATGATGGATATCCATGATGAAACTTGAAAGGGTTTGTAGTGTATCTAGGTATAGAATCAAGGCCTTAATTCTCATGATGGGGTACTACTCCTTTTTTATTTTGATGATGAACCTTCTGATGTGGGATGGTGATTGTAGAAGTATTAATTCCAACTTGTTTATTTTACCTAGGACATTTGAAAACCATATGACCATGATCTTCACAATAAAAGCATAACCCGTTGTCTTTTTGATGTTTTATTTCCTTTGGTTTATATCATCTGACCCTAATGTTATCCAACTACATGAGTTCTGGTTGGGATCCTTCCATCATATGTTGTTGAGGAACTAAGATAAACTTTTATTCTCAATCATGAACAAAAATCTTCTTCTCTTGCTTTCTCTCAAACAACCTATTGTCACACTCCATTGCTTGATTCCTGAATTCATTCAAAGTATTTACCTTGGGCATGGTTAACATGAGGCCTTTAACATCATCACGTAAGCCCCATCGAAATTGGTTGATAAAATAATCCTTGTGCCATGTGAGATCACAAACGATTTGTCTCAACTCTAATGCATAGGTGGACATATGCCGATTTCCTTGATGTAGCTTTTCTAGCTTTGTTTCAGCAACATATGAACAATTGGTGTCTGTAAATCAAGATGTGAACTCTCAAATAATGACCTTGAAATCATGCAGAGTATGCATATCCTTCTTAGGGATAGGTGCAAACCATGAAAGAGCACGACCACATTATAGAGTTCCTAGGAGTCCTACTTGAGAAGCATCATCTAGGTTCCTATCTAGTTGCATCCTTATGAATAGCTTCACTTGTTGTACAAATCCTCAAAACTTTGATCTTGACCCATCAAGTTTCTCAGCCATGCTCACTTTTGGACGTTTCTTCATGTTAGTTGTCATGGGTGTACATGATAAAGATGGTGTTACAAAGATCTGCAGCTCTTGGATTTGCCTTTGAAGTTCTTTGAATACATCTTGAATACTCTATTGTTGAATCCTTTGTTGGTTTTCTCCTATCTCTTTGAGTTGTTGTTGACTTAATTTAAGTGCCAAAAAAAATTCTTCTCAAATCATCTCCATGGTTCTTGGTCTTGGATTGAAGCTAGTGTTGCCAAAACATCAAGGGATTACTAGATTGTGCTCTCCAACTACAATAAACAAGATTTCGGAAATACACTTCTGACTAAAAGAACATTGATGAAGGAAAAATGATATAAAAATAAGGGATTGATACAAGATGTGCCACAACCTAGGACTGATAGGTATGAATAACTCGGCTAGAGATGATATAGGAGATCCCACAACCCGCGATCGTAAGTACAAGACAAGATATCTAGATTACAAGAACTCCCTCTTGGGAGATGCACTAGATACATGAAAGAACTCGACAAGATCTCAGAGTATGAGATTAAAAGAGGAGAAGGCTAGATGTCCAAGATACAAGACTAGACAAGACTAGAACAAGGAACGAGATAAGAGCTAGAACTATAACTTGGAGAGTACTTACTTGGCCATCACGACTCCTTGAGCTCCCAAGACTAGTATTAGAAAGACTCATTATGTATGTGGCCAAGGACTCCTTATATAGGACTTCAAGGGTGGTTGATGATGTCATCAATGATGTCAACAAACCGAACAGTACCTCCAAATGTCAAAATTCAGCACATAGTTGGCACGTTTCGGATGCAATTGAAGCATTAGTTTCTACAAACTATGAGCCAAGCATGAGATATGGAAATTCACATGGAATCTAAGGTTAAGGATGGTTTCCTTTCTGTCCATGAAAATTCTCTAGAAGGCCTGCAATTAAAGGTTCAATCACTAACATGCATCATTTCAGATAGCTTTGTTCCATAGACACAAGATGTTGCGAACAAGATGTTGCGAACAATTTTGGCATCCCAAGGATCGAGTTTTGATCTTCTTCAGCGAGAGAATATTAAGTGCCACAATTGGCATACAGTAGTTTGCGGAACATGTATTTCTTTATTGCAAGCTCAGATAGTCCATTCGTTGTATGAATGATGAGCATTCATCTTGGGCTATTTCTTTGGAAGCATTAGATAGCTCTTATATTGTAGGCACCTATGTGTATACTTTGAAAGCATCACACATACAAGTTTCAACCACCTTTATATACTACAATATGCTGATGGCACATTCAATATAAGAGTTTCACTTCCTCTTCTCTATCACTAGGTAAGGAGCATGACTTTTGCATTGACATTATTCTAGACCTTGTGCCATTCCAACTAGTAGACTTCTTGTACACTCACCCAATCTCCTCTCCTATGTTTGATCTCATCAGAAATGCCTTGATTGAGCTGATAGGTCCCTTTATACGATTCCCAACTTTTTGATTGGAAAGGAGTGAGTACCCATTTTCCCATTGGTTGTTAGGCCCGATCTCCCTTTTGAAAACTTGCCCTACCATGAACTCATAAGTGCCCTGATGGCTTTTTCATTTCTGAAGTGTTTTGGGTCCAAAATTTCCTCCAGTTTTTCCTTCTAGAACTGATCATGTGTGTCAAAGCATGTGTGTAGCCCGTGTGCAGCTCCCGTCCATGCCTTTGCCCTTGCCCTCAAGTAAGCCTTCACTTCCTCTTTCAGGATCCCTCCCCCAATGTGTGTCCTCAAGTGTTGATGTTCCTCTTCCTTTTTTCCTCTCGACATATGTTCCTTTCTCCAAGCTTCCACATCAAACAAGTTCATACCATAAGCCCATGCACATGCCTTGGGATCCATTCTTTCTTCAATGAGTGAATGTGAGAAATTTGTATATCTCGATCATAGTCGAGCCCAAGAACATGGTGATATTTGACAATGGGCTTGGTAGTCCTTTAGAATGTAATAAGACCTAGAGGCAGTGTCCCTTTTCTCATTATTGGTTTGCCAAAAATGGTACTCCTCCATGCACGTCTCCCTTCTCCAAGTATCCCTAAAGAGCTTTGCTGCCCTCTCGATTCCATATGCTTTCCCACAATACTACTTATGGGCCTCTAACTTCATACAAACATGCACACAAATAGATTAAACACATCACACTCAAAGCATGCAATACACACATATTAAGGATATGCGTTAATGTTATTAGAACTATTCTTATGCGCTCAATATACTTCAAATGCACATAAGTAAATGCACACATATAAGCACTCGAAAGAAAATGCATGCCATCACAGATACACACATACTTATATATATACACATACCATACAACTATATATGCACACAATACACATCAAGTAGCATAAACACTTGTACATGTATTAAAAAACACACATATATACATATACATACATATACCACATATGCATATTCTCTAACTCACTTATGTTTTATGCAACCACATCTAGAATGCAATGGGAAACCAAGGATTGCCCTAGAACTCAATCCTCACAACACATGCAATAGAGATCACATTCTAAGATAGATATAACCAAGACGTGATCATGTTGACACCCCAAGCTGAAGGCGCTTTGATAGTTTTGTCTGCAAAAGTATCACATTTACTCACTCTCATTTGATTTACACATGCCTTTCCTTGTTCTTCAAATTCATGCTTCTATCGTGACCACATCCAGCCCCTCTAAACCTTTGCATCCTCTGGATGTGCCAACCTACATATACATCAAAAACACGAGAGAGCCTCAAGTATTCATGGCAGATAAACACAATTTAAAGGAAATTCAACTAGTACCATGAAATCTGAAAACGTGTTAAACTTGGCATAAATTAAGAGAAGAAGGTAGACACAACCATCACATACAACATATCAAGATTCACTAATGCATTGAGACTTGCAATCACATGATTGAGTTGAAAACTTCCTAGCTCTTTCGTCAACATGACCTAGTTAGGATTAGTAGCTCATCCTAAGCATACGCATATACCAGTCCTTACTAACTCGATTTATGAAACTAAAATCTCGCTTCTCTGTTGATCTCCCACCGTCCAAACCCCCATCAGACCTTTTCATATTTTTCTTTCACTTTTATTTTATTTTTCTTTGCTTTAATTATTCACCCCAGCTCAACCTTTTTGTTTTTATTCATTTTATTATTTATTTACACATGTCAGCCTACGTCAAAATTGGGTGTGACTCATGGACATGTCCACCTGGCGAGGTTTAGCCCACTCGTCTATTGATCGGACATAGCGCACGACGCACAATGTAAGCCTCATATGAAATCAACATCCGCTCATGGCTCTAACCAACTGGTCAGAGTATCTCCACACACCTAGCAACCCGTATGAGCGCATGACAATATATAGGTCAGGCCATATGACACAACTAGTATAAGCTCGTGGCCCTCCTCACCCAACCAAGGTATTTCCACTTGCCTACTAGCGCATCGGAGTGCCTAACATCACATACACATACACATAGATAGCTAGCAGGTATATGAAGACTTTTTCTTAAACATAACATGTCTAAAGGTTAGATCAGAGGACAGATCAAAAGAAGAAGTCAAAGTGTCTCACTCATCAAGTGTTCATGCACTTGTATATATAGGTACTCAATTTATGTCTTCCATTGTCCTTCCTAGGTTTTGTTCTCGATTGTTCTAGTCTGCTTTTTAATCCTACTCGCATAATCCTTGTCGTTTACATCACATGTAATCTCAAGAGTTGTATGAGATCTTTGCTCTACTTAATTTTCTTAATGTTTATACGTTTGTTTATGTATCATATGCTCAATTGTACAATATTTTATATACACATATATACAAGAGAAGAATAGAAAACTGAAACAACAACATCTCACCTATGTGCAGCCACAAGCCCTTATGATTCTTTATACTTGATCATCTCTGCATCTCCATTTTGGGTCATTTTTCACTTACTAATCTAGGTTTCCTGATTCTTTCTTAAAATTCAAAGCAAAAATCATCTGTTATATACATTTTTCTCACAAAAAAAAACTATTTTTAAGCTTGATGGACTGCTTATTGAACAAGGCTTTTCCTGCAACCTCACGTTCTCTGATACATGCTCACCAAAGAAGGTTTGCTTGTAGAACAACCAATATTGTATTTCACTCATCTTAGAAACATTCTTGAAAACATTAGACTTGCGAACAAGCCACTTCATTTGCTTGTCCATCCCTTGAAGGCTTGATTGGATTGCATAACTCTTGGAAAATTTGAAAATTCATGATGCAAACATTTGGGCATTGTCACCTTTGTTCATAATCCTCTAACATGCATCATATGAGGATGCACATGATAAATGAAGAGCACATGTATTAAGCATTTTGAAATTTAATATGTTTAAACTATCATTCAAAAGATCCTTGAAGCATGCATTTTGATCCATTTCATGGTTGAAATTGTTTGAAAGGTTTTTATCATTTTCATTATGACCACCCAAACTTTCATCATCATTCCAATTGAGTGTCTCAATACATTCATAAGATTTGCACTCTAAATAAGAAGAATCATCATCCTCTGGTTGCAGTATATACTCATATTTATCATTCAAATTGTCATGATTTCTTCCTTGTTGAATGCCATTAATGCGAGAATCAGCTTCTTCCTCTAAACTTTCAAATAAATCTTGATTATTTTTTGTTCCCAAACCATCTATCCTTCAACATGAAGTAAATCCATATCCTCATAATCAAGAAAATCTTGATCTTCAATATCACTAAAGTCTTTTTTATGCATGTAGTTTGATGAAAATTTAATCTATTCATTCAAAATGCGATCATAAAACTCTGCATCCATCTCCATCGTTTCTTGCTCATTCTCTTCAGAAGATGTGCTTTCGCCACACTCATCATAGAGTTCTTTGATAATTGATTCTTGCTCAAATATTTCATCATGTGTGAGAATCTCAACATATACATTCAAATCAATTGGATCTTCATTTATCTCGTATTTACACCGAGCTTCATCAATGTAACCATTTAATTTTATCTTTTCCTGTTGATCTTCATTAGCTAATGTATCGATCTCATATTTTTCATTCATTTCAATGAATGTTGCATTCGTTCCTTCATGCTGAAATCTTCAACACATGGACTTAACTCATCATAATTACCATTCTCATCAGAATGTATTTCTTCATAGAATGTGACATCACTTGCATAGACACCATTACTCTGAAATTGATTCAATCACTTTTCCTCTTTCTTATGAAGAAGATCCTTATCTTGCATCTCTGAATGTACGTCTAATGTGGCATCAACCAAATGTATATCATAGACTTGTTCTCCAACTACACTTTCCTTAGGTCTAGCATCATGCTCTTCTTTGTCAGCATACATCTCAATCCCTAGAGAACTCATCTTTGACATGAGCTCCTTGTTGGTAGTAGAATCACTTTCTTGCATCTCTATGCATGTCTAATGAAGCAATATTCATATCCTTGTCATTGTCAATAGAATCGCGCCTTGATATGTCCTAAGATTTAGCATCATGATCCCTTGGAGTCTCTTCACATAATTTAGTCATTTGGCCATAATTTATATTTGAATCATATGCTTGAAGAGATATTTCACTCTTAGATGCCATCAAATAATTCCTCAAATATTGCTTGGTTTCATCATTTAAGTAAACATTTTGTGCTTGATCTTCACATGGAATCATTGGATTATCTTGAGGTAATTGATTTTCAATCTCTTTTTTATCATGTTGACATCCTTTAGATATCTTTAAATCTTGGTTATTATCATATCTTGCTTCTTTGATTGTTTGATTATCCTCCCTTAGAAGCGAGGACTCTACAAGACTATGGGAAGCCTCACGTTGTTCTCTTGGTGGGTTTTGTTTATTTTTGTTTTGTTGTACGTGTGATATTGGTTTGATATTGATTTGTTTAGCTTCCACATATTCCTTTGCTCCTCCCATCTTTGGGGTTTGTGCATTTATAATGCTTAAGGATGTAAACGTCATAGAGACATCTACTGGCTCTTGGAACCTTAACACCTTGGAGATAGAATCATTTATGCTTATAGGTTTCTATGGTGATCCTCTTCATAAGCATATACATGTATTCCATACATATCTTTCTTATGCCCAACTAGAATTTCTATTATTCTATAGATTTGCAAATTATTCTTAGTTTCTCAGACGCATGGAATTTGTGCATCTTCTTTATCTGCATGAATGTCAGCTTTCCAATCATCAATAAATTTTTCAATTGTTTGTTGCTTCTTCACATATCTCCTCACAGCTTCAAGGACAAGCATGGTGAGCCTCGACTCAGAGTCCATATCTTCTAGAAGTGGAATAAGTTCCTCTCGTGCTTTAACACCTATTGCTCGAAGAAACAATGATACCTTTTGGTCTTATACACCTCTTATCATGCTCAAAAAGATCATCAATTTTTTGCTCAAACTATTTTTTAATTTCTAGGAATGATTGGTCCTTGGGCATACAAACCCACCTCAGGAAAGATCTATGAGTCACTTTATCTACATCCTCTAGCATGAACTTCTTGAGCAATGTTGCTTTGTATCGAGCCCACAACATTCGTTTTATTTGCATAAGTTGATCATGCATGTCGAATTCCCACACATAGACAAAGTTTTCACATAGCTACTCATCCCTCATTGGAGTCAATCCGACACCTAAGTATTTGGCTTCAAGTTCATACTCTTTGCACTAAAAAACCCACATCGCTTTGTTAGTCGCTCATCAAGCGATTGGATGGATTTTTTATGCCTATCCTATTCCTGAAAGTGCATGAACTAAGCTAGGAGATCTTCCATGTCCGAAGTGCTAGATCGTTTGATTTTTGGATGCTAACTCGATTCTTCAGTGCACTAGCTTGATATTTTATTCACCCCCTCCTTTCACGTCGGGATCACCAAGTATGTCATCTGGTTCATAGAAAGGAGCCTCTATCACCAACAATAAATTTGACTTGGAAGATCCATCATTTACTCATATGAAGTCAAGTTCTAGCGCTAATAGAAATTGCACATATCACCCAATCTTTGGTCACAATTTTCTCACACTAGAAAGACAGTTGTGATCAAGAACGTTTTCTAGTTCATTGTAATTGAGCCCTTGAGCTTCTAATACAAAGATTAAATGAAATTTTACACACATACACAAAGAGAAACTAGTTTGAACTTCGAATATTTTCATATGATAGATTTTTTTCACTCATCGCACTACAACACGTGATGTTATGCAACTCCATCTTTATACATTTTAATCCAATTTTATGTTTGATTATAGTGGAACTTCAAGCATTCAAAGATAGCGTATCTAATCTATCACCAATGTTGATGAATGTGTAAGTTCTTATAGATGCAGATGCAAGACTATCCACACCACATTAAATCATTGCTAGTCCATCAAAACAATTGCCAAACCAACTATAAATTATGAAAATTGGAAGAGTGTTATCGTATTGAAGTCTCTATTGATAGATTCAAAGATATGTAATAAATGATTCCCTTGGATGAGTGTGAGAATCAATTTCATTTAAGACCAAACAAATCAAGCACCACAACAATTAATCAAAAATTTCTTTAGGGCACTCTCACTAGGAATTGAACTTAGTACGTGGGTTGCAGAGACATCGATGTAACCAAAGGATTATGAACACAAATTGATTCAGAGACTTTGTGAACCGTTAGCAGCTCGAATTTGGTTCAGCATTGTTTGCATAACATAAATCTTTTAACTCATTGTTTTCTAAAACAAATGAGTTATGCCAAATTACTACAGCCTTTTTAAACTCTACAAGGATTCACCTAAATCTTAAAACGAAAAAGTTTTTCCTTTACATGCGTAATTGACAGAAATGAAAAACGACTAACCAAGAGCAACTAATGCATTAATAAACAACACATCACTGAAGGAGGTATTAAAAATAAAAATCATTATGTGTATTTTTTTTCGACATCTAGAGATCATCCTCGAAGTCTCCCTCCACACGAGTTTGAGGTCCTAATCCATTTCAGAAGATAGCAAATGTACTCCTTTTCCCCTATTACTTTGTGGGTTGCACGACTCTTTTGACCATACTAGACATGTGACTCCTGCTATTCAATTTGAAATGCTTCCAGATTCTGTGTTTCCACTTGATCAAAACACTTCAGTAAGTGATTTAGCACTTATCTTTGTGGAATCTATGCCACTCATCGGAAGGAAGATGGAAGATTCTCTACAAAGCCTACAATTGAAGGGTCAATCAGTAGCATGCATAATTTCGGACAACTTTCTTCCATGGACACAAGATGTTGCCAACAACTTTGGCATCCCAAGGATTGAGTTTTGATCATCTTGAGGGAGAGTATATTAAGTGCCACAATTTGCATATAGTAGTTTGCGGAACATGTATTTCTTTATTGCAAGCTCAGGTACTCCATTCGCTGTGTGAATGATGAGCATCCACCTTGCTCTATTTCTTTGGAAGCATTGGATAGCTCTTATATTGTAGGCACTCACCTGTATACTTTGAAAACATCACACATACAAGTTTCAACCACCTTCATATAATACAATATGTTGTTGAAGGATTCAGTATAAGAGTCTCACTTGTTGTTCTCTATCACTAGGTAAGGAGCATGACTTTTGCAGTGACATTATTCCAGACGTTGGGTCGTTCCAACTAGTAGAGCTCTTCTACACTCACCCAATCTCCTCTCTTGTGTTTGATCTGGTCAGAAACGCCTAGATTGAGCTGATAGGTCCGTTTATATCATTCCCAACTTCTGGATTGGAAAGGAGCAAGCAGCCATTTCCCAGTTAATTATCAGGCTTGATCTCCCTTTTGTCTCAATGGTTGCTGAACAAGAACATGTACAGATTGATCCTATCGAACATTCTCTTGAACCTCCCTATGTGTCAAATTTTTATGCATGCTAATTGGAGGACTAGTATCCTCAAACACCACTCTTCTCACTTCAACCTCCTTAATGGGCGATTTATGCATCTTAGACTCATTGAAAATGACATCACTACTTTTGATCACTGACCGTGTTTCAGGATCCCATAAGCGATATCCAAATCTTCCTTCTCAACCATATCTAAGAAAAATGCACTTCTTTGACTTATGGTACAACTTTTGTCTAAAATTCTTGGGTATATGAACATATGCCTCACACCCAAAAACCTTGAAGATAATCATAATATGGTGGCTTCCATGTCCATAACTCTTGTGCCACTTTAAGACATCTGGGAGTAGTAGGTGAAAGCTTAATCACATGAATTGCAATCAATACTACTTCTGCCCGAAAACCTCGTGAGAGGTTTGCATGATGGAGCATAGAAACTACTCTATCTTGAATAGTTCTATTCATCCTTTCAGTTACACCATTTTGTACTAGGATATAAGGAGTTGTAAAATCTCTATGAATCCCCCTAGAGTGACAAAAAAGGTTGAATTCATGTGAGATATACTCACCCCCATTACCTAAACATAAAGCCTTAAGCATAGGGAATGCCTCATCCTTTGATTTTATAGGATATACCCAAACTTTTCTAGTAGCATCATCTATGAAAGTGGCAAAGTAAAGAGAACCACCTAAGGACCTAATGGGCATAGGGCCACACACATCTATGTGAATGAGGTCTAAAGGCTGAATTGAAGAGTCAATGTGCGTTCTATGCACATTTCTGGTTTTCTTTCCATATTGACAATGCTCACAAAATAAAAAATCTAAGAAACATAACACAAGTAAGTAGCCAAACAGAAGCCATAGGTTGTTGAGCAATAGCAAAAAGATTTTCCATTCCATCATTAGATATATGGCCCAAACAACCATGCCAAACACAAGCGATAGGTTGTTGAGCAACAGCAAACAAATGTTCTTTTCGTGATACAAATAAAGGACAAAGTGAGCCAACTTTGGTTATTTTTTCAATAACCATATTGCCCTTTGATATACGAAAGGACTAAGAATAGAACACCATCTTGTAACCAAGGTCATCAAGTTGACCAATTCACATCAAGGTGCATGATAACTGAGGTACATGGCATACATTATGCATAGTAAAGTTTGAACCATCAATGGACTGCACAACCACATCTTTGATCCCCACAATGTCACACTAGAAAGAGTCACCAACACTCACAGTACTAAGAGACTTTGCAGCATAATTATAGAGCCATTCTTTGTGTGGTGTCACATGGAAAGAAGCACCAGAATCAAGTAGCCACATGTGGGAAAGAGAATTGGGCCTAAGAGCCTAAGTTGGCACAATACTATCAAGTGTCAACACATATACATCATCAAAAATAGCATTAGTCTCTTCAATCGATTGGCAAATAGCTATTTAATATGCCAATCAACATTTTGTCCTTTACCTTTAGAATTCTTTAATGCATAACAGTCTTTCTTCATATGTCCTTTCTTATGAAAATAATGGAATTCGATATTCATCTTCCTTGATTTACTTCTACTCTTACTCCGTTGACCATTCTTTTTCTTGTTCTTGCTCCTGCCATGTTGCTGATTCTTTCCTTGGTAAGAAACATGAACATTATATGCATCTCCACTCTGAGTGCCAACCATAGGTTTTTTACAAATTTTCTCACTCAATAGTGCTCCACATATGTCATCATAGATGATTTTACGACTAGGTGCACTATTGCTAATAGCTCTACAAAACATATCCCATGATGATGGTAACAACAATACTACTTTCATTTCTTTATCCATATCTATTTTCTGAGCCTGTAAGTTAGAGAATATAGCATCAAACTCATTTAGATGAGCAGCAAGAGTATCTATCATGTCCTTCATGCAAAGGTCATATAATTTTCTTATTTAGATAAACTTTATTTGATGTCATCTCTTTTTCATATGTATTTCATAACTTCTTTTGAAGCTCCTCTACACTTTAACAATCTAATACTATAAATTAAACATTATCTTAGGTGCAAGCAAATGGTAGACCTTGCCATTTCATCTTAATCATCCCAATGATCTTCATCCATGTTAGTAGGCTTCTTTGAAATCCCATTTATTGGCTTCCATTGCCTCTTTTGAATCAGCAGATCTTTAATCTGATTCTTCCATAGAGCAAAGTTTGTATCATCAAAATTTCGGATCTCAAATGGTCTTTTCCCTAGAAGTTATAGCTCCTCCTCAGAATAGTGGCACTAGACCTTGATCCACGTGATGTGCTTGAGAGCTTTGATAACATGATGGTAGAGATCTGAATGGAATGATAGTGGAGCTCAAAGAGTCCAAACACCAGCAAATAAGTGTATCAAGGAGTAAATTAATCACTATATAGTTGATTAAACCAGAATTCTAGAAACTTTTGCCAGAGTATCCTCTACAAAATGAGCATATGATAAGTGTCAAAATATCATAAAACTACAGGTAATGACATGTTTACCTAAATAGTGGATCAATGAATCCACTTCATATAATTAATTACCCAATAGAAGCCAACTAGGCTTATGGAGCACCTATGAACAACTATCATACATCTCCTATGGCGAGGGTGGGTAAGTCTTCTACCTGCATCACCAAAGAGACCCCAACATCAGGGTGTCTCCTAGTTAATGAAACCTCACCACGACCCCGTTTATCAAACGTAAAAGGCCTTATGCAAAAACATAACTACTATATCAATGACCACATGGATGTACATAAACCGTATTCACATAAGCATACATGGTGTGTATGTGCTCAACATTTGTAGTAAAATGACACTAAAAGGCTGAATGTAAAGCCGAAAAAATAGCTAACAACACCTACGAGTGTGTGTCAACTCTGATGTTTTAGGGTATAAAATGTGCATAAATTTACAGCAGCTGCACCCATGAAAACTGAAAATATTTTGACAAACGTGTAGTTTTATATGTGTGGCTAAAATAGCAGCCCCAAAGGCTGATATTTATGATAGGAGAAGTACAAAAAACACTCTTCCTGATGTTCTTGGACCTGTGTGAAGAGAACTATGTGCAAAAATACTTCAAAAAGGGTCCAAAAGATAGCCCAAAAATGCTTCAAAAATAAGCTTTGAAAGCAATGAATGAAGCTTTGAGGGACCAAAACATGTTCAAGCTAATGTTAAACTTAGACTTTCCCCTTCTTCATACACCACAAGAGCGTACCTTCGTGGCATGAGACTGCCTTGGTTAAGCGAGCTCACGGGGGAATAGTATTGGGGTGGGTGACCCTCTAGGAAATACGAGGAACCTCTATCTTCCTTGATCATTGACGTCCTCCCTCATGTGCAGCCAACGGTGCCAACGGTGAGTTCAGCGACTTGGATGACAAGGTATGCAAAGCTTTATGTCTTGGTTGAAGCCTTAGTTGTAAGCCTTGGGGAAATCCAAAGGGGGGGGGGGGGTGCTCGCTTCACTTGCACAAAACGAACAAAGCTTTTGCGTAGACCTGCTCTGATACCAGTGAAGTAATTCAATAGAGATGCACCACAATGCACTCTCCTTCTTGAGAGTTCCACGACGGTATCCTCAGAGTAGAAAATTGAGATCCTAAGGCTGCACACATTACCCTATAGAGAGCCTACAGAATATGCAGAAAAGAACACTACACAGGGAGCATGAAGGCAGACTTCTTAGGCAATACAAATGCGGTCGAACTTACAAATTGTGATTGACCAGGCCACTATATGCTTTATTAAAGAACATATAGAAAAAAGTTTTCAGTGGCCATTTGCCCTTTCACATGGACACTAACGATAACACGTTATTTGATTATAATGGAATTCGACCAAAGATGAACCATATAATATTTTACAAAACTTGTGCCTAAAGGGAGGACAAGAAGCAAAATGCCTCTTCCCATAAGTGTTTTAATGATACTAGTATATAAAATAATTAGCCCTGATAAAAAAAACAAGCAAAAGAAGAGGTAAGACAGAAGAGACTCCTATAGAGGAATCACTAAAAACGTCAAGATTTTTCCTAAATCTAATTAAAACATCAACATAATTAAAATCGAGGTCACATGTTTGAGCATAAAAAAGAAAAACCTATTTTGATAGAAACCTATAGTACCAACTAGTAGAGAAAAAAATTTGAGGCGAACTGGAGTAGAAGAGAAGCATAAGACTACCTCTTTCTTTTAGTCTTTGGGAAAGCCATTGAACCAAATAGATTGCCAAGACAAAATAAAAAGAGAATATGTATTATAACCTGGAAACTCTCCTATAGAGGAATCACTCAATATGCTAAGATTTCCAACAAATATTTTGAAAATAACACCAAATATTATATCAAAGTCAACAAAGTCAACATGATAAAGAGAAACGTGTGTTAAAGAAGACAACAATAACCCCCTAATAGAAGTAATTGATAGAAGTCTAGATTGAGCTTGGGCGCAGGAAATATTGAGATAAAATGTTCTTCCATACCTCAAGTTGAGGTATGAGCTCTCAAAAGGACTCTCCCCAAGGTCGTTCTGAAGAATCCATAGAATGAATAAGATTTCCATAATAAAACAAGATGAGGATAACTAGAACATTCAAGCATAAGCAAAATGAATTTTTCTAACGCTTGGTTGGTTCAACAAAAGAGACAATGATTCTTAGGGAGTCTTTCCTTTTAGTTTTATTTGAGGAATTTCCAATTATGCATTCTTCATGAGCATTGGTCATACTTACATCTTCCTTGACAGAACTTTTAATACATTCTCTTTAATTTATTTCCAGTTGTGATCATTACACTCTTTGGTAAAAGAAAAATCATACTTATTAGATTTCTCATAATTCTACAAATTATTAAACGTGGATGTTGAACATTAATCATTAATAGGCTTTTTTTTATTGATGACTCTAGTCCACCTAGCCATTTCCAACACACTAGAAGTCCCTTGCTTCGATACAGGCTTATCAACCAATTGAACTTCAATATGAATAGAGTTCGCATCTAAATTATCTTTCTTGAGAACACCCTTATTCTCCACCATTTGAATTTCCTCAAGAGGACTCGATAGATCCTTTAGCAAAATATCAAAGGTGTTGATCAAATCGTGGGACACTTTTTTGGTGTTTTTATGTGGTTATTTTTTAGCACTATTTCTCTTTTGGAACAACTTGCTACTTAAGCAAGTTGTTCTATTTGATTCTTGTTTAGATTAGGTTTAGATTCTTGTTCTATTTCTCTTTGATGAGCAACTAGCGATCAATCTTTAATCAACTGTCCCTACTTGGAACAATTGAAACAAGCATTATAGAGATTCATGTATCTATCTCTTCGCTCATTGAGAATTCCACCATCTAAATCTTTAATAACAAGGAATGTCATAATGGGATTTGGCTAGTTCCACCTCTGCCTTACATGGGTATCCCACTTGGGATTAATACTTCCACTTTTTGTTCGCACAAGGACTCTTTGTTTATATGCATATGTATGTGTATGGATATGCATGTGTGTATGCATATGCATATATGAATATGCATTTGTACATATGTGAGTGTGTGTGTATATGTGAATGTGTATGTATATGTGAGTGTGTTTATACATATGTGAGTGTGTATGTATATGCATATTTCTCTCTCTCTCTCTCTCTCTATCTCTTTCTCTCCCTCTCTCTCTCACTCAAACAAATGATGGAAATGAAAGAGAGGTGGGTTGATATGGAAAAAAAATGATGAAGAAGATGAATGTGTGACTATGGTGATCGAAGGTGGAGAAGGCAACGATGATGGAAAAATATGCAAACAATAGTGCATAAAGTAGAAAATTCTACCAAATTGACCCACCAACCTCAAATGTTCCAAGACTCTTAGCATGACGCATTAGTCCTTGAGCATGTTTCACAATAGCCTTGCCAAATTTGGTGCTACTCTATTGAGATGCAAGAATAACATCAGGATCATGAATGCGTGACGTGCATGAAGGTGAGGGTGAGGAGTAGGATAGATGCACATGCATAAATACACACATAAGGTTGAGACAAAGGAGAGATAATGGAAGGAAGCGTACCTCCATTCATGAACATGGTTTTCTCTTACAACCAGATTCAATTTTCAAAAAATATGGCCTCAAAATAGAGCTTTCAACCTCTTTTTATAGATTTTAGACTCTGGTTTGTTTGATATCTAGTGCCAATCATAGTTAAAAGTTCCATTCTGCACTACTTTAGGGGAATCTAATGAGCTCTAAAATTGATGGAATTTGGTATGTCAGTTTTCCCAAGGCTCTTCAATCTTGAGCACTCCTTTTCTTGCACAAATGTCAGTAGTAATTAACAAAACTAGAGATTTATGTTACAAATTTATTGATGGAAATACCTCTTGAATGTTAAACGATATTTTTAATTCTCATACATATAGTCTGTTTGAAAAAATGAAGGTTTGTCCTCCCATACATTAGCACACACATCTTTACATACTTCCAAGTCATCGATGCCTTCTTCCTCCTCCTCTAGTATTACCAATGACTATAATTTATCATGCTTAGAAGAGGAAAGACATGATAAGATGGATTGAAGGCAGTGAATTAATAATAGAACTAGTTCGACCTCAAAATTTTGATGGAAAATCCTTCAAATTCAATAAAGTTTTGCAAAAGTCTTACATATGCCACGTTATGGGTTCAAACTTACAACACGAAGTTTGAAGGTTTTTCTTTTTGAGGGTACAATGAATTGGGAACACAGTCACACACCCGGTCTCGTAATCCAAAGATACCCATGATTGAAGAACTCATAGATATGTCGAGCCAAGACGTGAACTTAGGACTTCCTTGTAGAGACTCAACGCATCAAACCGCTAAACTACGCATGATTGGGCAAAGTTCTAAGATTTTAAATACATAACTAGTATTTACACAAAGCTATGGAGGTAAGAATGGATAAAAACACAGAATTACACTAAGTATTATAGTATACAGAACTTAACAATCTTTGAACTAGAAGAGTATATTTTTGCAAGACAATATTTTTCGATAAGACAAAAATTGTGCCTCTTATAAGACGATTAACAGCACAAACATCAAAGAAAACTCTTGGGAGAGACTCAATGAATGCTAGGCATGTACTTATAGGCTTCCCCAAGGCTTCCTTTCTAGATATTTATATCCTTCTTATTTTTCCATTCCATTTTTAGAGTATCTTCATTTTGTTCTCTTCGAATATCAGAAAATCCAATCTCTCTTACTATTTTGTTTATCTCTTTTTATAATTTTATTTTCGTCCTTTTATTTTTTATTTATTTTTAATTCATATTTATTCACTTATTTTGCTTTTCATATTTATTAAGGTTTCATTCCATTTCATACTTATGAGCAAATACTTTAATTGGGAGAATCCGGTTCTTAAAGTTCGTAATTAGGGTCGTCATGGTCATGTGCTCCCCAAGGTGTACATGGAGATCCCATCTGATCCAATGTGGAGATGTTAAAATGCATGTGTGTATGCATATGCATGTGTCTATGCATATGCATGTTTGTATGCATATGCATGTTTATATGCATATGCATGGGTGTATGCATATGCATGTGTGTATGCATACACATGCATATGCATGTGCGTATGCATATGCATGCGTGTATGCATACACATGCATATGCATGTGTGTATGCATATGCATGTTTGTATGCATATGCATGTGTGTATGCATATGCATATGTGTATGCATATGCATATGTGTATGCATATGCATGTTTGTATGCATATGCATGTGTGTATGCAGATGAATGTGTGTATGCATATGCATGTGTGTATGCATATGCATGTGCGTATGCATACACATGCATATGCCTATGTGTATGCATATGCATACACATGCATATGCATGTGTGTATGCATATGCATGTGTGTATGCATATGCATGTTTGTATGCATATTCATGTTTTTATGCATATGCATGTTTGTATGCATGTGCATGTGTGTATGCATACACATGCATATGCATATGTGTATGCATATGCATGTTTGTATGCATATGCATGTGTCTATGCATATGCATGTGTCTATGCATATGCATGTTTGTATGCACATGCATGTTTATATGCATATGCATGTGTGTATGCATATGCATGTGTGTATGCATATGCATTTGTGTATGCATATGCATTTGTGTATGCATATGCATGTTTGTATTCATATGCATATTATTATGCATATGCATGTGTGTATGCATATGCATGTGTGTATGCAAATGCATATGTGTATACATATGCATGTTTGTATGCATATGCATGTGTGTATGCATATGCATGTGTGTATGCATATGCATGTGTGTATGCATATGCATGTGTGTATGCATATGCATGTGTGTATGCATATGCATGTGTGTATGCATATGCATGTGTGTATGCATATTCATGTGTGTATGCATATGCATGTTTGTGTGCATATGCATGTTTGTGTGCATATGCATGTTTGTATGCATATGCATGTGTGTATGCTTACACATGCATATGCATGTTTGTATGCATATCCATGTGTGTATGCATATTCATGTGTGTATGCATACACATGCATATGCATGTGTGTATGCATACACATGCATATGCATGTGTGTATGCATACACATGCATATGCATGTGTGTATGCATATGCATGTGTTTATGCATATGCATGTGTGTATGCATACACGTGCATATGCATGTGTGTATGCATATGCATGTTTGTATGCATATGCATGTGTATGGATATGCATGTGTGTGTGCATATGCATATATGAATATGCATTTGTACATATGTAAGTGTGTGTGTATATATGTGAATGTGTATGTATATGTGAGTGTGTTTATACATATGTGAGTGTGTATGTATATGTATATGTTTCTCTCTCTCTCGCTCTCTCTCTATCTCTTTCTCTCTCTCTCACTCAAACGAATGATGGAAATGAAGGAGAGGTGGGTTGATATGGAAAAAAAATGATGAAGAAGATGAATGTGTGACTATGGTGATCGAATAGGTGGAGAAGGTAACGATGATGGAAAAATATGCAAATAATAGTGCATAAACTAGAAAATTCTACAAAATTGACCCACCAACCTCAAATGTTCCAACACTCTTACCATGATGCATTAGTCCTTTTGAGCATGTTTCACAATAGCGCTGCCAAATTTGGTGCTACTCTATTGAGATGCAAGAATAACATCAGGATCATGAATGAGTGACGTGCATGAAGGTGAGGGTGAGGAGTAGGATAGATGCACACGCGTACATACACACATACACACATAAGGTTGAGACAAAGGAGAGATAATGGAAGCAAGCGTACCTCCATTCATGAACATGGTTTTCTCTTACAACTAGATTCAATTTAAAAAAATATGGCCTCAAAAATGAGCTTTCAACCTCTTTTTATAGATTTTTAGACTCTGGTTTGTTTGATATCTAGTGCCAATCATAGTTAAAAGTTCCATTCTACACTACTTTCGGGGAATCTAATGAGCTCTAAAATTGATGGAATTTGGTATGTCAGCTTTCCCAAGGCTCTTCAATCTTGAGCACTCCTTTTCTTGCATAGATGTCAGTAGTAATTAACAAAACTGGAGATTTATGTTACAAATTTATTCACGGAAATACCTCTTGAATGTTAAACGATATTTTTAATTCTCATACATATAGTATGTTTGAAAAAATGAAGGTTTCTCCTCCCATACATTAGCACACTCATCTTTACATACTTCCAAGTCATCGATGCCTACTTCCTCCTCCTCTAGTATTACCAATGACTATAATTTATCATGCTTATAAGAGGAAAGACATGATAAGATGGATTGAAGGCAGTGAATTAATCATAGAACTAGTTCGACCTCAAAATTTTGATGGAAAATCCTTCAAATTCAATAAACTTTTGCAAAAGTCTTACATATGCCACGTTATGGGTTCAAACTTACAACACGAAGTTTTAAGGTTTTTCTTTTTGAGGGTACAATGAATTGGAAACATAGTCACACACCCGGTCTCGTAATCCAAAGATACCCATGATTGAAGAACTCATAGATATGTCGAGCCAAGACGTGAACTTAGGACTTCCTCGTAGAGACTCAAGGCATCAAACCACTAAAGTACGCATGCTTGGGCAAAGTTCTAAGATTTTAAATGCATAACTAGTATTTACACGAAGCTATGGAGGTAAGAATGGATAAAAACAGAGAATTACACTAAGTATTATAGTATATAGAACTTAACAATCTTTGAACTAGAAGAGTATATTTTTTCAACACAATATTTTTTGATAAGACAAAAATTGTGGCTCTTATAAGAAGATTAACAACACAAACCTCTAGGTCTCATAAGGATATCAATAAAAAATGAAACAACGGATGTATAAGAACATACATCTATTGTTGATGCATTCTAGCATAGTTGTCTGATGCCCCACATTTTCGAATGGGGATGGGGTTCAACCCTTGTTGAGATGCATTCTAGCATAGTTGGCTGGTGCCCCACATTTTTGAATACGGATGGGATTCAACCCTTTTGGACTGCCATGGACATCCATGAAAACTACAATGTTAAGATGAACATGTATGCGCTGGTGGATGAACATGTATGCATAGTTGGCTGCTGCCCCACATTTTCGACTGGGGATGGGGTTCTTGTTGATTGCCATGGACATCCCTATAAACTATAACGTTAAGATGAACATGTATGCCTCCAGATAATGCATTTGAGAATAACTAAAAAGCGCCAGTGGAAGTAATGCTCTCTCGTGTAATGCGTGTGGTAACTCGCTTGGGAATTGTGTTTTCCAACGGGGACGTATTTGTATTATCTAACGCTTCTCTCCTTGTAACTCTATTCTCCGGCAATCATGTGAGACATCTGGACAGAGGACCGACGCTTATCTCAAAACGATGCCACAATTCTGCTGCAAAGCATCATTACGCATCGAAGGAGCCTGAGAACCGTCCTGGTGCCTTATCGTCTCTAGCCTCCTGTCCGATCAAAGAATACGATCATGAAAGACTCGCTGGGTCAAAGTCCGAAAAGATGGCGAATCGCGATCATGGCACTGCTGTGTTGGATGCGCACAGTTAAGCAGCATATTTCCTACACACTCTCTCTCTCTCTCTTTCTCTCTCATTCTGCTAATCTTTACGTTGGAATCCTCGCGAATTCCTTTAAAATCTTTTGCCCCCCCTGCAATGGAGCGGGAATCGTATCAGAACTGCCAACTACCTCATGCTACATTCTATGGTGAATCCTGATTCGTGATCCTCAGAAGACTTGCAGATATTCCTTCTTTCTGTACAGACTTTTATGCTACAGCTCTTTGCGCACGCCAGTCAGCGGCGAAACCGATCCACGCACAATTGGACAGACAGACTGGAATCATCTGGCATCTCTCTCTCTCTCTCTCTCAAATACAATCAAACATCTTACGGCCTATGGGCTGGATGGTAAATCGTAAGTGCCCGCCTGATAATATATTCAACCTGCCCTTACCGTCTCATTCGCTCGCATCTTAACCTCCGGAAGTTTGCACTTCATCTAGTCGTTTCCACTCCGCTCGTTTGGTTTTTATTTTGGCAGTCATATTGAAATTTGAGAGTACACAATAAGTCGTTGAGTGCTCACTCAACTGTATGGTTACTTTGTGCGCTCATTCAACTGTATGGGCTTTTTCCTGCCTTGGATGGAAATTCTTTGAACAGCAACTTCTCCCGCTTCAAACAATCACTTCTGTCAATGTCGACCATCTCTTAATGGACTGTTGTTTTGCTTACAGCTCTTATTGTGCGAAGTACACGTATGTAGAATCATCTTGGGATGACTGTCTAGCTGAAGTGACCTAGGCGCTATCTCTTTTGAGCTTCTTTGTGTTTCATCTATTTTTCTCTGCGTTTATGCAAAGCTATCTTCACTTTGCAAGTTCACATCTCATAGGTGCGTTAGTTTGGCACAAGCTTCTTGAGGTGGAGGTCTTCTATTCAGCACCTAGGTTGGATATATAATGGCTTTGGTCAATCTAAATGAGTTGTAATACATTGAAAGTTTGTTTAATCCTCACTATGTGAGATACGGGAAATCAGAAACTATGCCCATTCACTTGTGGAGTTATATTGTCAAAGTTAAAGCTCGTGAGAATATAAAGCGCTTGCAGAACCCCCATTTAGAAAAAAAAAACAAGACCTTGACATCATAAACTTGCAAAAGAGTAGCAGTAAGGCCATCATCTTTCGGATATCTTTCTGTTGCTACTAAGCTTCTAGTTTATATATCCTTTGTAAGGTTCAACTGCTCCGTTGCCATCAAGGCCTAAAATTGACGGTTTTTTTCCCGTCAAAGGCTATTTTTCCTATCAAAAACAGATATAATTTTTTTTTCCCTGTCATATTACAGGAGTGCATGAAAATTTACCTGTCAATGGACATGTTGAATTTAAATTTGTTTGTTAATTGACAAGTACAAATAATAAAATTGCCTGTCATTTTATATATATATATATATATATATATATATATATATATATATATATATATATATATATATATATATATATATATATATATATATATATATATATTTTTTTTTTTTTTTTTTTTTTTTTTTTTTTTTTTTTTTCATATAATATTATTAGTTGAGAAATGGACGCTGGGCGGACAATTTCATGTTTCCTAAAGTCTGAAGTCTAAAAGTAGCGCATTCCTAAAATTTCCTAAATCCTAACTTCTAAGTGAATTGTCATTTGTGTGTGAAACTTATCAACTATCAGCATCCAGCCGCGAGCGTCAGTGAACTCTGAAGTTGTGAACTGCTTCAGCCTTCGAGCTTCCATTCCTCAGTGAGTCAGCGCCTCAGCGTCTAGCTAGTAGCAATTCTGCGAACGGATTCGAGCTTCCACTACAAGACAAAGGGGCGCGTAGCGACGCCCCCGAATCCGGAAAAAAACGGGAACTGTCGCTTATGGGACGAGGTCGTTGCATAAGCGATGGTAGGAATTTCGGATTTTTTTTTTTTGCCCGACCCTCGTCGCATAGGCGACGATAGCGTCGCATAAGCGATGCTACTAAAAAACCATCGCTATCACCATCGCTGATTAGCGACGAATTTAATGACGTTGGCAAAGTGCGGAGCGTCGCATATGCGACGCTCTGGAATGTTAAAAAAGAAATTTGATTTCTCCCGGCACATTTGTGCCGGGACTTGGATGCGAGCAAGAACAGAGAGACCGAGAGAGAGAGAGAGAGAGAGAGAGAGAGAGAGAGAGAGAGAGAGAGAGAGAGAGAGAGAGAGAGAGAGAGAGAGAGAGAGAGAGAGAAAGAGCACGCGCGAGAGGGAGAGAGAGAGAGCGAGACCATTGGCAGGTATGCACACACACACACACATACATATGTACACACACATATACACGCATAGACACACACACATACGCATAGACACACACACACATACACACAAATACACACACATTTACACACATACACAATGCATAATGCATACACATACACACATGCACACATAAAGCGTACACATGCACACATAATGCATACACATGCAGACATACATGCATAATTCACATGTATACATACACATACATAATGCATATGCATACATAATGCACATGCATACATACACATACATAATGCATACACACACATATGCATACATCATGCATACACACACATACACACATATGCATACATACAGACATAGACACATACACACATAGACACACATAGACACATACACACACATAAACACATACACACTCATAGACACACACACATACGCATAGACGCGCACACACATACACACATAGACACATACACACATAATGATGCATTCATACACATACACATGCATACACACATAGACACACATATACACACATACACATATATACACATATACACACATATACACACATAAACACACATACACACATATACACATGCATACACATACATATGCATACATACATGCATACACATACACACATAAACACATACACACACATAGACACATACACACATAAACACATAAACACATACACACTCATAGGTACACACACATACACATAGACACACACACATATAGTATATACACACACATGCACACATAGACACATACACACATACACATGCATACACACATACAGACACATATACACACATACACACATACACACATATATGCATACACACACATAGAGAGACATACACACATAAACACATACATGCATACATATGCATACATAATGCATATACATATGCATACATAATGCATATACATATGCATACAATGTACATACATACTTACATGCATACATAATGCACATGCATAGATACATACACACACATAGATACATACACACATAGACACATACACACACGTGAACACATACATACTCATAGATACACACACATACAAATAGACACACACACATACACACACATACACACACATACACACATAATGATGCATACACACACATACACATGCATACACACATACAGACACATGTACACACACATTCACACACATATATGCATACACACACATACACATACATGCATACATATTGCATATGCATATGCATACATACATACTTACATGCATATGCATACACACACACATATGCATACATACATACTTACATGCATATGCATACACACACACATATGCATACATAATGCATACGCATATGCATACATAATGCATATGCATACATAATGCATATGCATATGCATACATACATACTTATATGCATACATAATGCACATGCTTACATACACTGTCATAATGTATACACACACACATACACACATAGACACATACACACATAATGATGCATACACACACATATGTATACATACATGCATACACATACACACACATAGATACATACATACACATAAATACATACACACTCATAGACACACACACATACACATAGACACACACACATACACACACACATACACACATAGACACATACACGTAATGATGCATACACACATACACATGCATACATAGACACACATAATGATGCATACACACACATATGCATACATACATGTATACACATACACACATAGACACATACACACACATAGATACATACATAGACATAAACACATACACACTCATTAACACACACACATACACATAGACACACACACATATACACACATACACACATAGACACATGCACACGTAATGATGCATACACACATACACATGCATACATAGACACACATAATGATGCATACACACACATACATATGCATAGACACACATATGCATACATACATGCATACACATATACACATAGATACATACACACACATAGATACATACATATACATAAACACATACACACTCATAGACACACACACATACACATAGACAACACACACATATACCTACACACATACACACATAGACACATACAGATAATGATGCATACACACACATACACATGCATACACACACATATGCATACATACACACATACACACATACACACACATAGATACATACACACACATACACATGCATACACACATACAAACACATATACACACACACATACACACATCGGCACATACACACGTAATGATGCATACACACATACACATGCATACATAGACACACATAATGATGCATACACACACATACGTATGCATACACACACATATGCATACATACATGCATACACATACACACATAGACACATACACACACATAGATACATAGATATACATAAACACATACACACTCATATACACACACACATACACATAGACAAGACACACATATACATACACACATACACACATAGAAACATACACACATAATGATGCATACACACACATACAAATGCATACACACATATATGCATACATACATGCATACACATACACACATAGATACATACACACACATAGATACATACATACACATAAACACATACACACTCATAGACACACACACACATACACATAGACACACACACACACATATACACACACACAAACACAAACACACATATACACTTACACACATAATGATGCATACACACACATACACATGCATACACACATACAAACACATATACACACACACATACACACGTAATGATGCATACACACATACACATGCATACATAGACACACATAATGATGCACACACACACACATACATATGCATACACACATATGCATACATACATGCATACACATACACACATAGACACATACACACACATAGATACATACATATACATAAACACATCCACACTCATAGACACACACACATACACATAGACAACACACACATATACATACACACATACACACATAGACACATACACACATAATGATGCATACACACACATACACATGCATACACACATATATGCATACATACATGCATACACATACACACATAGACACATACACACACATAGATACATACATACAAATAAACACACACACACTCATAGACACACACACATACACATAGACACACACACACACACATATACACACACACAAATACACATAGACACTTACACACATAATGATGCATACACACACATACA
Source organism: Ceratopteris richardii (assembly GCA_020310875.1). Lineage (NCBI taxonomy): Eukaryota > Viridiplantae > Streptophyta > Polypodiopsida > Polypodiales > Pteridaceae > Ceratopteris > Ceratopteris richardii. The sequence continues at coordinate 118,285,896 of CM035437.1, read as the reverse complement.
CATGCATACACACACATACACGTATATATATTGATTTCTAACCATTTTGTTTTATATGTTAGGTATTATGGATCCCAGTAGAGAGAGAAAGGCAAAACTCACTCTCATAAAAAGTCTTATGAGAGCAAGAGTTCCGTCAGATACTCTAGGGGCCATAATGCGGAACTACGCAGAGATGTCTGATGAGGAGCTAGATTATAGGATCCAGATGCTTACGCGATCAGACGAGGGCTCTTCTGCATCTCCACACGCAGGAAGAGAGCTATCTGCTCATAGGTATGTTTTTTTCATAAACTTTTTTAATGATATTATAACACATGCTTTTATTTATTTCTATCTATCTATTTTCAGGACACCTATACCACCTCCAGCACATGATAGCAGAGCAGAGACGTTGCCTATGAGGACATGCATAGGCATGTTAGGACTAGAGTGCGACATAGAGCCAGAGGGGAATATTGTATACATAGGAAATGGATTGGAGTTCAAGAGGAGAATGCGTGCACTATGCGACTCTTACCTGTGCTTTATCCACTTACCGTGGAAGTAAGTAAAAGTTTTACATATAAATTGAAATATATATCTTATGTTTTATTTATATTATGTTTTTTATTTTTGTAGTGAGCATGATGAGAGAGATAAAAAGTACGTGCTCAGTTCACTTGAGACGGAGTTTGGGACAGGGTGGTCTCTTAAATGGTGTTTAAAAGAGATGCGGACACTTATGGCTCATCGTCGTGACAATGCACGGTATGTATGTATATGAGAGAGAGAGAGAGAACACTAATCTCGATATTAGGGTTTTGAAATACCTAATTTAAAAACTCTAAATCAACCTTTTAGCCATATGTTTGAAGTATATGTACACCTCCGACGTCCTACTAGAGAGATGTCTCTCCTCCCAACCTTATGCCTCTATATATAGCTACTCGAATCAACGAGGATCATAATATATGTAAAGATATATACACATCATGTAGATAGGATACATAGATATAAAATGGAGTAGATATATTATGCATCACACATACATGCCTAAATGCACATATAAATATATATATATACATACTAACATATTTACATGTACATATTTACACATACATGTACATGCCTAAATGCACACATAAACATATATATACATGCATACATATTTACATGTACATATTTACACATAGACACATATACATATATACATGTACACAATTATAAACACTTGCATATATTACGTACATGAATACATGAATATTTTACATTAATGTATATGCATATATATACATATGCATATTTAACACATGTATACATATATCACACACATGCAAACACATACATATACATGAAATACATATATATGCATACTAACATATGTATACATATAATACACATGAATACACACACATATGCATACATACATGATAAAAATTTACTCCTCGAAGATAAAGCTATATATAAAATAATTAGGCATACCCCCGAGCTTCATGTTCTAACTTAGAAGAACATGATTTCATCTCTCTAGTAGGATTCATCGTTATTCAAGTTAATAAAACAAACCTATTATCTGATATCCATTTAGAAGCTTCAAGTTACTATCTAATCTGCTCATATGTTTTCATTATTGCCATCATTTTGGTAAGACATCAATATAGTCTCATCTTCATTATGCTTATTGATTTCATTTATTTCTTCTATTGTTAAATCTATGTTCTCATGAATCACATCATCTATTGGTGGATTAATATCTATTTCTGGTAATTCCTCTTCCTCATCAGTAGAATCAGCATGTAGAGAATTATCCTCTTCATAAAAAAGATTAGTATCATTATCACGTATAATGAGTCTAATTTCTATTCCAGATGTTGATGTATCAGTAGCTGATGCTGAATCATCAAGAGGACTTTCTTCAATCTCTCTAACAATAAACTGTTCAAACAATGACCTACCTCTAGGTTGCACATGAATGACTTGCCACCAAGGATGAGCATCTGGGTTTTTATAAAAAAATGCTTGTTCAATATGCATAGGAAGAATATATGGTTCTTTAGTAGATCGCATTACCTTGGAAGCATCAATTGCCCAAAACCCAGATAATTCCTTTCTTATTGTAGAATTACTACCTTTATACTCCGCTCGATACCAGTCAACCTTCAAAATGACCTATCAAAATATATAACAACAAAAATGTATTATTAGGTGCTTAAAAAAATAACTAACTCTAAAAAAAATATATAAACTTTTTTCTACCTGTTTGAATGTATGAAATGAAATTTCGTAGATACCAACAATAGTTCCTACGTAACCAAGTTCGCTATCTATAAGGCTCGTGTCTTTTGAGCTAGCACGTGATAGTTGCTTGAAATAAGCAACAATACTAGAATCCTCTATTTTATGTAAAGAATCAATGGCTTTGATTCTAATATGCTGTCCAAAAGCCCACATATTAGCGAACATTCGAGCCTGCAAAATAAATTCACATACATATATGAAAAAACTAAAATATATATTTTAATAAGATTACCTTTTGTTCACAACCTATCATTAACTCTCTTTGCTCATCTGAGATTTCTTCATTATTTGCGTTGGCGCGTTGCAAACGACTATATAGCCAATCCGTGAAAGAAGGTATATCTGTAATCTCATTATTATCGAGATTACGTCTAGATCTTTTGTTTTTTCGCCTTTTACTTCGGAGACTTTGAAGTTCCTGATATTTTTGTTGAGGTTCTTACTATAGATTGATCTCAACCAATCACCACAATATGGACAAGCTTTATAACCCTTAGTAGATATTCTTGCATCATGGAAAATGATAAAAATATAATTAGATTAAATCATATTTATTTACATGCATATTGAATAAAAATATACATCAATACCTGAACAAACGCCATATCCAAGAAAATCGTGAATAGTCCAAGCCACAATACCACGAATCGTAATATGTCTTTCATTGATGCTTTTCGATACATCAATGACATTAATACCTCTCCATAACTCTTGAAGATCGTCAATGAGAGGAGCAAGATATACATTCATATCTTTAACTTGTCTTTTGCCTGGGATTAAAAGTGAAAGCATTAAATGTTCCTTTTTAATGCTAAGATATGGCGGAAGATTGTAGTTTATGACTACCACTGGCCATGTTGACCATTTACTGGATTTCATGGAGAATGGATTAACCCCATCTAATGCAACTCTTAACTTTAGATTCTGTGGATTTTGTGCAAATTCAGGCCATGTAGAATCAATATGCTAAAAAGCAACACTATCATGAGGAATTCTCATTATTCCACTAGTACTTTTGAGATCATGTCCCCAAGTCAAAAGCTTTGATAATCTGGGGCTTTGAAACATGTCTAATCCGTGGAGCCAATGGAAAATGTCTCAATACCTTTTTCGGGATTTTACCTTCTTCACCCTTATATCGAGGAGATTGACATTTGGGACATGTCAAAGAGTCTGCATATTCACCTCTATATAAAATACAATCGTTAGGACATGCATGTATACATTGATAATCTATACCAAGATTGTTGATTATCTTCTTTATTTCATCATGTGAGGTAGGAAGAATATTCTGACTTGATAAAAACTTTTCAGATAATAACCTGTAAGTTTATCAAAAAAAGATATATTAAAAAAGGTAAATAAATATATATACATATATACATGCAAGTTTTTATTCTTACTTTAGATAAGGTAAGAACAAGAACTTGAATTGAATAGATACTTTTTCTCCGCGCATCTTTTAAAACTATTAATGCATCTTTCAAAATATTTACGCAAAATTTGGATGGCAGGATACAATTTTTTGTTTTGGATGATATGAAGTATGTACCTTCATTGAATGATTTTTCCATTCACACTTTCAAACTGAATATATGTGTGAATCGACAAATCATTCATATCCTCCAAAACAAACAATCGTATCCCGCCATCCAAACAATCGTATCCTGCCATCCAAACAATCGTATCCTGTCAATTCACACATATGTTCATATAATGGTGACCTGGATGAATCGCATGCACAGAGGTTACTCAAGATAGAGTAGGATTTCTTGGGTATGCAGTAAACCTCTTGCATGTCAATGATGAGCATCTGAACTTTAGGATACAAAGTGGACTACTCCATTATAATCAGATTGCTGTCTCTTGAGTAACCTCTGTGCATGCGACTCATCCAGGTCACCATTGCGAATATTTGGAAAGATGCATTAATAGTTTTAAAAGATGCGCGGACAAAAAGTTTCCATTCAATTCAAGTTCTTGTTCTTACCTTATCTAAAGTAAAAATAAAAACCTGCATGTATATATATATATATATATATATATATATATATATATATATATATATATATATATATATATATATATATATATATATATATATATATATTTATATTTATTTATGCATATATATATAAATAGATAGAAAATTGAGATTTATACCTTAATAGTGTCGAAACAGATACATTACTCCATCCAAAACGATTTTGAAGATTGAGAATAAGTAAGCTCGCATTTAGTCGTGTCAAACGACTTCCTTCATATACATGCTTTAGACATTCCTCTCGAAGATATTTCTCATTTTTAGAAATATCCATGCTCTCACTGTCATTTTGATATTAATCCTCAATAAAATCTGCCATGCCATCATCTTCATCATTGTCACACAAATCTTGTACTTTATCATCTTTTGAATAAAGATCTTTCAACTTTGCATATTGCACAAGATTAGTTTTGCGTAGCCTCCTCATGGAAGCTTCTGATAAATGAGGTCTTACTGGTAATTGTGAATGCTGTGGACGAATATCATCAACATCATACGTTGGAATCTACACATATAAATAAAACTCATTAGTATTCCATAAATGAATAAAAATTAAACTTTAAATATAAAATTAGGTATATAAGTTATTAAATATGGATAGAAAATTTTTATTCTCTCTAGCTAAAAGGTGCTCTTGGAGGTCTACGCCATCCATAATACACTAATAGTTCATCACCAGCATGTAATGTAGTAATAGCATTGACAACTATGTATCTTGATACATCTCTACTCATGTATGGTGATTCATGACTATTTTCAAACGTGAAAGTCGATGCCAATCTCCCCATCCATATATAAGACCACAAAATGACATAAGAGTGACTTCAGAGTTCGGAGGCACATACAAATCCTCTACAATAAAGAGACCATGACCAGCATTAGTAACAGTGGATGGAGCAATCATGTAGCGATTACCCCAAAAGTTGAAAACCTCTGCATCTAAAGGAAGTGGTCCTCTATTCAATCCTCCATATCTTCTTCTATCATATGTTTGTACTAAAGAACGATCACGAGATGGCAATGGATAATCTCCAGCCGTTTCATTCTCTAAACCAGGAGGTAGAGGATTTCTAGAAACCTCTGCTTGTAATTGATGAACAACAAGTCCATGACGTGTACGAGGTATATTAACATTATGAGAAAAATCATCATCATCATCATCATCGAGCAAGTATTCCTATATATCAGTAATAATTTGATTTTATACATGGTTTTTACATAAAATAATGACACTAATATATATAGAAAATACATACCCAAGCATTATCACGTTGACTAGGTGATGGTGCACGCTCAAAAGTACCATACTCTACCTCATGTTGAATACATTCCAATCGTGGTCTTTGATACGTGCCATAACAAGAGTTACACAAACATATAATATGCTCTTGATAGTAAAATTCATCATAATTCCTATCGGAGGACACATGTGAAGTCGTTGCATGGGTAGGAGGTGGTGGAGTACCCTCTGATTGATCAAAATCTGCACATCATAAGAAACATAAAAAAATATATAAGTTATGTATCCATCAAATATAGTTAAAATTAAATATTTCATATACATACACTATATAGTCGTTGCACGATGAGGAGACGGTGGTGGATTTCCATCTGATTGATCAGAATCTACAAATAATGGTATTTGATATTAATAATTTGATTATCTACATAAATAAAAAATTCACATATACATATTTACACATACACACATATTCACATATACACATTTACACATACACACATATTCACATATACACAACTACATATTATTGTGGGATAAATGCATGTATTTTGTATGAATGAGTGTATATGCTTTTGTATGAATGAGTGTATATGCATGCATGTGTGTGTACGTATATATGTGGATATGTACGTATATGTGTGTTTATGTTATATGTATGTATATGTGTATATGTATACATATATGCATGCGTATATGTTTGCATGTATATGTGTATGTGGGTATGTGTATGTGTATGTGTATGTGTGTGTATATATGTGTATGTGTGTATATATGTGTATGTATTCTGACTTTTTTTTCTGTTTGAGATTAAATTAACAGGAGATATTGTATGGTCGAAAAAAATAAGAGGCGAGCTAACATACCACTTGAGTCATGGCAGTTTTTTCGTAGACAGCTACGTCTTCAGGAGTCATTTCCTCAACAGAAGGTACACAAATTAATAGTTTATATTTATGATTTGTATATATTTTAGTAATTTTCTACATTTAATTTATGTATTTTTTTTCTTGAATAAACAGGCTGCTACAAAGAAGAGAGTGGAGTCGGGCCACACATCGCACTTAGGCCAAATGGGCCATAATGGTTTTGTAGCTATGTTTGTAAGTATATGTGTTATTGTGAGTATATTTTTTATTTTAGTTAAAATGCAAGCAACTAATGTTTTTTATTTGTTTCATTGCAGTGAATGGATTATGGCCGATATCCAATGAAACACGAGATTGAGTATGCCACACATTTTGGATATCGGCGTTTGGGCGAGTATATAAAAGATCATCATGATGCCTTTGTGAGTATTTTTAAATTTTATATAATTATTTTGTTGTTATGAATGTTTTAATTATTTTATTGATTTATGTTTGTTATATGTAATACAGGAGTATTATGGGGAGACAAATATGGATGAGGTGGAGAGACAAACACAGGAGGGACGATCTCAATCGTCACAGGGTGATCATGACGATGAGGATGAGGAAGATCAGGATGAGGAAGATCAGGATGATCATGATATTGCTGATGATGATGATGATCATGATGATGATGATTAGGATTTTAGTTGATTATGACATTGTATTATATGTATTTACATTGATATATATATATATATATATATTTTATCTATATATTTTTCATTTCAGTTATGTTTTGAATTGTGTGTATGGTATTAAGTAATGAAGAGTTTTATTCTATTGATTGTTATGATTGTTTATATTAAGCATGTGTTTTAATACTTTAATTATATAATTCATTCATATGTGTGTACCTAAGTGTATATGTATGTGTGTGTATATGTATGTATGTGCATGTCTATGTGTGTGTATATGTTTGTATGTGCATGTGCATGTATAAGTGTATATGTGTGTATGAGTATGTGCATGTGCATGTGTATGTGTGTGTTTATGTATATGCATGTATATGTATAACTCTATGTGTATGTATGTGTATGTGCATGTATATGTGTGTATATGTAGGTATGTGCATGTGTGTGTGCATGTGTATATGTGTTTTAATACTTTAATTATATAATTCATTCATATGTGTGTACCTAAGTGTATATGTATGTGTGTGTATATGTATGTATGTGTGTGTATATGTATGTATGTGCATGTGTATGTGTGTATATGTATGTATGTGCATGTGCATGTACAAGTGTATATGTGTGTATGAGTATGTGCATGTGCATGTGTATGTATGTGTATATGTATATGCATGTATATGTATAACTCTATGTGTATGTATGTGTATGTATGTGTATGTATGTGTATGTGCATGTATATGTGTATATGTAGGTATGTGCATGTGTGTGTGCATGTGTATATGTGTTTTAATACTTTAATTATATAATTCATTCATATGTGTGTACCTAAGTGTATATGTATGTGTGTGTATATGTATGTATGTGCATGTGTATGTGTGTGTATATGTATGTATGTGCATGTGCATGTATAAGTGTATATGTATGTATCAATATGTGCATGTTCTTGTGTATGTGTGTGTATATGTATAACTCTATGTGTATGTGTGTGTATGTGCATGTATATGTGTATATGTAGGTATATGCATGTGTGTGTGCATCTTCATCATGTATAAGTGTATGAGTGCATATCAATAAGTGTGAGTATGGTATGTAATGTAAATAACACAATTCAAATGATCTACAAATAATAGAAATTGTACTTACAATTGTTAGCCATAGTTTTTGCTTGGTTAGCTTCTTGAATAACCTGCAATAAAGAGAGAAAGAAAAGAGAGAGAGAGAGAGATCTAGAGAGAGAGAGAGATCTAGAGAGAGAGAGAGAATTCAAAGAGAGAAAGATGTAGAAAGAGAGAAACAAAGATAGAGGGAGATGATAACAGAGAGCTTAGGCAAAACAACAATTCTACATATACTTGCTTTAGATCGTAAGCGCAACGCAATTGTGAACGTTGGAGAGCTCTTCGATCGGATGCGTGAAAATGCCGATTGCAGAGCCTCGAACATTTTAATTTTTTTCCGTCAACAGATCATCGTGTAAGTGATGCTATTCGTTGTCGTGTAAGCGACATTTTTTAGCGTCCCTTATGCGACGGCTAGCGGCGTCGCTTATGCGACGCAAAAAAGCATCGCTTAAGCAACGCGTTTAAATAGCATCGTTTTAGCGACGTTGTACGGGAGCGTCACAATCCGAGTCGCAAATACCGTTGTTTTTTGCATCGTCTAATCGACGGTCCGTGCCCGACGCTAATTACGACGCAAGTTACAATTTTATAGCGATGAAATTCTATCGCCTTAACCGTCGCTATACGCCCGAACTCCTTGTAGTGTTCAAATCTTGAGTTCTGAATCCTCAGTCGTTACCCGTAAGTATTGTGTGTAGATTATTTAAAGAATGTGTATAGAGTAGCTACTAAAATTGCCCAATGAATGTGGTTTGTTGAATGTGGTTTGCGCAATGAATAGGTAAAGATTCAAAATTTGAAGAACAACCATGAGATAGAAAACAAGAAAAAGAAACACCGATTGCCTATAGGCTACTTCTTGGAGTTAAACCATTCTAACTTTTGAGACTCGAGTCCTTCAAGCAAGTTCTTTTTTTTCTCTTGTATTTCTCCTAAAATTGCGATCTATCGAATGTGAAGGATGATATTAGGAGAATAAGGCTGATACATGAGTGGCAATGCAATTCTCACTTTATGCATATACACATTTTGTAAATTATGAGAGAGAGAAAGAGGCATTTTGTCTAGAACATAGATGTGATCTTCCATACGAGTTAATTTTTAAGTCAGTTCTGTTTCTTTTTCAAATGGAGGAAGAATATAAGGGCTACTAGTATTTGCTTGATGTGCTGACCTATCGTACTCATGTGTGTTTGATTTGGTTGATGTATTTGAATCCAATTTGTACAAGAGTCTTTTCAATAGACACCCTAACACAACTGTGTATGCGGGTTCTTTACCTATTACAAGTGGAGGGAGTATATATTTAGCAAGGGCTATGCTAATTTACCTTATTGCTTTGTATCGATTTTGTAAATCTTAATATTATAGTCTGCAAATGGGAAGCATCTGCATGTACGATGCAACCAGCTGTAAGGTAAACACACTGGTTTGATAGCTATATTTCATATGCAGCTAGACACCATCATTTTCACATCAAATTGTGCGTGTTTACTACCTCAGACATCTAGCTTTAAGATAGTATGAGAATTCTCTTTTTCCATCTAGATTATACATTCAGGATCTGTTGGGTAGAGCATTTAAGATTTTTAGGTCTTGATGTCATGGACACTGTTCACTTTCTTTTCAGTATTTTAATCAATCTCAACCCTCTATATGAGCTAGGTGCTTTTAACTTTGATTTGAGACAAAACTTTTTACTAGCTCAGTAGAGACTTCTTTATTATCCATGTCTTATTGATCCTTTTTAGCATGTGCACTTATTTTTATTTTATAATAAAGTTTCAATCTTATTGTGTTGCATTATAAAATGTGTGTATCTTATTCTCATGAGGTTCTTATATTCTTTTAGGATTGCTGAAATAATTGTTTAGATCATAAAATGAAGATGTCCAAAATGGATGAACCCATAAAGGTAACACAACTTGATATATACACTCACTAGGAAATTCATAGTAGTACTGATCTAGATTACCTTACGAAGTAAGGTCTGAGGCTTGAAAACCCGTTTCATTATGAAGAATTTACGATAATATTTTGGAGCTCTGTAGTCTCTTGTAGAACAGCAAGTGGGAAAACCCTGGACTTCTATGGACGTCGTAAGGCCTTCAGGGTGTTCTTTTATTGTATTGTATTTGACACATTCTATACACTTTCTCTTGGGGTCTCATAGCAATCTATGTTGGTCTGTGAGTGTCACCTCGATCACCTAGTGATGTATGTCAGTCTACGGGTGTTCCTTAGTGATCTGTATCAGTCTTCAGGCTGGTTATATGCACCTACTCTTGTGGGATGTAGGGTCCCAACCTATGCTCATTTATACGTAAGGTTGTTCCTTATTTTTATTTCACTCTCAAAGACAGTAGGGCATATAGAATACTGCAAAGGGGGAAAAAAGAAAAAGAGAAAACAAGACAGTTATAGTATTTCAGTCTCATTTTCACAAGTCTCATATAGAATTCTGCAAAAAAAGGGGGAAAAAAATAAAAAGAGAAAACAAGAAAGTTATAGTATTTCAGTCTCATTTTGACATTTGTTGTTCTTTGTATGGAAGTTTGTGCTACTTATTCTATAACTGTTGTTCACTTATTCGTGTTTGGAAATCTGAAAGTGAAATGTTGCTATTTACTGTGATGATCTTTTGAGTGTTTTCATTGGAAAAAATTTGATCATTTTGAAGATTCTCTTGGAAGTTGTAGTAATTAGTAACCTGAACAAGAGACTGATGAAGACAATTCTGAATGATGGTTATTTTATAGTTTCTTCTAATATTACCGACTTCATCTAATGTTGCTAAATCACTAATGGCTACATAGAGCAGAATTTCTGTCCATCATCACTTGTATTCTAAGCTCTTTGCTTGTGCATCTGGATGTTTTGACTTATTTTAATTTCAACATGTTGCAGCATGGAGAAAACTAGCTACTTGATCTTAGACATCATGCTTATCAATGTGACCTGGGAGATTGTACTCGGCATTATGATGGGCTGCTTGACAAAGCAAAAAGGGAAGGCATACTGAAATTACCCTTTTCTATTCTTTGTACTTTCAGGATCCATCAAATATGAGTCATAGTGCAAGTTAATTGGTTTTTCCAGGAAAATTCTTTAGTTTGGATCAAACAGTTTGTATGTATGTACATACATATACATGCATGAATGTATGTATGTATGTATGTATGTATGTATGTATGTATGTATGTATGTATGTATGTGTGTGTATGTATGTATATATTCCAAAGGGATACCTAATATCATCGTGAGCGCATTTTTAATTCATTATTCATTTACTTAATTCTATTTATTGAGCAGGAATACGTTCTTAATGTATTTTTAGACTTTGGGATGATTAGTTTTCCACATTCATAATTTTTCTTATATAATGCTTCATATTTATTTGCTCTCCTAAGTATATTGAAACAAAAAACAACCATTTTTATTGTTTACTGCTCAACTGCTGGATAATTTTATTCTAAAGTAAAAATTTTATGCTTTCAGATAAGAAGATTGACCTTGTAGCAGTTCAGCACTACACTCTGTCAACCTAAAATAATCAGGTGTGTTAAGTTTCAAAACTCAAACTCCAACCAATACTATGAAGTATCAACCTAAGATTTGAATTTCATAATAGGTATTTGAACTCAGCATTGTTCCAGCCTTCAAAGATTTGCAAACCTACACAATGCAAGTTTTGAGTTTGGATTTTTGCATTTCAATCTTTATCCACGCGCAACCTGTAGGTATTCTTATTACCTATGACATGTTGATTAAAAAACCTTCACTTGATTGTTAGTAATAGCATATGATTGAGGCAGATTTATGACTATGACTAAGGTTACTAAGGTTGAGAATCTTATCCCTACGATTGCTAAGTTCTACTAATTTCTATCTTATTTATTCACTCGTTTGTTTTTATATGCTGATAGGCCATCATAAATGGATCCCAGAAAGAACTTAGAGTCCAAGGAGAAGGTCTCTTTATCATCTGCAATGAAGAAAAGGAATTCACAACCAAGTCTTCATTCTTTTCTTGCTAAGAGATCCACTCATGTGGGAGTTGGATCGGCATCGTGTGATGTACAAAAGGATGTGGTCGATGTAGTAGTGAATGATACAAACATAAGCATGGTTGTTGACCATGTTGTCGAAAGTGGTAGTGTAAATGTGCTACTACAAAAAATAGTAGTCTTGAAAGTCAAGAAGCTAGCAAAAAGACTAGTCGCAAATGGTGTAATCAGTGGGCGTTATTGCATCCTTGGTCTTACTTATGTAAGTCCATGACCAATGAAGAGAGAATCAAATGCTCATATTGTGAAGATGCAAAGAAGGTGAATGCATATACACAAAGGGGATCATCAAGCATTATGATCTCTGCATTACGTGATCATTCGATCACAGTTGATCATAAAGATGTAGTGCGTCTTTTGAATGCAAGAAAGCATTTTAATGATGTTGGAAAAGGTCCACTTGATGATGGCATGGAAGCATTATGCACACTGAGCAAGCAAGAATTATAACTTGCATGAAAATTTTATATTTTTGTGCATTGGAGGATATTCCTCTAGAGAAATACCAAAGCCATTGTAGACTTTTGAGAGAGCATGGCACACCAAATATGCCTGCATCAGAAGAATATGGCTCATATATGAATGCAGTGTCTGCAAGGGAGATGCTATTGCCAATAAAACATCATGTAAAGATGCAATTGATATTGGACATTCGTGCAAGTCCATTTTATTCTTTGCTTATTGACGAGAGTACAGATCATACAATAAAAAAGCATTTGATTATCTATGTTTTATATGTATCAGAAGCCGGTAAAGGTCCTACAAAATGTGCTTTTGTTGAGCTATTGGCGGTGGAAAATGCCAACGCAAAATGTATTTATGATGTCATAAGCTCATTTATAAATGAAAACATGTTGGACATCCATAAATTGGTTGCTATTTCTATAGATGGAGCTTCTATAATGCTTGGACATAAGACAGGTGTGCTTTCACGTTTTCAAGAGTCCATCCCTCATATCATGGGTGTACATTGCATCGCTCATAGGCAAGCTCTTGCTGCAAAGGATGGATTTGCAACACATCCACATATATTTGCTTTTGTGGACAAGGTTGCCAATAAAATATATTCTTGGTTAGGAAAATCTTCCAAATGACACGAGGAACTTTGGAAGATTATGCATGAATATGATATGTTGGACACAAGAGCTTTGCATATCCACTCTGTAAGATGGCTCTCAAGAGGTCAAGTGATGGAAAGGCTCGTGAATATTATGCCCGCCATTCTTCATCAATGGGAACATGGTGAGAAGAGATGGTATAAAAGTATAACCATGTTTGCTATCCAATTTATGATACATTTTCTTGCCGATGTTCTTAATGAGTTGAATAAGCTCAATACGGATTTTCAGAGGCACGATATGGTTGTCACTATAATTAGTGCTTTGCTTGATTTTACCATTGAAAAGTTAAAGCGAAGATATGTTGATGTTGATGTACAAAACTTTGGTCAAAATTCTCCATATCTTGCTTCTTTTTTAAAAATGGCAAAATATTCTATGTTATTTTATGAGGATGCAAGTGGGAATTCTCATGCACATGCTTTGAGATATGAGCCAGTCCCAATGGATGCAAAGAAAAAAAGGGCTAAAAAGATAAGTGATTCTGATGGTGATGAAAATGAAATAGATCTTAATTCATTACCAAATAGCAATGAAGAGAATAAAGGATCACTTCATGAATGTGTTTTCATAGCAATGGAATATGTAAAAAATATATTAGATGGGCTCACTAGGAGATTTGAGGATCTACCCGTATTTAATGCATTCAAAATTTTTAGCCCTTCTTCTTACCCAATAGATGCATATGATCGAGAAAAAATGTCACAAGAATGGCTGAATAGAATTATCAATCGATTTAATGTTGATACTCATATGATCAATATTTGTAAGTCGATGAACGAGAGAGAAGATTTTGTTGGGATGCTTTGTCGAGTTGCAAAACACAAGAGCATGCGTGATGCATGGGTAGTTTGTAATGAGTCATGCTCATGGTGGGACATGTATCCAGAGATGATGAAAATATAGCAGTTATGTTTGGTTGTCCCTGCAAGTACGTCCGCATGTGAGCGTGGCTTTTCACGTCAAAATTTTATCAAAAGTGTATCAAGATCTTCATTAGGATTGGAGACATTGGATGCTTTGATGTTTTTATCCATAGATGGACGTGGAAGTTCTTCAATAGATTGGAATGATGTATTTGAAGCATGGGTCAGTGCAAAAAAAAGAAGAGCAATGCCATTGGAGTAGTAATCTTACATGTTCTATGGGAATTGCAGCATATGTTTTCTTCAATAGATACCTTTTCTTGGAATTGCTGCATATTGCAATGAAGGAAATTGGAGCATATGTTTTCTACAGGAGATACATTATCTTGGAATTGTTGCATATTGGTTTTTGATATATTTACATGTTCTCTTGGAAATGCAATACCCTACTCTATATTTTAAAAAGTTTTTGTGACCTTTCTATTTAGGGGGTTTTGTGGCATGCTATTTCTTTGGATAAAATTGACACACACACACACATATGTTTTTCTATTTAGGGGATTCTGTATACATATGTCTTTGTATCTATTCATGTTTGTATATGTTTGTGTGCACGATGCATGTATCATATAGGTAGTTATCTCTATATATTATATGTTTGTGTATATCTATCTCTGTACTATGGATTACCCATGAGCTATTGTAGCTCCTAAAATAAACATTTGTACCAAAATCCATATGTCAAGGGCTAGCATATGGCCATGAGCTATTGTAGCTCCTAAAGTAAGAATTTTTACCAAATTCCATATGTAAAGAGCAGTAGTAGTTATATTGAGAGCAGCAAAGTACTGTTGAGAAGACTTCAATACTTATATGAAGGCTTCAATACTTATGGTACTGCTGGGAGAAGAGCAACCAAGTCCTCTGAGTTTATTTTGTCAAGTGGTTTATTTGAATTTGTTTATGTGAATATGTATGGATATGCTCATGATTCATCACATACTGATCAGGTTTATATCGAGGATGCTTTGTTCAATCTTGTTGCAGAATGACATAATTTTGTTCAAACATACATATTTGTAAATCTGAAATGCTACTTAATATACTGAATACATGATGTTCTTAATACATATTCATTCTTAATCCACTAAATTAAGAAGAAAAATGGCAGAGCTATTAGGGGCATTCTTAAGGTAGACTTTTAAGACGAGGAGCCCGTGGTAAACTTATGAGGTAGGATGTACAATAAAATAGCTGACAACATATTTAGGTGGGTAATTAATCAAACCTCATAGTTTTGTCCTGATTGCATGATCTGGAAGTGTGCTTTAAAGAGAGCTTGTGCTTATGATTCTAAAATCTTTTGTATATAACTGCAGAGAGATACTACATAGAGAGGGTTGTTTAGAGCTATTTCTTAAGTATATCGATGTTCCTTTGCAGCCCTATCTTTAAAAGAATTTCCTTGGATGTCATTCCAAATTTGAGAACATCTTGGGTTACTTCTTTTATCTTAGGGTCCATTCATATTTAGTGCTTATATTGAGATTATGCTGAAGGGTGAACTTTTGTGTGTTTACGGTTGTGCATTTATGTGTGTTTATACATACACAGTATAGATACATACATAAATGCATACATCTACATGGACACATGCATGGATTCATGGTTTCATATATATACATATGCATGTGTGCCTGCATACATGCATATATACATACATAGACAACGATATACTTTTTAATTTCATACTGAGTACTTGCATGTTGGCAGCTATACAACAGTTGAGTCTCTGACAAAACTCCACAGGTTGCTATCTATGTAAAGAGCGGCAATAGTTAAATAGAGAGTCCAATACTTATGGTATTGTTGGCAGCAGAGGAACAAAATGCTCTTTAATCAATTATTATATTTGGAATTTTGTGTAGATGAATATCACATACTCTGTGCTTGCATATTGGTAGCAATACTTATATGAAGACTTCAATACTTATGGTATTGCTCGGAGTTGAAGAACAAAATGCTTTGAGTCTAGTCATTTGCTCTATTTGAATTTGTGTATGTGAATATGTATAGATATGCTCATGTTTCATTACAGGCCGAGTACTTGCATGTTGGCAGTTGTACAACTGTTGAGTCTCTGATAGAGCTCCACAGGTTGCTATCTCTGTAAAGAGCAGCAATAGTTAAATAGAGAGTCCAGTACTTATGGTATTGTTGACAGAGTCGAATACTTATGGTACTTATATGAAGCCTTCATACTTATGGTATTGCTGGGAGTTGAAGAACAAAATGCTGTGAGTGTATGTTGTCATTTGCTCTATTTGAATTTGTGTATGTGAATATGTATAGATATGCTCAGGATTCATCACATGATGAGTACTTGCATATTGGCATCTGTACAATAGCTAAGTCTCTGACCAAACTCCACAGGTTATTGAGTCTTTGACAAAATGAATCGGCTACAGAACTATATGCTTGCCTCCTTTGCTCAAGGAGGTATGAGGGTAGAGTTTGCCAAAGCATGGATGGACAAACCTGGAATGGAAAGGTTGCAGCAACAAGCTTATGGTTAGCATTTCTTCACTAAAGAAATTTGACAAGCTTATGGTTGCTACTTGCTTGATCTTGAGTACGTGAAAGAACTAGAATCTGTGTTGATTTGATTGCACTTGCCATTCATCACATACTCAATGCTTTCATGTATGCTCTAGCCTCTCGGCTCTGCCATGGATTGATTGTCCATCAATAGTGGACTGTACACCAATAGTGATTACATGTTGGCAACAATATTTACATGAAGAGTTCAATACTTCATGTTGATTTTATTGCATCTTCCACTCATTGCATACTCAGTGTTTGCTCCGCCATGGAATGTACAGTATACACCATAAATGCTTATTTTTGGCAGCAATACTTATCATATTGTTGGTAGCAAGGCAAAATGCTCTTTTGAGTCCTTTTTGTCTATTGCTCTGTTTGAATCTTTATGTAGATGAATCATGACACATCCAATGCTTACTAATGTATCCTCTACCATTGACTGTATGCTTGCAGCTCTACCATGGTCAGGACTCAGGACTGGGCAAACATCTGAACGATGCTAGATTAAAAAATGTTATACATGTGCAGATTCTCTTTGGAATGGCACGTGTAACTCATTCAGGACTTTGGTCTTGGGGATGAAGTTGGGAGGTTTTATTGTCATTTTTTTCAATGTAGTGCTTTTCTAAGGCAACTATCTCTGTTCACGAAGATGCATTATCTATATTTGGAGTCTTAATGTACATTGCATGAGTGAATGATCACACTCATAGTCTGACGGCTCTGCCAATGCAAAACTCTTTCTTTTTATCTCGGCCTTGAGTTATTTTTATCTTATTTGTCCATTGGGACATATTTCGTAACAACAAAAGATCAACTACTGCTGCCTTTATTTTCATAACATTCTGTGTGAATTGTTCTGAGGAATGACAACTGAACATGTTTGAAAAAACACTATTTACATTGATCTTTTCAATCAAATGGACAGCCGCAGTCAAATGTCAGACTTCGCAGTTGAATGGTACATCACTGAAGCAATGTCTGCATGTGCACAAAACATGTACATCTGTTAAATGTCAGACTTTGCAGTTGAATGGTACATCACTGAAGCAATGTCTGCATGTGCACAAAACATGTACATCCAATGAAAAATTAAAAGGTGATTGGAAGTATGGTGTGCCATAAACTATCCATCAGCAAGCTACCCCAAGCATGGTTGCACTTTAGAACCTAGAGTCTGTTCAGGTTTAAGGTGCTTCATGTAATCCTTGAACCTATCTCAACAGAAAAATGCCTGTCATGTGACAGAGAACTTTTAGAAGAAATCTGTCATATGGCATGGTAGACATTGATATTTTTTTCCTGTCATTTGTAAGGTTCAGCAACCCGTCAATTTTAGGCCCTCGTTGCCATGTGTATTCTCTCTGATATGCGCAGAAATAATAGTAATTGACACTTATCTTTCTTCACTGTTGCTTGAGTTGTCTTGCTTTCAGGTTAAATATAAGATTTCTGTGCCGATTGTTGCGTTCATTTCAGATAGGATCTTATCGTTTGAACTCTCGGGTAAAAAAGAATGTAAAGTGGAAAATAACATTGTTATATCTTCACATGGGACTTCTCTGGCCATAGAATTCTCTTGAAACGACAATCGTAGAGAGAGAGAGAGAGAGAGAGAGAGAGAGAGAGAGAGAGAGGATCCGCGCATAACAGATTATTAATCACTGTCGAACTTTCTGCCTTGTTTCAGAACCATCTAGAAAAGAATGTATCGAGCATCCTAAAGCTTCTCCACATATGGTGCGTCTTTAAAGGGGAATGGATCTTGGATAAGGAACATTCTGTTGACGTACATTATAGTTTTCCGTCTGTCTTCGAACCCCTACGGAAAGGGACCAAACGTCCTCAGTTTTTTTGACATACCTGTACTTTCAAAAGGAACTGGAATCAGCATGATGGATACAGACTTCAGCGTTTCTCAGTTCATCAGATTTTTTGGTGAACATAGATTATACTCGGTTGAAAATCTCCTCCTCCCAAATGAACTTTCGACTTTCTCTGTAGTCTCAGGGAATCAAGATACATATAGCTTTCCTAACGCTCCTTTCAGCCTGTCAGCTAAAAAATCCATGCTCGATACTTTTCCAAATGTCATGAATGTGTAGATGCGCTGTCGCGCAATCTGGTAAAAATATATACAAAACTATAATGAATGATGCTTGTCAAATCTGAATTGATTACATAATGAATGATGCTTGTCAAATCTGAAATGATTACATAATGAGTGATGTTTGTCAAATCACTAAAGTGGACATATATAAAAAATAGTTCTTGTTTTGGATTTATTGAAATGTGCTTAAGAACAGTTTCTGTTGAGATAAAAGACAAAGTTCCTGCTAAAATTGTGTGCCGTGTCATCTCTATTTACATGTGTATGAGCTTTTGCGGTTGGATAACTTAGGTCTCACTCCAACGACGATGTGAACGAAATTCCAAGCCTTGCATTATCACATATTACAATTCTTAGTTTTAACTTTCTCCTATGAATATTATATAAATAATATTCATAGGAGAAAAGTAAGATCTAGTGGCCATCTCACACAATGTGCATGACTAATCAGCTCAATCACAACATGAAAGAAATTGCTATAATATGCAAGAGTGTCATAATAAATATGTTCATCTTCTAAAACATATTCTTTTCTTTAAAATCTCTGTCTCTACACTTAAACAATAACATCTGTGAACATGTAGTTTTCTATTCTTTCTCTAATAAACAATGAAACAATTTTTCCAAACATACATTTTATTTTTCTCTTTGTAGTAAAGGAATGCACATGCACATGCATTGAGGCGCTTCTAGCCAACGCCCCACTAACGTTTCTAGACGAAATGAATGCTTTACGTTATCCAAACCAACGCACAATACAAGTATTGTGGGTCTCTCATAGAATCTCAATTCTTATAAATATACTCAATGTGTTGTCAAGCTCCGAACATATAATCGTCACTTGAAATCACTCCATTGTACATTGCAAGGAAATCTTGCAAGATAACCAACACTTTCTAGTGAGTGAATACGGTACATAGAACAATATAGATTGGGATAGTTTCGTACTTCTATCAGAATATTGAGGGGTGGATCTGAACACTTCAAACACTCTCAATGCACTTAAAGTTATGTAGAATTAAACCAAGATATACGCAAGGAGATTACTTGTGGATTACAAAATCCATATGATTCTACGAATTGGCAAGGATAGTAAATTAGTAACTAATATGTAGGATGAAAGAACTTTTCTAGTAAGAAAGAGAAAGGGGAACATATGAACGCAAGATAAATGCATGAATATGAATGATGAGGACAAAAGAAACCATTCACATGAATCAATTCAGAAAAGAAGAACGATCCAAAAATATGGAGCTTTTTAAACACTTTCCAAATTTAATTCATATTGATAGGTTCTTTTGGATGGACTGAATGCATGATGAGAAAAAAAACTAGAACCACACACGTGAATCAGTCTCAAAAGGAAGAGTGGTCCAAGAATGGACCTTCTTATACACTTTCGAAACTAAAACATATGCATGGGTGTTTCTGAGTGGTATGAATGCACATGGGTCATGATTTATGAATGAATGGAAAATTATTCTCTCAACCTTAATGGTTCATCCTCACTGGTTCAACGCAATACTACAGGGCCTTCATAGAAAGAGATAGAAGGTGACATGTAAAAACATTTAAGAGACTAAGAGACAAGAGACATGAATTAGAAGATATTGTTATGGCATACATATACATGAATGTTGTGAAACGTCAAGCTAAGCATTCTACTGGTCCAAGGTGGTCTGCATGACCCTTTCACCATGATAGTTCAACCGAATATCAGACATAAGAGGATAGGTTCCACTTCATTGACCCTATGTCTTTCTAGGATTGTAATGTGTTTCTAAAGAAGTTTAGAACTCAAAAAACGAGCTCTAACTCACTCACACGCTCCATTGAGGGTTAGCAAATAAAGAGAAACTCGGTTTATGAGCCTATCCTAGAGTGGAAGTTTAACTATTGATTCTAGGAACTATGCTCTTACTAACCCACCTTGGATCCTCACACGCTCAACTGAGGGTGATCACCTCAAGGAAACTGTTTGCTACCAAGGGCCCTATGGATGACTAACAGTGATGCTCTGGGAGTTTGAAGGGGGTTCATATAGTTTTTTGAATGAAGTTGGGCCCTTGGATGTAGAGAAATCAACTATCAACCCTAAGATCAACTTCTTTGGATTACAACCATTGGATCTATCAAATGGATGGTTAGGATTGGTTCTTTATATGATATCTAGGGAAAAGGGGAGAAAAATAGGCACCTTCATTCTCCACCATTGGATTTGAGGCTGTTATGGATCGTTGGATGAGTGCTGACATAACTTTGGATAAGATAAGCTACTATTTTTAGACAAACTCTGCATTATTGATCTTTGATCATAAAAAAAGGCTTATGCAATGAAAAATTTCGTGGATCCTCTTTGCTGAATGCTTTAGTGCATCTCCACCCTTGAATGTGAGCTCATATTGACCATACAACATGGTACAATCATTGTTTGCCATGTGGCAGTCCTTCAAGCCTTCAATTTTCTTATTCTAAGAAATTACGGTGATCTTGAAAACTGGATTTTGTGCACTTTGACCCTCGAGAAGTCCATTGATGAAGATGAAAAATTTAAGGGATATTTTCTGAAAGGTCTCGTTTAGGAATATGTAGAAAAAACTACCATTTGAATCTCCCTTATAAAAGTTTGACTACATTTGAAAGCTTGTAAGGTTGCATTAAGGTGTCTTGGAAGCCTTGATAGCCTTGAAAATTTTTATAAATATGTATCCATATAAGATATTTATACATGCCAAACCATATGGCTAACAAAAATTCCTATACAAGATTTTGCAGGGTCTAAGTGGAAAAATTATATTTTTTCAAAGTGAACATGGCATATCAATGTGCTAGAAACTCCATTTACATGTGAACTTCAGGCTATAGATTTCCTTTGATAAGCTTTATAAGTATATAAATTTTCATGTGATTTGGAGACATTGAAAATTTTGACCTAATTTCCAAAATTTGACCAACTTTGACTGCTACCCTAGATTTGCTTGATTTCTTCCAAAGTTTGCATGTGAACTCCCTATGCCATCCTTGATGCATCTTGGACTTCTTAGGGAATTTTGACTACCTTCACTGAATGTGTTTCCTGTAGGCCTTCATGAATGAGAGAGGAGAGAAAATCTCGATGACATTGCATAATTACAATCTACGTAACCAACTCCTATACCCAAACATAGAAACTTTTCCTTAGTGCCATTTGGATATGTCAAAATCATCTTCATCACTTCCTAATGCTTCTTTCTGGTATTAGACATACATTTTGTCACATATAGCACTTCGATGATTACAAGCTATCCCCAATCACTAGCTTTCAATCACTCAAGAATAGTAGAAGAGAGAAAAGAGAAAACTTGCAGAAGACAAGAAAATATCTAACATGCCAAATTAGAAAATGTCATTCACACTCACACTTAAATCTCACTCTCGCTTATAATCTCCTTCTTGATCGCAAATGCAAGGTAATTCTCTCATTTTTGGCCTCGCCTTGCAAGAGACAATGATCTCTTGAATACAAAGTTGATCATTGCTCATTAAGGAAGTGTGCGATCCTCAAAATTTAGCAAATTCACACCTTCTCCATGTTGCATGCAAAAATTTTGTAAAAATTATGCATCTGTGGTCTATTACTTTGTTTTGCAACACTTGTCGAAAGTGGGGAAAAAGCAAGGAAAATACATATTTGTTGACATACAATATGCATGAAAAAATGCATCAAAATTCTATCTCGAATAATAATAGAGAAGCCCACTTTTTTTTGTCTTGGAAAAATCCACACTTCTAGGCCCTCTTACTCAAAAATGCTAAAATGCTTATGACAAACAAAAATATTCAATTGTTTGATCTACACAATGGTGTTAGAGATGCTCTAGGTCCAATGTGCCTCCAAATATCAGCTTTGAGCCCTACAAGTTTATATATTCTAGAGACAAAATCAAGGCATTATTTTACACCAAACTAACTTTAGAGCCAAAAATGCGATACTTAAGACATGATAGCGAAAATACTCACACATGTACTTTCAATCTCCTATGGGTGCTCTCTCTTTCTCTCATATAGCACTTTTTTAGCATTATTTTATCTTCAAGTTTAACTCTCAATTATAGAAAATGATGCAAATGAAGTCTAGAGAGACAATATAAAACTTTTAATCCCTACACTTTCTCTATATGCATAGAATGAGCTAAGTATCCATATTAAATCGTATCCACACAATGTATAACATAAAGTTTAAAATGATTCCACTACCAAAAGGCTGATTACATACAACGCAGACTACAAATGCAATGTCTAGTCTCGTAGCTACCATAACGTAAATGATACTACCAATAGGAGACAAATAAGGAATTTCCATCATGAAGTCCTTATCATCATTTGATTCGGGGCAATCATCCTAAGTAAGGGCGTATGCAATGGCTTGCCACCATGCATATTAAACCTATCAGATACATTGGATATGTACTCATGTTGTGAAAACTAAATCAGTGTTTTACTCCTTTAACAAGTAATGTGCATGCCAATGATATGCTTGGCATCCCCAAATCCTTCATATCAAATGGCTTAGTCAACTTCTTTTCGAGCAATGAGAAGTCATCAGAGGACTCTCCAACAATAAACATATCATCGGCATAAAGTGTCAAGTATCTCAATCTCTGATCTAAGCATCTCTTATTGTAGAGACAATGATCCTTGTTGCTTCAAGAATAGCTTTGAGACTTCATAAAGTCATAAAATATTTAGTATCCTTGTCTAGGGGACTATTTAAGTCCATGTAAGCTGTTATTCAACTTATAAGCTGGATTCTCGTTTGGAGGAATGACATAACCCTCTAGTTGTTACCTATAGACCTCATTTCTAAGATCTCCATGCAATAAACTAGTTTTAACATACATTAGGTCTACCTCTAAATCTTCCATTACAACAAAGCCAAGCAACATGTGCAATGTACCTATCTTGACTACTAGAGAGAAAATTTCCTCAAAATCTTTACCATAGTGTTCCTTAGAGCCCTATGCAACTAGTCCTTCTTTATAACTTGAAGAAGCACTATCCAATGTGAATATCAGCTTTTATATCCATTTATGTAGCAAATCTTGCTTGACCTTAGGTAAAGGTACCACAGAAAAAGTACCACTCTTGTGAATAGAATCCAATTCTGTCTTCATGGTATGCTCCCACTTGACATGATCTTTTTTCTACATAGCCTCTTCGTAGCAAGAAGGCTCACTATCATTGTGAACATGACAAAATCCAAAACTAGATCATATCTATCACGTGCATGTGAGACATGTGTATAATATCTTAATGGTTGCTAAGTAGGAACATTTGAAGACTAATGTAATTGAACTCTCCTAAACATCCACATGTGTAGACTTCTTATACATGTTAGGTGGACCACCATAAGCGATATCCAAATTGACCGTCTTAGCTATATCAAAGAAAAATGCATTTCTCTAGCTTATAGTCTAGCTCTATCCAAGATTGTTGGATATAAGAACATAAGATTTATAAACCAATAGTCTATGATTATCATAATATAGTGGCCTTCCTTTTCATAACTCGTGTGCTAGTTTATCACCTTTGGTAATACTAGGTGAAGCATTAATCATATGACTACAATGAACACTAATTCTGCTCAAAAGCCTTCAAGTGAAAGTTTTCCATGATGCAACATAAAAAACTACTCTATCTTGAATAGTTCTATTCATTCTCTCAACTAAAAAATTCTCTACTAGAGTGTAAGGAGCTATAAACTCTCTACAAATTGCTCTAGAATGATAGATAAGAATAAATTCATGTGGGATACACTCACCACCAGGATCTGAATGTAAATCCATGAGCTTCTTTCTTTTGAGTCTCCACTAAAGCAAGTCACTTTCCAAAAATTAGGGAATATCTTGTACTTTTGTTTGATAAGTTCTACCCAGAATTCTTTAGTAGTATCATCTATGAAAGTGACAAAGAAAAGAGAACCACCTAATGACATTGTGGGCAAAGGACCACACACATGTGTATCAATGAGATATAAAAGTTCAATTGAAGAGTGAGTGTGGAGCATATGGATAATCCTAGGTTGCTCTACGATATCACAAGTAAGTAGATAAAATGAGAATTAGGTTGCATTCCACTTTGAATGGCCATGCCAAATATATGCCATAAGTGGTTCAATAATAGCTAACAAATGTACTTTTTATGATACAAATCAAGGATAAGGTGAGCCAAGGACTAAGCATACAAAAACACTTTGTAAACAAGTTTGTAATGCTAACCAATTGACATCAATCTATGTGATAACTAAGGTGTATGGTGTACATTATAAATAGTGAATTTTAAACCATCATTTGAGTGAACAAACACATCTCCATTTCCAAAAACATCACACTAGTAGGGGTCACTAAGTCTCATAGTACCATGAGAGTTTTGTTGCATAACTAGAGAACCCTTGTCTATGTGATGTACATGGAAAGAAACAACACAATATAGGAATCGCGAGTGGGAAAGAAAATGATTCATAAGAGGCTCAACAGGAACAATACCTTCAATTTTGAACACCTTAGTATCATAAAAAACAACATAAATTTCTTCTATCTTCATATTCAAAGTAGATGGTGCATGTAAATGTGTAACATGCCCATAGAAATGTTTTCCTTTACATTTAGCATTCTTTATTTCATAGTATTTTGTTTCATATTTTCTTTCTTATGATAGTAATGGCATGTGAGATCCCTCTTCCTTGATTTATTTCTATTCTTATTCCGTTTACCATTCTTTTCCTTGTTAATGCTCCACCCTGTTGCTAATTCTCTCCTTGAGAGGAATCACAAATATATGCCTCTCCATCTCAGTTCCAACCATAGCAGTTCTACAGATATATTCAATCAAGAGTGCTCCACATATGTCATCACATACAAACTTACCACTAGCTGCACTATTCTGAATAGCTATGCAAAATGTATCCCATGATGATGGCAAGGTGCATAGCAAAAAAAAATGCTTTCATTGAAACATTCATTCCCATCTTCTAAGCCTCTATCACAAAGAATATAGCATCAAACATATTTAAATGAGCAACAACACTATCTATGTCCTTTGTGTGAATGTCATAGAATTTTCTCATCAAATACACTAATGATTTTTCCTTGTCATATGTATTGTATAAATTCTTCCAAAGCTACTCTACACTTTCAAAGTCTAGTACTTTAAATTAAACATTATTTTCCACATGCAAGAAAATGGTACAACTAGCCATTTCATCCAAGTCATCACAATCATCATCATCCATGTCAATAGGATCCTTTGAGATTCCATTTAGTGGATTCCACTGCCTCCTCTGAATGACCATGTCTTTAATTTGATTCCTTCATAAAGAAAATATTGTGCCATCAAATTCTTGAATCTCAAAATGATCTTTGCCCTATAAGTATACTTTCTCTTAGGAACACTCGCATTAGACCCCAATCTAGTAGATGTAACTAAGACCTCTGATGTCATGATAATAGAGAACTAACTAGAATGATAATGGACCTAGAATAATCCAAACACCACTAAGGCTCAAGAAAGACGAACAAATGTGAAATTCTGGAAGATTTTGATAGTCTCAGTAGAAAGTAGATCAAAGAACAAGAATGTACAATCAAATAGATTATGTGAGAAATATGTGCTCCCACAAATTAGTTTGACAAGGAGAAAAGTCAACCACTATATAGTTGAAAATTTAAAATCGAAAAGTTTTTGTGAGAAGGTGCTTTGCAAAATGAGCATATGAGGAATGTCAAAAAATGCATAAAATTGTGAGTAGTGACATGTCTATGTGCATAGTGAATTACTCACTCCACTCCATATAACGCTACTTAAATAAATGAACCTAGCTAGGCTTATCAAGAACCTATGAACATCTAGCATACATATCCTTTGGAAAAATTTAGTTTATTCTTCCACCTACATCACCAAAGAGAGCTGACATCTGGGGGCCTCCCAATCAAGAAAACCACACCGTGATCCTCTTTGTCATTGTCAAAAAGCTTTATGCAAAACTGTTACCACTATTTCAATGAACTAATGTACATACATAAGCAATATGCACAAAAGCATACATAGTATGTATGTGCTCAGTATATGTAGTAAGATGGCAAGGAAAAGTTGAAGTTAAAGCACAAGGACTAGCAAACAACACCTATGAGCTTTTGTGAGATCGATTCTTTAGGCCCAAGAAAACCTTTAGAAAATTACCATGGCTCCTCCCACCACAACTGAAAGCCTTCCAAGAAACGTGTAAGATGACTCAAGAGCTAAACAATCAGCTACAAATATGAATGTAAAGTACAAGGAGACACATCCACAACTGCCTCTAACTCCAAAACGGATCTTTGGACCATTCTTTCCATCTATGTAGTCGAAACTAACACAAAAATACAAAATCATCTTTTTCTTTTTCCCAATTTTTTACCCAATTAAAGTCTTATAGAATCAATATACAAGGTCCAAGGAGATAATCTGAAGGCTCCATAAAAATGTTACACTTACGTATCTTCACTCCTATAATCATCAATGACCTAGGGATTAGTGGTAGGAAAATCTATTTTCAAGAAGTCCTTGGGGAGGAAAAATACTCAAATACATGAACTACTAGGAAGTGCTAGAACTTTGTCTTCCTTGATCATTAAAGTCCTTCCTTGCATGTAGCATATAGTGCCAATGTTGGATGATAAGATATGCCAAGGTCTATGCCTTGGTTGCTCCCTTATTCCAAATCCTTGTATGAGGCCATAAAACTTGATAGGTGGGTACGTGCTTGCTACGCTAGCAGAATAGCAAAAACATTTTGCTTTGAACAAATCTCATACTAGTAGAGTAGTGGAATGGCTATGCACTACAATGGATTCTTCTTTGTGAGTGCATGACACAATACCCTCATAGTACAAAACCAAGGTCCAGATGACAAGCACAAACTCTACATACACCTACAAAATACACATAACTACACAATACATAGAGAGCACAAGCTTAGACTTCTTAGGTTTTACAAATGCAATCGAACATCGAATAGCTTGTGAGAGCTATTCGGGCTTTCACATGGACACTAACAATAATAGAAAGCTCGAAATTCATGGACATGACTACAAACCATTCATGAAATGCGAAGACTACTATTGACTTATTTTCCATGTACTTTAATGACCTAAATTAAGCTTGACTACCAAAATGTAGTTGAAGAGAATCTAGGAAAAGTGTACATAAGACAAAATAATGAAATGATTTGGTATTTGTATTTGCTTCAAAAGAAATTAGGCTGAGTCCTGGTCATCAAGTGAAAATATGTTACAGTCAAAGCTATTAGTAAGTACTCCAAGGAGTAAGGAGCTAGGCCCTAACTTAATTTCACCAGCTAATATTGTTGGATATCTTCTTGTCTCGAATATACTCTTGTTTCCACTACAAAAGCAGAGAATTTTGTAGCAAGTGGTCCATATCAGGAAGCATTGTGACTTTCTTGTCTTGCTTGTGATATGGTTATACTTCAACATGTACCTCGTTTGCTTAGGGATAGCTAGAGTGCCATTGCTCTGGCTAAGAACTAGGTCTATCATGCAAAGAAAAAGCACATTTAGGTGAGGTATAAGTTCATTAGAGACTACTTAGCCATTGGGTATGTAATTTTTGAGAATGTTCATACTAGAGAAAATGTTGTAGATTGTTTAACTAAAGGTAAAGGACTCTTAATGGTATGGTTTTTGTTATTATATTGCTAGATGCTCGAAGTCGTCCATATACAACTTAAACTACTACTTGTTTGTTCTTCTGTACGAGAATCTTGTGTTTTGTAACCAATCCTTCATCGATGAAATGTGAGGAGGCTCTCAAATCTATTGGGGTTGTAAGCAAAAAGTTTTTCTAAGGCATCAATAGCTTGACAAGAGCAATGCATGTTTCTATGGATTTTGTTGGAGTTATGAGAGCGTTTCTTATATCATTGTTTAATTGTATGTTCTCCCTTACAAGTTGACTTCCTAGTTTGCCTACTCTACAAGGGTGACTGTGACTCTAGAGTTTGTTCTCTTGTTGGGACAATTAACAACAATAGGATTCGTGGTTTTAATAATAGAGCCATAAATCCTTATCTCTATTTCTTCGTTTCTCCTGTGGGGTTAGAGGTTGGAATGTAGTTACATCTATTTATATAGGTTAAGGCATAGGCTCTTCTCTAGAAGTGGGTAGGATAGGTTTCCATCATTGGAGTTTTCCTTCTTTTTGTTTTTTTTTCCTTTGAAAAAGGGGGAAATCACATTGAATGGCTTTGTTGATATATTCATTCAATGTCTTAGCCTCTTTAATTTCAATCAAAAGGTCATTAAAATCATCTCTTAAACTCCATATAAATTATATTTTGAAAGAATATTTGTGATAAGTGAGATGAGATATCAACTGTCTGATTTTTGATGCATTGGTAGAGAAAGTGTTGTTAGCTTGACATAGCTTCCATAGCTCTATTTTTGCTACTCAACTTGTGTCTACATCTCCAAATGTGGAGGTGATCTCTCAAAGAAATCCATCAAAGTCATGAAGTATTGTAGTGCTTCGATGCTTGACCATAAACTAAGGTTCCAATAATACCACCGTTGGATGCCTTGTCATGGTCTCTTTTAGGTTTCATACAAATGTACAATTTAATTAGCTAGAGAAATTTGCTTAACATCAAGCTATCAACATCATACTTTTTTGGCATGCAAATATTTGGTTCCTTCATGAAGGATGAACTCAGCCATTGACTCACTTATATGATTCCTTTATGTTCTTGAAGATTCGTGATTTGTTTTTGTAAATATGGAATCAGTCTGTCTACATGCACTAAATGTACCATTTGTACTTATGTTTTTTTGTGAGTTAGGTCCTCAACTCATCGTTGGAGACTTTGAAGCAATGCCATAATCCGTCTAGTTGTTTTCTTCATGATACATGGTCTTGGATAGAAATTAGTCTTGAAAAAATGTCAGGAGAGAAGTACATTATACCCTCTTACTAGACTAGAAAAGATTGGAAAATTATGCTTCTAATTACAAGATCATCCACGTATGGAAAAAAATGCAAGCATATCTAACTCATTCAAGATTTCTCACAACTTGGGAGTGACAAGTATGGATAACTCGCATAGAAATGATACACAATATCACATGTCTTGGGGCCATAGGTATGAGGCAAGATATCTAGGTTACAAGAGCTCCCTGCAAGAAAATGAACTAGATACAAGAAATAACGTGATATGATCTAGTACTATGAGATTACAATAGGACAAGGCGGGATGCCCAAGATACTACAATAGCCAATGGTAGAAAAAATAGAAATTGAACTAGACATTGGAAAGTACTTACTTGGGGATCATGACTAGATGAGCTTCCAAGACTAGCATGGGCAAGACTGAGGACCTAAGTGGCCATGTCCTCCTTATTAGGTGCTCAAGGCATGTTATCAAAGGTTGTTATCAAAGGTAGTTATGAGTTGATGATTTCATCAATGATGTAAGAAACACAAAACAAAACCTCCAAATGTCAAAATCAAGCATGTAGACAGTTGGTCTCAGGGTTTTTGTAGTCTCAAGCATAGTTTAAGCATTAGTTTCTTGAGATTCTTAACAAATCATGTGATATATAATGTCACATGGAATCCGAGATTCAAAATGGTTTCCTTTTTTCATGGGACATGAAAACCACCATAAATATCTAAACAATGATCAGATTTTTTGTTTTCTATAACTGCATTATAAATATTCTTTATATTGTTGCAGTTAACAACTCAAATTGATCATTTTGTGAGAAGGGACAATGTGTCTGCAAAAAGATCAAGGGGGGAATCCTCTATTTTGAGCTATATGAAGAGTTTCAATGATGAATCACTAAGAATTGGGCACATGGAGAATACAAGAGAGACATTTTTGTAAATGATGACATACAAAGCATTATCCTACATGTGGGAATCGAACTCATGACCTACCAGTAAGGAGTATGATAGGCTAACCACTTGCCCCAAAAGCAATGGTTGAGGATTATTTCCTAGTCCTCCCTCGTAGGGTGTTGTTGATCCATCTCCTACCTATTATTTCTTGAGTCTAATACTCTCTTCCCCTTCTAGAGATCATTGTGCTCAATGATCAATCCTTGATCTCCCCTTGAATTGATGTCCTCAACCTTGCATAGTCTCTTCAACCATCTTGTTCTCAACCTCGATCTCTTGAACCCTTGCTCTGAATCTTGGTCTCTAGAACCTTGACTTTCTGCCTCTTGGCCACTTGCCGCAACCTTGGCCTCTTGAGCCCCTTGTTGTCAACCTTAATATCATGAACCTGCTTCTCATCCATGCTAGGTATCTTGGATCCCCAATGTAGTGCTTCCATTGGAAAGCTTGTTCTGAGAGCTTTTCAATTCTATCTTATAGGTTTAATCTGACCTACAGATTGGGAGATACCCTCTTATTTATGTTCGGAACATCTTTGAAAAGAAAGCATGCGTCTTCCATCCACTTTTCCCAAGCCTACTTCCTAAGATCTAGTACCAATTGTGAGAGTTGAACTCATGACCTACCAGCTAGGAGTATGATGGGCTAAGCATTTGCCTCAAAAGCCATGGTTGAGGATTACTTCCTAGTCCTCCCTCTTAGGGTGCGGTTCAACCATCTCATGCCTATAATTTCTTGAGTCTAACACGAAAGCCTCTATGAATATACCCTATCTACAAATTGAAACTGAATATCTATTTATAAACTAATAAGATGGAACTATAAGTTTCTCTCACTCTAAAGGGTCACTCGAAGCCAAAAAGGCTTGTGTTAAAGCTTTGAATCATTGTATGATCTTTTCTATAATGAATTTTGTAATAGAAAGATGTTTCTCCTCAAATTTATCTTTATTATCATTCTCAAATGTGTACTTTAGTTTGAATTTCTATTTTTTGTCTTTCATATGAAAATTGATCCTTAGATATTGAAATTTTCCTATGAAACATGAACTATCAAAAACTATGAGAAGTAGGATGAAGTGGTTTTGCATCATGAATCAAAATTTATTGTACTCCAAATCTTAGGGTAGATTTTAATGTGTTTCTAGATAGATAATGGTGTGTACGAATGTTGATATATTTACATAGGGAGGTGTATGAAAAAAATAGGATTGTTGGGTACCTTTTTCCCTGTTTAGGAGGTTTTTCCCCCTCAGCTTGTATATTTTCCTATAAGCTTAATGATTCATGTATCTTTGTATAATCTCTTGGTAAAACATTCAGTCTTGTGTGTTGTGCTCCAAGCTTCTTCTCCTTCCTTGTGTTGTTTGAGTGCTTCCATAGACCTCAAACTCCAACAATTGGTACTAGAAAAGATCATCGCTTCAACTAGGGTGTCATCAACAACCCTCCGATCCTAGTCTCAGAATTGCATGAAATTTGGTAAGCATACTCAAGGCAATTAGAAGTTCAAAATGGCTATGCTCTATGGTATTGCGATTGCGATGTGAGGTCATTTTGGCCTTCAAACACACTATCATTCTGCCTATGCAAGTAATTTCATCTTTTTGTGTCAACATATATACATGTTTTGGTTCACAAGTATAAGCACCGTGAAGTCTTGTACATGTTTACAAGAACTTGACAGGGTAGTTTTGTTCAACGTTTTGACAAACAATCATTTTTCATAATCATGGTATTTTAGTGAGTGGGCATGCATGAAAGTAGTGATGTATTTTGTATGTGCGCTGTTGAGGATACATTGGATGGTACCAAGTACACATTATGGGCTTATATGGTGCGTAATGTATTGGTTGCAAAAGGATTGTAGAATATTGTGCAAGGTGTTGAAAAACATACTATTACACTTGCAACCATAGTTGTTGATGGTGATGTAGATGGCATTGAAGATGGTGATATTCTTCACATTCATGTTTGTGTTGCAGTTCCTACTGCATCTACTGTAGAGCATCTTCATTGCGATGGTAGAGATGCTTAGGCACATGCATTCATAGCCTTGTCTGTCAAACTACCATTATTCCCCACATTCACTCTTACAAGATAACAAAGGATGCTTGAGATACACTAAACACTTTATACCAGGCAAGGAATGAGGATCCTATTCCTTACCTCCAAAAATAGTTGGAGAGTGCGCACATGAATGAAGGATATTCCATGGATAATTTTTTGACAAAGATCAAAGATTTGAAGGACGAATTGATTTCTGTTGATGAAGTCTTGCCTAAAAGTTCACTTTTGTAGACTGTTCAAAATGCTCCTCGAGATTCAAGTCAGAGTTTGGCTTCTAGTCTTTGATTGATGATGAAAAGCAATCCAAATTCCTTAATATTTGAGGAGTTAGTATTCTTTTTTACGGCTAGTCAAAAAGGCAAAGGAAAATGGAGCTCTTCTACTAGTAAGCAAAAATCTGCTAATTTTGCACAATCAAAGAAGGATAACAGAGATGAGAAGAAATTATATATGAATTCCCAGTTGTAGAAGTTTCTCCATTATTGAACAGTGATTAATCGAGTTGAGTAGCAGCCGCTTGAACCTTTATCTTCAACGCTGTCCTAAGACATTGTGGTTTATGTGCACTTATAAAAAAAGGGCAATATTGAAAGCTTTCAACATTGCTAAGGTATGAATTCATGCATATGCCAAGTGAAAGATTAATTCAATTCTTTTGCATTACAGTGTATCCTTTAAGCTAACCTCTGTATCATGGATGCATATTTCAATCCTGAGTTTGCAATTTGTCCTCCTTCTCCACGAAACAGCCTGCCTTCCACCATTTCGAGCCCCTTCTAATGTCCTTTTCCTTGATTCTGAAAGCCTCTTTCTCTTTGTGAAGAGCTACCAAAATAAAAATCAATCAAAGTCCCTCCCATGCGCCTACATCTAATGCCCTCTCTCTTGATTTAGAAATCTTCTTTTCCTTTGTAGCAATGATTCCCCATTAGATGCGCATGATTCTTCCCTTTTAAAGTTGGTTCCAAGCACTTGTCATTGCCCAAGGCGTGAATCGACAACCTTTCCACTCTTCATGCTTCTGATCTCCACGAGGTAGGAGCAAAATCGGCAGTGGCCCCCTAATTCAGATTCCAAAGACGATTTCCCCCAATCTAGCATGAAAATCCTCGAGTTTTCTTGCACTATCTAACACGTGTTTGTTCATACTTGGAACACCGACCTCTCTAAACACCGACCTCTCTAATGTACTAAGAATGAGGTGAACCAACATTTGATGTCTTTATAATTATTGCATACGTTAAATTCATAGTCCTCAAGAGGTCGTAACACAACCATCATCCAATATCTGCAAAAAAATAATAAAAACATGTGAGTGTGCCTTTATTTGGTACTCCCAACCGGTTTCGAAGCTTGTGAGCCAAACCTCAACCACACCGTTCAATCGGATCTCAAATCAGACGCCATTTGGTCATCCATATGTATGACCAAAGGTCTCGAGTCTAGACTTACTTGAAGGTCATTTACTCTTATAACAAAGTGATCCAAGTGGCCTAGTGGTTAAGACTCAAGGATGTGAAGGGGCCACAATAGGGTGCTTCTTGCTCAACTAAGATATACATGAGCTACCAAGCATGAAGCAAAAGCTACTAGTGGACACATGAGTGTCAAAGCAACCAGCCGAATGGCTATGAGAAAAAGCATGCAAATCTGGTCGTAGTGATCCCCCATGGGATGAAACAATCCAAGTAGCGTGGTACCACTCAAGTAGCGAAAGTTGCGCTTAACCGCCTGCGAATGCTTGACACATGGGCAATGCATAAACGTGCTCCTCTGTGAGATACTGAATATCTGGCCAAGTAATGCATAAGTAAATCAAGCATCCAACAACTTGCTGATAGAGATGCATGAGGTACACACATCAATAAATCTTGAATCTACTTGGAGAGAATGATTGACACCCCTCTCTCTGCCACAACCAACTCCTATATCTAATGCTTTAGCAACACACGATTTTGAAAGTAGCTTCTAGACCCCTGAAGTAGCGAAGCCTCTTGTGGTGCGTGCTAGTGCTGATCATGACCGAGAGCCCCCAAGCCCTACTTCTCCATGGCACCTCTTGGCCTTTTGAGAAGTCCTGTCCCTTCTGATGCGCCTTGTCTTCATTGTGAAAGCCTCTTTCTCTACGTGAAGAGCTGCCAAAATACAAATCAATCGAAGTCACTCTCGTGCACTTGCATCTCGTGCCCTCTCTCTTGATTTAGAAAGCTTCATCTCCTTCGTAGCAATGATGCCCCATTAGATGCACATGATTCTTCCCTTTTAAAGTTGGTTCCAAGTAGTCATCATTGTTCAAACTGTGAACTGACAACCTTTCCACTCGTCATGCTTCTCATCTCCACGAGGGAGGAGAAAAATCGATAGTTGCCCCCTAATTCGATTCCAAAGATGATTTTCCCCAATCTAGCACAGCAATCCCCAACTTCTCTTGCACTTTCTAAAACCTATTTCTTCATACTTGCGCATAGTTCCTCTTGGAACATCCACTTGTCTTATGTACTGCAAATGATATGAGAACCAACATTGCATTTCATTATAATTATTGCATTCGTGAAATTGATAGTCCTCGAGAGTTTATAACATGGCCATCATCCAATATCTGCAAGAAAATATAAAAAAAAAATGAGTGTGCCTTTTTTTGGTACTCCCAGCCAGTTTTGAAGCTTGTGAGCCAAACCTAGACCACATCCACCCCCTCTCAACTTGTGCATCCTCCGGATGTGCCAACCTCTATGGGCTCTGGACACGCCATCACCGATCTCGATATCTAGGGGTCTTCAAGAGTCCAAATGTGAGTGAAATCAAGTGCACAGAATTTTAAACAAATGTGCCTATGCACAACCATGTAATGGGCCCTACATATGCATACTCTAGGTGCATGAAAAAATGGCATGGTGCACATAAGAGAGGTATCAGGCACTGGGCGTCGAGGCTTCACACTTAAATTGAACTCAGCAACTTCACATATATATATACAACTCATTACAAGTGTGATCAATCGTGCAACTACGAGTTAAATGTACTCATGCTCTTACATTTTTTATTATTCATATGTTAGGTGGATTAAGGAAAACCAAAATGGTGTGAAAATCGAAGTTTCATGGTATCTAAGCAAGGAAGCTCACATCTCTCTCAAGCTCACTGTCTTATAGATGCAATCACTCTTCCTTAATCAGGACTACTCTTTTTATTCACTCAAAACTTGATTTTTTATTTTCCAATGATATTTACCTATGTAATCATGCAATGGACGTGCTTCTATGGGATTCAAAAGACATGTTTTTAATACATTTTTACATTCATATTTGGCGTGCAATGCAACTCAAAAATGGATGCGAAAAATGATCTTGATTAATAGGAGAGCTAAGAAAAAAGACAAGGATTTCTAACATTCACTTCACTTCCCATTTCTATCGCCTTCCTTTGATCTTCTCAATCCATTCAAATTCTTGATTCGAATTTGGCTCCAAATCTTCACCTATACTCATAAACTCAGAAAACACATCAGTAGCATTTTCTTGAAAACTAGATGCAGTTTCTTGCTCTATTTATGTATGTATTTCTTTTATTTCTTTATATATTTATTTATTTGTCCATTTATTTATATATTTAAGTATTTATTTTATTTATTTATTTAATCTATTTGTATTTGTGTTTGTTTGTTTATTTATTTATTTATTTACAAATAGAAAAAGAAAAGAAGAAAAAGAAAAATAAAAGAAAAGAGAGGAATAAAAGAAAGAAATGGAGAAAGAAAAGAAGATGGCAAAGAAAGAAGAAAAGGTTTTTGTATGCGGGCTTCCTATTATGAAAAGCCGTTGATGGTGTACCTACATAATTAGAGAAACATATGCATGTGTAATTGGGAAATTGCTTAAGCACGGGTCATTGTATACACTAATGAGTGTGCATTAAGTTCCATCTGAGCATGAGAATGTGCATTGGCATGTGATTGTATGTAATTGAAAAACTTTGAGCATTATTGAACATTTCTATGAATGCACATACTTTATTCCATGTGTGTGATTGTTTTGATAAATACAAACTTCTAAGGATGGATAAAAACTATTTTCAGAGAATGGGGATTCATATCACAAGTTCTAAATGTACTAACATGATTCCCCCCATTGGACATTTTTATCAATCTTCTCTCTAGGTCTAGGTAGTTTATCATGATGTGAACAACATTACATGAAGTGAAAAACGTTTTTGAAGACCGAAGCATTATACGTCTCTGTGGACATTTCTATGGTTCTTCTTTCTAGACCTTCCCTCCAGGTTGGGCCGATTGATGATTTTGGAGATTAAACGAAGTGAAAAAGGTGATTGAAGACTAAAGTAAAGAGAACTCCCCGTAAAGAGAAGCAAAGAAGTAAAGCAAAGAAGTGATTGAAGAAAGAGAGAACCAAAGAAGTAAAGCTTGGACTGCAAAGACCGAAGCCGACACTTGTGGGCATCTTCTCGCACTATAGTGGGAGGTCTACCTTATATTTGCACGATCCGCATTGTAGCAGCGGCATATTGTATCACTATTCTTCATTGTAGGGGCTTACTGTATCACCGACCCACACTATAGTGGGAATCATTATATCACTAAGATTTTATTGGACGACTTTAGCTTTATTTGCAGTGCATCATTGAGCTTTGTCTCCACATGGATCTGGTGACTTCCATATTTTAGTGTTGTATCTGGACTTTTTGGTTCTCCCTGCTTACGTTCTTATGCATATGCATATTCACTCATCTCTTCCGAGGGGTAAGGGCCTATGATGATCGCCATATCAAAGAGAGGGTAAGGCACCCAATCTGTCGATGCTGCTTGCCGGCCGTGGGAATGGCGCACACAGGGGCCTGATCCAACCTCGTGCCAGCTCTTACCATAGCCTGACCTCCTTCGATCTTCCCGACACTAGAACCTTACGTGAAGCAAGGTCGTTGCCCAGTGATTCTCGACGTGTCACCCACTCCCTGAGAAGACAGACAGGAATCTCGTCATCGGATAGAGACTTCGGGTACGAGCATTTCAGGTTATTTGATTTTTTGCATTGCTCCACATACACTTTAAACAGAAAGACTGATTTGATTGCCTCACTTTAAGCATTCATGTTCTGCACTTGATTAGATCATATGCATGTACACGTTTTTTTCCTTGCTTGGATTGGAAATCTTTCATAGCTTAGATCGTATAATGAATAAAATAAAATGAATAAAATGATTGAAGAACAATTTTGGTAATACGAATTGCAATTTAAGGAAATGGAAATTAACACGAGTGAATCTATAAAATCAAAGTTTTGTATTGTTATGATGCTAATGCAAACAATAAATGCAATATGTGACACTATTGAGCTAATGGGCATATGCATTAAAGATGTAAAGAAGGAAATGGATTCTGTCATTTCTGAATTAAAACATAAGATTGAGTTGTTGACTAACCAAGTAAGGACCTACAAGTATTGAAATGTGACCATGAACATGAGGTAAAACTTCAAAGCATATCTACACATAAACAATCATTAGGTCTTAGAAGATCCACGCCTAGAGTGATATCTAGGAAATCAAGTTGGCCTGAGAAGAGACCTATACGATGTTTTTGGTGTGATCAGTATGGACATATGTTTTGGGATTGCATAGCGTATGAGAGTGCATGTAGACATAGATTAGTAAGTGAACATCAAAACAAAATTTGTAAATATGAGGAGCAAATACCTTTGCATTTGAATGTAGGAAAAGGTGGGATAAAGGAATATTTTGAAGAGACCAAGACTAGATCAATGGCAGTTCAAAAGATGTGGAGACAAAAAAGGCATGAAGGTTATAGATCTGAAGAACAAAGGAGAATGCTATCTATTGAGAGTCAAGAGAAATCGGTTGAAGAAACCAAAGGTAGACAAATAAAGGTCAAAATACAAAATATTGAACAGATATTGAGAGAACAAATAGAAATAGATCATAAAAGAGAATTTGATAGAGAAATTCAAGAGAAATTAAATAAGACCAGGATGTATATGTTTCATTTGATCCAAAACTTTTGACTAATGAGGATTTATTTGATAAAGACAAACTAACAAAATTACAATCCCAATTAAACTTTCACAAACAAATTAAACATGAAAAGAGTGAAGAAGAAACTCAAGAAGATATAAAATCTGATAAACGAGTTAATAAAGAAGAAAATTAGTTGCTCGATGATATTATTATGCAAATTGAGGGAAATGTGAAGGCGACTGCGAAGTCTTCTAAGTCTTTGAAAGAGAGCAAGAGAAGTAGATATCTAACTTTTCAAGGCATATTTGCACATATTGAAGGATGATTGAAGAAGAATCATAATGAAAAAGTATGAGAATGATAAAGACTAATTGAATGATTATGATGAATGATTGATGATTGATGATGATGATGATGAATGATCGATAATTAATGATGATGATTGATGATTGATGATGATGATTGTAAATGGATAATGATAAATGATAATGATTGTTCATGAAAATGAGGATGAATGATGGTTCATGATGATTGATTGATGATGGTCGATGATAATGATGGTTGATGATGATGGTTGATGATGATGAGGTTGGAGGATATTGATGCTGATGTTGATGAAGAACAATGAATTAGAGGAATTGGCAGAAAGCTAGATCAAACAACGATGAAGATGAACCAAATTAATCAGGTGAAATGTTTCCAATTTCAAATGTTGTTTTCCTTTTGAAAAAGAGCATATGCCTTATATTATTGTGTGTGATGAAGATATGTACAAGTTTTAGAAAATCATGTAGAATGAAGATAGCAAATATCTATTATGGTTTTGCATGAAGCATGAACAACTAGGAATGATATGAATGGAATCGCTTAGCGGACTAGAGACTTATGAAGGTGAAAGCTTTTGAATGTGATGGCATGCTTAAACTGAGTGCCCATATATGCTGATTGATTTGAACACTTAGTGAGTGGGATTCTTTGGGTCCTACTATTTATTTTCTTGCAAGATCTTACCTCCATATGGATCATGATTCATGAAAAACCTTCATACTCAAGCCAACCATATATGTGTGTGCATGTTGTTACTGTGCTGCGATGGGCTAGTAGGCGGGTGGAACCACCTTGATCGGGTGATCAAGGTCACAAGTTGATGCTAGTTTTTTCGTAGGCCTGACCTATCTGTTGTCATGTGCCTGCATGGGTCAGTAGGCGGGTAGAGTCACTCTAGCCCGGTGGTCAGAGCCACGAGCTAATGTCGATTTCATGTAGGGCTGATGTTGTGTATGTGTGCTATGTCGAGTCGGTAGATAGGTGGGGTAAACTTGGCCAGGCAAACAAGTCCATGAGTCACACCCGATCTTGACATAGGCCGATTTGTGAAAATAAAGATAAAAAGAAAAAATGATGAGTTTAGATGGAGTGAAAAATAAAAGTAAAGAAAAAGAAAGAGAAAAAGAAAAATGAAAAAGAAAAAAAAAGAAAAAGATCTGATGGAGAGTTGGACAATAGGGGATAAATAGAGAAATCAGGGCATATTGTACAAACTAAGTTAGTAGAAACTTAGTATATGCTAGTACTTAGAATAAGTTGCTTGTTCTGAAATGCGTTGAACAAATAAAAGATCTAGAAAGCCAATGGTTTATTCATATGGTTACTTGTTTGATTGTAGAAGCAAAAACATAGTATGAGGTTTGCGAAGGTTGCATCTGCGTAATATTCTAAAATTTGTTCTAATCTTTATAAAGGTTCATGGAGTGCATGAGATCACGCTTTAACGGTGGGATGAAATCCCTCAGGGAATTGTGCATGATTTTTTTTCAAAATTCATTGATTTCTAGGTTTTGTGTGATGTTTTGACTTAGAAAATAGTATAAATTCTACATGTTTTGACCAATTTGATTGACTGTGATATATGAAACCATGCGCTTCTTGTAGATGAAGTTTGTATATTTGTAAATAGCCATGTCACTAAATTTTGATCCATTAACCCCTAGGTTTGACCCTTAAAAATACCTGAAAATGTGAGTTTACCCGATGAAAACTTGACCTAAACCCTTAGGGACCCTTGGAGTTAAGCCCATAAGTGTAAATAAACCCTCAATCTGACATGCTTGACTTAATTGAAGGGAAAATCATAATTTCCTCGATCAAAATCTCTAACTTGAACCTTTAGAATTGGCATTTATCCTATGTCAAACCCTTAAAATAGTTAATTTAGGAACATCCAATGTGAAACCAAAAACCTTAGTCTAAGAAAATTTAGAAGAGAATCCAAAAATAGAAAGTTGAGTGAAGAGGTTTGAAGAATCTAGAAGGATGTCCTAAGGGTAGAACCTATAAATATGGGGTCAAGCCTCATTTGTTTCTCCCCGTGTACATTTCTATCGATCTTCTCTCCAGGTATGCTTCTTATCCATTTCTGTTCATTCATCCTCTTGCTCATACTCTATGATAGTGCATCTACAGAGAGAGAGAGAGAGAGAGAGATTTGGTAGGAAGGCCTATTGTTGGCACAACGTTTAAAAGGTAGAAGATGGTTGTATGCACACAAACACATAGAGAGAGAGAGGGAGAGATAGAGAGAGAGAGAGGGAGAGATAGAGAGAGAGAGAGAGAAGAGAGGTTGGGCTAGTCGGCACACTACATATTTCGTGGACACACACACACACACACACACAGAGGTAGAGAATGGCAGCAACACACGAAGGAGTCCGGAAGAGAGAGAGAAGGGCATATGCCAACATAAAAAGAAAAGAGAAGAAAAATTCAGAAAAGAAGAAATAAAGAAAGAAACAAAAGAAAAAGAGAAATGAAAAAGATAAAGAAAGAAATAGAAAAAGAAAACAAGAAAAAGGAAAATAAAAGAAAAGAGAGGAAAGAAACAAACCAAGGAATGAAAGAAAGAGATGGAGAAAGAAAAGAACATGGGAAAGAAAGAAGGAAAGATTTTTGTACTCACGCTTCGTATTATGAAAAGCCATTGATGGTGTACCTACATAATTAGAGAAACATATGCATGTGTAATTGGGAAATTGCTTAAGCATGGGTCATTGTATACACTAATGAGTGTGCATTAAGTTGCATATGAGCATGAGAATGTGCATTGGCATGTGATTGTATGTAATTGAACTAAGCATTATTGAACATTTCTATGAATGCACATACTATATTCCATGTGTGTGATTGTTTTGATAAATACAAACTTTTAAGGATGGATAAAAATTAGTTTCAGAGAATGGGGATTCATATCACAAGTTCTATATGTACTAACATGATTCCCCCTCCCCCCCTCCCCCCGTGGACATTTCTATCTATCTTCTCTCTAGGTCTAGGCGGTTTATCATGACGTGAAGAACATTACATGAAGTGAAGAAACATTTATAAAGACCGAAAACGTTATACACCCCTCTGGACATTTCTGTGGTTGTTCTTTCCAGATCTTCCCTGAAGGTTGGGCTGGTTGATGATTTTGGAGATTATGTGAAGTGAACAAAGTGATTCAAGACCAAAGTAAAGAGTACCCCCTGTAAAGAGAAGCAAAGAGGTAAAGCAAAGAAGTGATTGAAGAGAGAGAGAAGCAAAGGAGTAAAGCTTGGACTGCAAAGACCAAAGTCGAGACTCGTGGGTGTGTTCTCGCACTATAGTGGGAGGTTTACCTTATATTTGGCCAATCCGCACTATAGTGGTGGCATATTGTATTATCTTTTTGCATTGTAGCGGCTTACTATATCACCGACCTGCACTTAAGCGGGAATCATTGTATCAGTGATAGTTTATTAGATGACTTCAGCTATATTTGTCGTGCATCATTGAGCTTTGTCTGCACATTGATCTGCTGACTTCCATATTTTAGCATTGTATCTAGACTTTTTTGTTCCCGATGCCTATGGTCTTATGTATATGTACATTCGCTCATCTCTTCTGAGAGGTATGGGCCTACGATGATCGCCATACCAGAGAGAGGGTGAGGCACCCAGCACATAGACACCACTCGTCAAACATGGGAACGATGCACACAGGGACCTGATCCAACCCTTTGCCTACTCTTCCCATCACTTTACCTCCTTCAATCTTCATGACAATGTTGACTACTACAGATGGTAGATCTTTCACATTCTTAGATGCTTTGTTTGTGAGGGGGATTAAGAGAAATCTATTGTTAATCTTAATAGTAGCCACGGTAGGCTTGGCTATCAAATTTATTGATGGAAGATGTATAGTTCATGATATGTCAATTGATTATCTTATTATTACTTAAGATATTTTATATCATGGGCTATATAAGCTCAATAACTATGCAATGATTCGACATGTGTAGTTTGAAGTTCTTAGGCTATTTGAGATGGAAGGCTTTGGCATTAACACTTTTGTCATCTTAGTTTTTCTAGTTTACTACACCTAAAAAACATCTCAATTGGTGTCCTCTCTACCCAAATTTGAGGCACCTTCTAAACATGTTTTTGAAGGTTGTATTTTGGGCCAAATGCAGCATTCACACTTCCGAATAGATGGTTTGGATTTGGACCCAAAAATAGTAGCTTGTTCAAAGTGAGGTATGTGGTCCTATGTAGACATCTTTTTTTTGGAGCTATCTTTACTTCATGAATTTTATTGATGATTTTTCTAAGAATGCATGGGTATATCCATTGAAAGAAAAGTGTAAATTATTTAATTCATCCAAATTTTGTGGTCTTGGCTGAGAATTTATTAGCATGTCAATTAGGCCCCTTCATTCTGATTGAGAAGGCGTGGATACATGTCTTCTGTTTTTTATGCATTTTTGGCTAAGTGTGGGATAAAACATCATTGTACATATACACCTCAACAAAATAGTTGCTCAATGAAACAATAGCCTTTTCATGGAGATGGCAAGGTGCATGGTCAAAATTTAGTCTTGCCACATATTTTCTAAGTTGAGGCTATTATGTGTGAATCATATGTACCCAACATGTATCCCACGAAAGTTGTACAATCTATCACCCCATATGAGGCATTGCATGGCTGCAAGCTATATGTTGTTCATTTCTGTGTTTCTAGTTATGTGGCATACAAATCACTGTCTAAACAAAAATGCAAGAAATTGGATTACCAAGTACTAAAATGTATTTTTTTTGGGTATAGTTTTGAAAGAAAATGCTATTGTCTGTATCATCCATATACTAAACACATTTCTATTAGCCATGATGTTGTTTCTATGGAAGAGGCAATTGATCCATTAATTTCATGTCCTAAGACAATAGTTAGCTCCAAAGATTTGTATGGCACTTTGCTCCCTCTTTTTACAGGTGGATAACAAATTCAGTGCATCTTTGTAATATCGTACATATTCAAGCTCTCATAGTGCTTCTTTTTCATAAGATTGCTATCCTATCCCTGCCACTAGTCTATTTGATGATAATGAGCCTCTTTCTCTTGATGAAGCATATAATTTAGAAAATTGGATGGCTTCTATGCAATAGAACATGATGCTATTATGAAGAATGGTACCTAGTCTTTACGGCATTTGCCTCCTAGACAAAAGGCCATTGAAAATAAATGAGTATACAAGCTAAAACATAAACATGATGGAAGTGATGACATGTATAAGGCTAGTCTTGGTGCAAAAGGTTGTGCTCAAGATAGCAGCATCATGTTTGATGAGACCTTTGCACCCACATACCAAATGACCACTATTGATAGCATCTCTTTAGTTATATCTCATCATGGTTAGAATGTAGATTAGTTGGACGTTAGAATTGCGTTTATGAATGGTGACTTGCAGGAGAAAGTGTATGTAATTCAGCGCTGAGGTTTTGT
Source organism: Ceratopteris richardii (assembly GCA_020310875.1). Taxonomy (NCBI): domain Eukaryota; kingdom Viridiplantae; phylum Streptophyta; class Polypodiopsida; order Polypodiales; family Pteridaceae; genus Ceratopteris; species Ceratopteris richardii. Next base: position 118,241,122 of record CM035437.1, on the reverse strand, counting down.
GTAGAAAGAGCATGAAAAAATGTGTATAGTTTGAAAAAAGCATTATTTGGATTGAAGAAACCACCACATGCTTGGTGTAAAAAGATACATGCCTACTTGATTGCATATGGATTTGAGAATAGTCCAATGAGGAGCACCTTATATGTTAAGCATGAAAATGATGTGACTTTGATCCTTGTTGTCTATGTTGAGAACATGCTATCACGGCTCCTATTGAGAAGCATATTTTTTATTTTAAGGTTGATTTGCATGCCTCTTTTGAGATATCAGATTTGGTGCATTTGCATTATTTTAGCATTCACTTTATGCAATTTGATGGAGGAATAACTTTGTCTAAAAAAAATATATTGAAACATTATTGAAACATTTTGGCCTTGATGATTGCAAACTTATTGCAATTTCTATGAAAGAGGTTAATGGATCCTTCCTCATGATGCTCAGGATAAATTTGATGTTGTTATCTATCACCAAGCTATTGGATGCTTGATTTACTTATGTGTAACTTGGCTTGATATTCAATTTGATGTCTCTCAAATGAGGGAGTTTATGAATTTCCCAAGTGTCAAGCATTTGTAGATGGTTAAGTGCATCTTTCGCTACTTGAGTGGTACCCACCTACTTAGATTGTGTTATCCCAAGGGGGGATTACTATCAGCAAATTTACATGCTTTTTCTAATTTTCACTAGGATGGTTGCTATGACACTCATTTTTCCACTAGTTGTTTTTGCTTCATGCTTGGTAGCTCATGCATATCTTGGTTGAGCAAGAAGTAGCCCACTATGAACACGCCTAGCTGTGAGGCTATGTTTAGGGCACCTTTCACAGTGACTTTGGAGTATGTGTGGTTCAGATGCCTTTTGGATAATCTGGGTGTTGGTCAATCTTTTGCCACCACCATCTTCACTTATAGTCAAGAGCATTGGAGGTTGCAAGAATCGGTATGTCCCATGCTTGCAAAAAGCACATTCAGGTGCATTATCATTATGTCAAGGAGAGTTTCGATGCTAGGGAGATCACTTTGGCATATGTGCCCACACAAAATAATATTATAGATCTTTCCACAAAGGCTCTGCCTTTGCAAAAGTTTGAAGCTTTCTACAAAGCCTTGGTGTACTTTGTTTTGTGGATTGATGTTTTTCCACATAGCTTGGCACTTCTTAATACATGAGTGCCATCTCCCAGCTAACTGCATCACTCCTAGGGGGGAACTTTTTATATTTTTTAATAGTGATGTTTGTGGACCATAATACATTTAGTATTGTCTGTTGAGCTCCAAGATTCTTCTTCTTCCTTTTGTTATTTGCGTGCTTTGCAAGACCTCAAACAACAACAAAATTGATGAGTTAGGAGGACTACGCTGAAGAATAATGAGCAAAGGGAAAATGGATTATTTGTGCCTGGAGGTCGACACAATGACTCCATTTTGTATATCCTTATGTATTGATAAACTTCATGAGTTCAATGGGTTCAATTAGTGATGCATTCATTCTAAAAAGTTTTTTAACACCTCTATCCTACTTGAGAATCTGTGCTTGAGGAAAGCATGTTGTTATTATTTAGTTCAAATATCAAAATTTCTTCCTTTTTCTTATTATGGAAGAATTTCTTCACTACAAACAAAGATATTGATCTTAGAGAAGAATGTGTATCAAATTCAGAACTATATGTCCGCTTGAATTTACCTAGGAACCTATTTTTATAAATGGTATATGCAAAAATCCCAATGTAGACCCTAGATTAGCTAGATAAGACCACAAGACCCATAGAGAACCATGCTTTGGGTATTAGGGAGATCATTTTATATGTGAGAATCCATACATCCCACCTTTAATGCACCCTAAATCTATTATGATTCAAGGACTTTGTTTACATTGTGCCAATGTATCTAAAGGAATTAGAATCAATGTGGTAGGCATTGCGTAAGGCTCGAGAGGAAGTGTAACTAGAATAGTTCATAACTAGATAGTTGCCTGAGCACAAAGTTTATAGCACACAAAGCAAGTAGCACATGAAATTAAATTTGATTATAGAGACATAGGAGAACCAAAGTTAAAATTTTGAAACTCACATTTGAAACTCACTCACACCTCACTCCATTCCCCTAGATCCAAGCATATGTATCATCCATCACAAAGATAGGATTATTCTTAGAAATGCCTACTCCAAAACTTTGAGTAATTTAGGATAATGCAATTATCACCCTATGATTATCAATAGACTTTTGACTAGCAATGTGGTATACTTTTCCACCTAAGAAGAGATATAATGAAAAATTACATTAGTGGATGTAGAGTCAATTTTTATGAAGAGACAATGTTAGAAGACATGCTTAAAAAACTAGATGTGGCTAATATACATAAAGAGGAAGAGAAATAGTTAGAGAAAAAGCACAAGACAAAGCGTTAGAAAGCATTAAACACATAAAATTGGGAATCCTGACATGGCATAGGTCATCATAACAATACCAACATTAAAGATATGCACCTTGTAGTTGTCCATATCAACCCAAAGATTCCAGGATATCACATGGAGATGTGCCAAACTAATATGAATACCTCCCTTAGCATAGTGGATAAAAGACCATTTATTTTAGTATAGTCAATACATGGTTCTACAATCAAGATGAGCAAAGCCTGAGTGATTGTGGAATTTCCAAATGCCATAATTTAATCATGCTGTGAAGACATGACAATACAAGTGAACGTGGTTCAAGCCTACCTCACATGATTATGATTTTTATATAACTTTAGGGGTATAATCTCTTGAAGTGGACCGACATTACTATGGCCTTTTTATATACTACCATCACTTAGAGCAAGGCTTGTTGGAACATCAAGCTTACACTATGCTTGGGGTGGATTTGATCTATGTCAAAGGCTATCACATCAAAAGAATATCCGTTGGAGAGTTCTTTTTCTTATGCTCACATACTGTATTTTCTAAAAGAGATTTTTCATGGATATTTTACCATTCTAAAAGCCTTGAGCTTTACACATGTAAAAGTAGAAAGATTCAGCCCAAATCCCACGAATTTGTGGTGGTTGATTTGCATTCAATCAAGCAATCAATCACCTAAAAGTAGATCAAACTAGATCTTCACTTTTCCTAGATTGTAGGAAAGTGAATTGATTCCCTCCAACAACCATTCCCACCTTCATTTGAATTCAAAATCCACTTGTAGAAGTCAGGGATCACTTCTAGAGTCTATATAGAGAATTGAAATCACTTGTAAAATACATGGAAGCAATATACATACACTTGTGACCATCATTGTCTTGCTCCTTCAATTTTCTGCATCATCTTCTTCACCAACAGTAATCTTGCAGAAGCAGTTGCTCTATATCCAGAGCTCCAAATTGAGTGAAAGATGAACCATTGGAAAGATATTAGTGTGGATTCTATGCCTAAAAAATTTTCATAAAATTTGGCTCAGTATATTAGGATAAATCACAGTTTCTCTGGCTCGGGGTCAATCTCTACGTGTTCTTGACAAATAGGAAGTACCACTAGTGAATTTCTTATTCATTCCTATAGCATGTTTTGCTTATTCCTTATTCTTTTGTGCATTCTATAAACGCAACGCTATGTGTATCAGTCCCATAAAATGATTTTTTCTAATTGTAATCACGATGGTCGCTATGAGCATTTGAAGTTCATTGTCTCTTCCATAAATAGTAAGTTTTTTGAGCTAGTTGACACGCGAACCTATCTGTTTTGTATCAACTCGTTCTCCTTGATGCTCCAAAGTACATAGTGAATTCCTTTGCAGTTATCACATGCCTATAGCTCAAGGGTTGTTCTTGTGTCGGTTGGCTCGACCAAACTTCATCGCTTTGAGACACACTTTTCTACCTCCTACAAGCTTCTCCAATTTCCTTCAAGGCTTTCGCACGTGCTCAGTGGATTTATTTGAGGTCTTTGATAGGCTTCATCCAAGCTATAGATCAAGAGCTTTGGGTGGTGATTCTGGCCTCCTACGAGTGGTGTGTGATGTAATCTTTGCTTGTAAAATTGTAACTTTCTTTTGCAAGTTTTAAAGTTCATCATTGAATTTTGCTAGTTGAACATGCTCTATGCTTGTGTCCTCATAAATTGGTGTTGGTAGGTTATGATTTTAGCCAATGTCAATCTTTCAAAATTTGTTATGCACTGATCTTGCACTCATAAAAATATGGTATAATTCTTGAACATAATTTTTATCATTTTTGATAGAACGGGTTGGAATCTACTTGGGCAGACTGATGCACAAGGTGTGTCCAATGCTTCAAATTTATTGGTATTCTAGTCTTGCAACCTCTAGTTCATCTCTCTTGCTTTAGAAAGGTTATGTGTAGTGATCCTATATTGCACATTGAGTGGGTATTGCATTCCGTTTGGGCTTTAAGCAAGTATTCCATTTCTAAAACTAATTGTTTGCTCGCATTCTCTAATTGTACTTCAAGCACGTGATGTTTTTCCTTTGACTCTGTGTAGCATACATTAAGTGAAGCATTTTCAGTACTCTATGAGTTTAATTATGCTGGCAAGTTGTGATTAAAAGAATCTGCTATTCAAGGAGAACACATTAGTATGGAAATCAATTTTGATCCCAATATGGTGAGACCTTAGTACCTTTCCAATTCCAATATGATTTCCATGTAGCCGAGTGTCATGTAAGAGTGCACAGTGATGTTAAATTGTTTAGTGTATGTCACGAGACTACCTATATGCATGCTTGGGATAATGCATAAGCTCAATATGTTTTTGGTGATGATTTTAAAGTATAATACAAGGTTTATAATGTATATATTTGTTACAAGTTGGTTATGAATGAAAAGTTTCCTTATGAGATGACATGGTGAAATCACGAATGTGTACATGATCATAAAAGGCAAAGAGCTTGAGTGATGCTTGGAATATTTAGGCACCTATTTCCATGTTGTCCTGTGAGCTGATTTTGATGGCCAGCTTAATGTGATATTATGTGAAGGTGAAGGTGATATTATGAGGGCAGATAGTTCCAAAAGCTTAATGATCAGGTCAAGAAATCTAGGCCTTTAAGCAAGTCTTATGCACCCAAATGTGTGAGCTATAATGTCATGCCATCATTCATCTCTTGGATATCCAAATTTTGTTGAATTATTTACAGTTCATTTTCCTCCTCATTGTTGCTCTTTATCCTCACACCTACTTTTGCATCTTTTGTCTTACTTTAATATAGATAAAGTGTCTCTTGTTCACCCTTTTCACCCTTACTTGCATCGTGCCTTAGTTAGGTTTGTTTTTTCCTTGATTTCTTGGTAAAGTAATAGAAAAGCATCATGAATCATGTTCCCGCTATGGTTGTTTCTTATGCTACTATGGTTGGGTCATTTGTAGAAGACTCGTCATTTCGAAAAGAAGGGGGCTCCAGCTCTTGCATGACTTGTCCATCAAGAAATGAGGCACTATGCAAAACAAAATTATGGATACATGCATAATTAGTGGACTCATAGCCAAAGAATCTGAGAGCCTTCAGCTATAGGTCCGATAGAGGACTAGAAGATTTGAGAGTCTTCAACTATATGATAGATATCCACTAGACCCAAGAGTCTTTAACTTTATCATTGAGCAAGCTTCTCTTGATGCAAGAAAACCAAAACTTATGGAAGATAGAGAGCTAGAAGTCTTGAGAGCATTTAGCTGTACTTTTGATTTAGGGTTCGAGGGCTTGAAGTTTCCAACTCTATACTAAGGCAACATTAGTCTACCAAAATATAAAGAAGACTTCAGAACAGGTTGAAGTCAACTCCATGGTGGTAGATCCAATCTTTTCCCAATATCAAAGGTTCTCTTGGATCTTCATCATGGAAAACTAATAGCCTTGCTATCAAGGGGACATTATGTATGAGGATAGGAACTTTTGCCTCTTCAAGATCATTTTCATAAACAATTCTTGATAAATCTTGAGTCTACATTCCCTAACGTAATTTGGAATTATATCTCCTTCTGAAATGGATAATTGTACCACACTGCTAGTTGAAATTCTATTGGTAATCATAGGTCCATAAGCACATTTTTCTAACTTATGAGCATGTTGTTTCAAAGTATATATCAATACCAGATCACCAAATTTCAAAACCTTATCCTTTAAATAAGCCTTTTTTTGTCGTGTATATGCATGTTGTTAGACTCAATCTAATTTCCTCTAGGAACTCTAAGTTCAATATCCTAGAAGATAGCTTGTGGCCCATCCGTTGATGCTCTTGTGCTACTCTTAGCGTGGGTATCAAGAAAAATAGTGGTAATACAACATTATGAACAAATACCATATGAAAGTGAGTTTCAATGAGTGCCGGATTATAGGCCATTATGATGCCCAAACAATTGATGTAGTTGTTTGTCCTAATTTTATCATTTATCATCTATGGGCTTCATCAATACATTATATAGAATTTCAATTGTACTTTCATCTTTTCCATTTACTTCTGGATAATATGGTGCTGATTTCTTGGGAATCACCATGAAGTCATGTAACAAACATTCAATCATTTCATCCAAAACATGAGTTGCTTGATCACCTTATCAACACTATGGGAAGTCCATATCTCATGAGTACATTTAAAAAAATGAACTTTGGATTTGTTGTTGAATCATTTTTTTACAGTGGCTTTTACTTCTATCAATTTCCTAAGATAGTATGTACAAATAGTCATGTAGAAATAGGTAGGGGAATGACAGGAACTACAAGGTCTATACCCTACTTGGAGAATGTAAATACTCACATCGTTAGTCTCAATGGAATCTCATCTTTAAGAATATGATATTTAGCTCTTTGACATATGTTCCACTACTTCACATAGGTAGGTGCATCCATATGTAGGGTAGGCCACCAAAAACTCGAAATTTGCATGACTTTGACCATGCAATTAGGTTGAAAGTGTCCTCTTGCAATACCATTGTGTACAATGTCTAATAGCTTTAAATATCATCCTCATGTGCATTAATTTACAATATCCATCTCTTCCACATTTATATAGACTATCAACAATGGGGACAAATCTTGAACTTCTTGCTATAAACTTCTTATCACCCTATGGTCATATCATGGGGTATTGTTCTTTATATATTGCAATTGATTTTTGAGGTCATTTTTGTACATTCCTTTATGTAATAGAAGAAGAAGAAGAAGATCATTCTTTCTTGCCTGAATCTATGTGTGTGCTCCTCTTTCATTGTGAGAGTGTGTGTGATCTCTGTTCCTTATCTCCTTCCTCGTGACATGGTATCAAAGCTAGTGTGGCTATAGAGAGCTTGTGGAGAAGGCCGAAAATTAAGAGTATGTGAGAAGGCGTGGAGAAAGCGTGACTCACAAAATACCTCATATTTCTATTTTGGAAAAATCTCAACCTCTATTTTGAGCCCTATTGAGCCCATAAAAGTCATATTGGTCAAAGTCAACTACAATCAAAGTCAACCACATTCAAAGTCAAATGATCAAAGTCAAATTGGTCAAAGTCAACAAGGTCAAAGTGAATTGGTGCAAAGTCAAAGTGCTAAAGTGCGGGTGTCAAAGTGCACGGTAGTGCACAATGAATTGTCCACAAAGGAAGTGGGTTGCAGGTTGCAGAGGTATTTGTCTAATTTCCCTAAGGTTCAAAGTGTTTTGAAAGTGTTTTGGAAGACTCTCTTATGTGCAAAAGTGAAGACTTAAAAGGAAAATGTGAAGGTATGTGAAGCGGCAGCGTAGGCAGAAGTGAAAGTATGGCCCCCTATTAAAATTCTTGGTTTTACTCGTAAGTCACTACAGGACAAAACAGGGAGTCGTTGGCAACCACTTGTGAAGACAATCTTGGGACATCAAAGTGAGCACCAAGATACTCTTGCAGTTAGGAGCGTACATGAATCGACACACTCAAATCAAGGCGAGGACTATTCTTGGACCATTCTAAGACTAAGCAAGAGTAAGCATAGTCTAAGCAAAAAAGAGAGAGAAGTGCAAGAGACATACAGTGTGCGATGCAGAGAAGTCGTGCAAGGTGTGCATGAAGAGTGACCAAGGAAGTGTGCAGAGGAGTGCTAAGCTAGTCCCCCAAGGATCCCAAGGTCTCATTGAAGTGTGCATGTGCCGAGAGAAGGTATCCATCCCTCCCCCTTAGTGGAAGCTTGGTGCAAGGTGTGCACAAGTGCAGGCTTGGAGAAAGTGGAGGTTTGGTGCAGAGGAGGTCGACAGCAACAAGTCCCTTGGGTATTTGGTATTTTGTAATTGAGCACTCTCTGGGATTTTGCACAAAAGCATTGGATTGTATTGTGCGTCACATTGTATTTGTTTTATTATAATCAATCGGCAGAGGCTTCCAGTGTGTATCTTTCTTCTTTTCTTTCCTTTTTCTCCTACAAACACTCAAATCCCTTCTTGTCCAAGAATCCCCCAACAAAATTTGGCACGCCCGGTGGGACTTCCAAGGAGATTTGAGCATAGGAGAAGATATATTGCAGTTGGAGAGAAATATTCCAGTGTCGAAAATACTACTTCAGTGGACTAAGAGGTACATATTCTTATCAATTATCTCATACTAAGAGGACTATGAACAACCTATGACCGCAACCTGGTCCCAAACATTGAGGGTCACCTGCAACCAAACAAGAAGGAAGGCTGTTAGAAGATCATCTAGTCCACTTTCATCAACTTCATCAGTAAGGAGCATGGCTGGTCAGGTAGACTTGGAAACCTTACTATCAAGATTAAATATAAAATTTCCTTCTTTCAAAGGCCTAGCTCAGGAAGATCCTGATGAGCATATTAGAAGGTTTTTGGCACTATGCAAAACTAGAGGCTTAATGGGTAGGGAGGATGCCTTTTTGATACTCTTCCCTGCCACATTAGAAGGATTAGCAGATAAATGGTTCAGCCAGTTTGCTGAGAATCATTTTACAACTTGGGACTTAATGAAAGATGCATTCAAAAATGAATTTCAGGATGGAAATACTACAGAGATCATCATAGAGGAATTAGAGAATTTGAGATTGGGTCGAAGTGAAAAGTTCCCAGAGTTTGTGACTAGGGCCAAAGCACTAATGGCTAAATAATGAGACCCACCACATGCTTTTTTTGTTAAGAAATTGTTAGCTAAGCCACTTCCAGTGGCTACCCAATGCAAAATCAAGGAATTAGTGTTGCCTACAGCCTCCCTAGAGGAATTCATCAACACAGCTACAAGATTGGAGCAGATAAGGCAACAGTATGGAGAAACTTCTTCTCAACTACCTTATTCCATAGAAGTGGAGGATCTAGTAATCCAGTTAAGGAAGGAGCTTGAGGGCTTAAAAAGGAATAAGCCCCACAAAGAGGAGGAGAATGTTGTTACTCAGTTGAGAAGGGAGATTGAAGCATTAAAGCTCCAAAAGGAGGAGGAGGCCCAAGCAGAGGAATTGGCCCAACTGCGACACAAGCTGTAGGAACTCAAAGGGGGTGGCATCAAGAGTGGACTTTGGTGTTCTATGTGCAGAAAGCAAGGTCATATAGTAAGTGAATGTGCTCTGTTAAGTGTGACTTGCCAATTATGGAGGAAAACTGGTCATGAGGCCCAGGAATGTCAATCAAGAGGAATGCCTGCAACAACATATTGGACACAAGGAGGACCCCTACCACCAGCAAATGTGATGTCAGCTGCATCAAATCAAGGTAACAATTCCACCCTAAACAGAGGGATAATTTTGGAAATGGGCCTAGAAGGCCAATTATTTGTTTCAAATGTGGAGAATGTGGGCACTATCAAAGTAGGTGCACTCTCCTAGAAAATGCCCCTCCTTGCAGGAACTGCCCAGAGGCTAGAGACCACTATACTAATTGTTGTCCTAGGAACCAAGCATCTTCATCTGGGCCCCACATCCAAATGATTTTTGTGTGCAAAGAAGAAAGGGTAGATCAAGTCAATGTTCCATCTCCATCTACCATGGTGGTGCAGTTAGAAGAAATTGAATCTTTTACAGTACAGACAAGAAGGAAGGGGAAGGCTCAAGTGGAAATAGGTCAAGAATCAATGATTAATGGATTGAACAAAGACAAAGGTGCACCTGAGAACAAAGCCACCATAGGTGCAGACATAAAGCAAAAAGAAAATTTCATAGGTACCAGCGATGCCATTGGGCACGCATTCAACATGGCTCATGAGGAGTTTGATAAGTCAAATGGAGCCCATGCTCTTAAGGAATCAGAAGCTTCCAGACTACTCAAGTCCATGAAAAAGGAGGTCAGTATTTTTGAATTAATAAAGATGGATGGGAAATTGAGGTCAGAACTGTTGCAGATAATTGATGAAATGAACACAACAAGTTTAGTGGAAAAGGCTACTGTTATGCCTAAAGATAAAAGTGTAGGGGAAGCACCCCTCACATATTACAAGAGCCCTCGACTAACAGTCTCTATCAAAGGTCATGAGTTTCAAGGAGTTATTGTGGATGGTGGTTCTGGCATTAACTTGATGCCTGAATATACCATGAAAAAGATTGGACTATACCCTTCAAGACCTGCCAACTTCACTGTCACACTGGCAGACCAACTTGCACTTCTAGAGTTCTTAATCCTAAGTTTTGTCAATTTCCCACCTTCCCTCTTGTATGTCACCAAAGATATCCATCTTCATGAATGAAGTTAAAAGTCTTCTTTTTGATGTTCCGGAATGGATTTGCTGACCAGCTTGGGATGCATTGAAAGGTACTTAGATAATAACCCATATCTTTTCGTTCTCCCACGTATTATTCATCTCTAAATTGCTCATACATAAAAGTAGATGGATCATAACTAATCAGGTTTATACCTCATTCTGTTGCTTCCTCTTCATCATCAAATATTGCTCGTGAGAGCATATGAGCAACAATATTATGTTTTCCTATAATATGGATTCCTATTAATGGAAGACAATATGGATTCCTATTAATGGAAGAGAATAAATTTCCATTATCACATTTGCTCAAATAAAGTATTCATTATCCATTTTCAAGGTAATGCCTAGTCCCCATAACTCCCTTTTAATATGAGCGTAATCTCTCTACGTATCATGCCAAATTTTCGCACCAAAAAGAACTACATATCTTTGTTGCTCCTCATCATCCTGACCAATGAGCCTGCCTATACTATGGCCATAATGTCCACATAGATGTCCAACGATCAAAACTTTGTTAACACCAAAAGTGCATTTCTTTAAAGAGAAATTCATTCCGACCTCTTCGAATCTTTGGAAGAATCTTTCATAGTAAACAATGTTATCGGAGACATACTTTCTACATCAAGATGAATCAAAAGAAATATCTTTTTCCCTTTCTACATACTTTATTGGAAAGTCATCAATAAAAGGCATAGTCACTTTGGGAATGAAGTCATGTTAGAACACGTTCATAGTGTTCATCATGTATGCCACAAAATAGCTTGGGATGCATTGAAAGGTACTTAGATAATAACCCATATCTTTTCGTTCTCCCACGTATTATTCATCTCTAAATTGCTCATACATAAAAGTAGATGGATCATAACTAATCAGGTTTATACCTCATTCTGTTGCTTCCTCTTCATCATCAAATATTGCTCGTGAGAGCATATGAGCAACAATATTATCTTTTCCTATAATATGGATTCCTATTAATGGAAGACAATATGGATTCCTATTAATGGAAGACAATAAATTTCCATTATCACATTTGCTCAAATAAAGTATTCATTATCCATTTTCAAGGTAATGCCTAGTCCCCATAACTCCCTTTTAATATGAGGGTAATCTCTCTACGTATCATGCCAAATTTTCGCACCAAAAAGAACTACATATCTTTGTTGCTCCTCATCATCCTGACCAATGAGCCCGCCTATACTATGGCCATAATGTTTTATTGGAAAGTCATCAATAAAAGGCATAGTCACTTTGGGAATGAAGTCATGTTAGAACAGGTTCATAGTGTTCATCATGTATGCCACAAAATTTGCTGCTCCTTGTTGTAAAGTACACATACATACTAGACCCAAAGGATTTTTCAACATGATTATATATCTAGTTTTGATGGCTAATTGAAACAAGCCATATCCTAAGTACACGTCACCCATTGAATAGATGGAGTGTGCCACAAATGCCTTTGCAAACTCATCTACAATGTGTCCTCTTCCTATATTTTTTTTAGTGACTTGGTTGATGGGTTGCAAATCACGTATGAAGCCTGGCTTCCCATTCTTTTTAGGTACCTTGAACCATCAGTTTGAATATGGCACTCATGATGGTTGAAGGATTCTAATGGAAATCTTCTTCTTTAACAATCTCATCACTTGAGAAAGATGAGCCTTGGGGACCGGTATCAGCTAGATATTCCATGGAATATGCAGTATGGTAAATATGATCTTAGGAGCTACAAGCTTTGGATTAGCGCATCCTATTTCATGTGGGAATAAGAAAAATGCTTCTCCATGATGCATGATCATCTTTTTAAAGTGATCTTCTCCACAGTGTCAAAGAAATTCTTCTCCAAACTTTATATATTTCATAGTTTCCTCATTAAATGTATGTCCTATCTTAGATCGATCTCTAAGAACATGATTCTCGGAAACTCATCTAATAAAGTCATAACTCTCTTTAGGAAATGGGTGAGCTATGGGTTTAATCTTCTTTTCTACAGTTTTATATTTAATATTAATCTCGAATTCAAGCTCTATTATGAAATTAGCTATTCTGAGCCTGAATCAATGAAGGCCAAAGCTAAAAATCAATCCTTTTCATCACCAATCCCAATTTTGACTTTTAGGATTCTTCATGCCTACAAGGTCATATCAATTGTCTTTCATCTTTAGTCATCTCAGTATGAGGAAGAATTGGACCAAGAAGATTTTTGTTTACACTTCTTGTTGCAATATCTTCCTCCTCATCATTATCGCTTTCACTTAATGTGACAGCTTCATTCATCACGAGGGTTTCCTCAGCAACATTTTGCATGTCCTCATGATGAGGTAGGGGAAATTTTCTTTTTATTCTAAGTCTTTAAAACTATCCTTGAACTCATGTTTTGCAATAGAAAACACCTGCACAAGGTCATAGTAACTTGAATTTTTAATAGTATGTCATTTAGAATCTCTCTAGCATCATTTTTCTTTTCAAAATCTAAGATCATAATTGCTCTCGAAGTCCTTCTCACTTTCTTTTTCAAATTTTTCTCCTCTTGTTTCTTTTCATCTTTTCGATCATTTTGGCTAGTTTTTTATTCTTCTCATTTAGAGGTTTATTCCCCTTTTCAATATCTTTCCTCATTTCTTCCTCAATTGGGGTGTTTTGATTTTCTTGTACTTGACTATTTTGATTTAATGGTTTATTTCCTTCTTTAATAGCATTTCTCTTTTCGTCTTCAATTACGGTTTCAGTATCTTTGAATTGTACTTTCTTTTCATTATTTTTACTTTTCTTTTCATTTTCCCTAGACTGCGTTCTTGTCAAGCTTCTATCTCCCTCATGTACCTCGTCTTGCATGTCATTCTTTGTCCATTTGTCTTTGACATTGGAAATGTGAGAATATCTGGGGAATTGATAGACAAGATATTTTCCATGTAGTTTTGTGCATGGTTTTATCTCTAGCTCTCACCAATGGCTCAATGGAATATATAGAGACCTTGAATTGCACCTAATTAAGCCCCTTATTCTAATGATCTAATCTAGCTATTGAGGTACTAGAAGATGCATTGGAGATAGTTAAGTTTTCATATAGTTTTTTCATAGCTCGTTTGCCCCAATTGACGGCCAAAGGAAGTCGCATTTAAAAATCACATAGTTTTCTAGCAACTTCAACTACAAGCTAATTATCTTTGGCTTTGTTTTAATTCTACACATGCATAAGTAGCATGGTCTTAGGTGTCACAAAAAATGCATCATTTATTACCAGTACCTTGTTTCTCAATATTTCTTTGAAAAGATAGCTGAGCAGATGTTTGAGTCAGAGGAATGGCTGATAAACTAGCTGAGGAGGAGTGAATTGTGGCATAATAGGCTACATTGGTGGAGCCATATTTGCTTTTTCTAATCCACTATTACTCGCCCCAAGCTCATGCAAGCTCGTGGAAAAGAAATTATTTAAATGTGTGACCTCTTTAGAAAGAGGTGCTTGAATACTCATTATGTTCTCCATTTTCTTGTATATAATATGGAGTTGAAATTCAATTTGCAACTTAGGAGTAACTACAACATTGGTCATAGCCACAATTGGAGGTGTAGGCATCTTAAAATGCTATGCTGTAGGTAAGTCTCTAGGTTGACTAGAAATTGGTTTCTCATATAGTATAGATTCATCTTGCCTTATCCGAGAAACAACCTCTATTTCATGTTTAATGGTTTTGCAGTCAATTGTCAACTCGTATCTTTTTCAAGGTGCCTCGATTCTATGTTCTATCTCAGATCTGTCCTTTGGACTTAAGATCTTTCGGAAGTGGATGATAAGATCTCGGTCTAGCGCATTCTTATCTTCTTCAGGAAGCTGAGAAAACCATCTCATAAACTCATCATGCAGTTGAGTTGGAGACTCACTAGATTTATGGGAATTAACCTATCTTACGAACCCTTCTTGGAAATGTTGACTGATTCAAGAAGGAACATCTCATGAAGCTATTTCATGAATTCCGCCCAAGGTTTTGTTACACATGCATGAATACTTTCTAGAATAGATCTAGAGACAATTCTTTCGAAGTACTCCACTAGTAAATCATCACGTAATCCCTAGATCTAACCTTGCTTCTCAAAGGCATCCAGGTAATTACTAATATTAAGACGAGTGAATTTTCCTTTTTTTTGCAATATTGACTGCACTATCCATGCACATTTCTTTTAAATTATCATATTTTTAAATACTTATTCCATTTTATGATCTTGATATCATATAGAATGAAGTACTCAATCTATGATGACAGCTTCTAAAAGCTCTCTAAATTGTCTTAAACTATTGCTATATGAGATAGCCAAGAGCTATACTTTGCTAAAACCTAGACTTTTGACCTATCTTTTTTCTTACTTTTCTTTAATTTGTTCTTCTTTGATTAATTCTTCCTTAGGGATTCGTTTTCTTGTTTTTGAGGTTAATAAATCTTGATTTTTGCTTCCTAGATCTACTTCAACATAAATTGAAATCTTGTTTTTGTGTTCTTTTTGGTTTTCTAACTACTTTTTTATATTTTTTGGATTGTGATGATAAAGAATAGAAAGTAGCAATAGATAACTAAATAGAGAAGCTAAGAACAATTATTATTAAGTGAAATGAAGTCTACAATAACAACAAGAAACCTTTCTTTATGATCTAAAGTACATACAATAAATAAATGTTTCTGGTGCAAATGAAGTGATTTCTCCTGCAAATTGCAAAGTCATTCTTTTTATGTGTTTATATAAATAAAAGAAACTTACGATTCCATGTGCATACAATGACTTTCTTTCCTAATGCAAGTAAATGAAAACACTTCTTTTTATGTATTTTATGCAAAGTAATGCATATGCAAGTGATGTATATTTTATGCTTTTATGTAGAATTCAAAGAACTTGAAAAACCGTTAGCTTAAGTTTAATGATGTAGAGGCTTTAATGCGCTTGGTGATATTTCATTTACAAACTTTCAGAAGTAAACCTAAAGTAAAAAAACTAAAAGTGAATTGTGCAACTAAGATCTTCTTGTTTGTTGACGAGGGGGGAGGAGAAGTGTCAAGTTCAAGATTATGACCCACCACAAGCTAGAGAGATGACTCTCCTCTCAACCATCTGCATCTATATATAGCTTTCTCTAAGGGTCTTCCTTCTTGTGCAAGTGGATTCTAATCATCCAAGTTTAGGAGGTTGTTTTCCCCCGGGTTGTATATGTGCCTATTTCCCTAACGGGATACTCATCTTTGTACATTCTAGTGGTAATACATTCAGTATTTTGTGTTGTGCGCCAAGCTTCTTCTTCCTTGTGCTGTTCATGTGCTTCCATAGATGTATAACTCCTACAACTGGTATCAGAGTAGGTTGCTGCTTTATCTAAGGCCTGGTCATCACCTCTCCGATTGTAGTCTTAGAATCACACAATAGTGCTTGTGCAAGCTATCTCATCTTTTTGCGGCAAAGGTATATACGCATTTTGGTTCGCCAATATAAGCATCTTGAATACTGCTACAGATTTAGTAGAATTTGTCTTGGCAGTTCTGTTCAACTTTTTGAGATACTGTCAATCTTCTACATCAAGGTATTTTAGTCACCTGCCATGGCTGAAAGCAGTCATGTATTTTGTATGTTGGCTATTGAAGATAAGTTGGATGGTGCCAACTACTCGTTATGGGCTTATATGATGCGACATGTATGCAAAAGGACTGTGGAACATTGTGCAGGGTGTTAAAAGACATCCTGTTACACCTGCAAATATAGGTATTGCAAATATAGGTATTGCAAATATAGGTATTGGAGATGACCGAGATGGTGTGGAAGATGGTGATATTCTATAGATTCCCATTCGTGTTGCGCTTTTTGCTGCACCAACTACACAACAAATTCATTGGGATGGTAGAGATTCTCAAGCACATGGACTGATAGCCTTGACTATCAAATGTGCCATTATTCCTCACATTCACTCTTGCAGAATAGCTAAGGATGCTTGGGATACATTTACCATATTCTAGTAGGCTAGGAATGAGGCTTGTGTTGCTTACCTCCAAAAACAATTGGAAAGTGAGAACATGAATGAAGGTGATTCTATGTACAATGTTCTGACAAATATCAAGGATGTGAAAGAACAATTGATTTTTGCTGATGAAGTTATACGAGATAGCTCACTTGTGCAGACTGTTCTGAATGGTCTTCCTAATTCATATTAGATTTTTGCCTCCACTCTTTGTTCGATGATGAGAGGCAATCCATATGCCTTGTCATTTGAGGAGTTAGTCTTTGTTTTGTTTCAAGAAGATCAGTCTAGGTAGAACAGGTCTATTATGTGTGTTGTAGATCAAGCTTTCTTGGCTAGTCAGAAAGGCAAAGATAAATGGATCTCATCTATTGGTAAGTAAAAATTTGGAAATGTTGCACACTCAAAGAAGGAAGACAAAGATGAGAGGAAATCAGAAAAGCTGAAATTGTTTTGTAAATATTATAAAGAAAATGACCGTGTCATTAAGAGCTGTGCAAAACTAGCTACTAAAGAGGCAAATAAGAAAGAGGTCGGAATTGTTATTGGAGAGGCCTCTACACTGAAAATAGAGTTCGCTTATCTTGTGATGGAAGAAGAACGGAAGTTTACTATTCTTTATAGTTTTGACCCATGTTATCATGAGTAGTGCATGTCTGCAGTAGATGTAAATGTTTAGTACTTTGATAGTTGGGCAACCAAACTTATTACATCACAATGCAGTTTCTTTTCTTCACTCGAGCGTGCCCCTACAAAGAATACTGTCACATGTAACAATAACTCCTCTTATCCTATCATGGGAGTTGGTAAGATCATTATGACTATTGTTGATGGTAGTTCTTTCACTTTGTTTGATGCTTTATTTGTGCCACTGATCAAGAAGAATCTGTTATCAGTTTCAGCTTTAGCCAAGATTGGCTTGGTTGTGAAATATGTTGATCACAGGTGTACAATTCATGATTTTTCAAATGGCGATGTGATTATTGTTTCTGACTTTTTATGTCATGGGCTGTATGAGCTCATAGACTATGAAAGATCTATAAATGACTCAGCATGTGATGTAGATGATTCTCAAGCTATTTCAGATGCAAATCTTTGGCATGCATGCTTTGGTCATCTGAATTTTGGTAGTTTGCTATGCTTGCAGAAATATGAAATGGTGTCCTCTTTGCCCAATCTTGAGGCACCCGGTAAACATGTATGTGAAGGCTGTATTTTGGGAAAAATGCAGCATTCCTGATTTCCAAAAGATGGTTCAGTTTGGGCTTCTCAAAAATTGCAACTTGTTTATACCGATGTTTGTGGTCCTATGCAGACACCCTTTTTCGAAAATTATCTTTACTTCGTCATGACTTTCATTGATGATTTCCATGCATGCATGGGTATATCCACTCAAAGAAAAGTCTAAAGTGTTTATGTGCTTCAAAAAATTTTTGGTTTCGGTTGAGAATTTATCAGCATGTAAAATGGGAACCCTCTATTTAGATCGAGGGGCGGGGGAATCACTACAACATATGAGGGGCATACTGACGCTCCCTATATCGACAGTCACTCTTGGCGTCGGTATAAACATTGGAAAAGTCCACTTAAAGATACCGACGGTCAAGTGTCCATCGGTATGACCATTTAAAATGAATCCTCGGTGTGTCCCACAACCATCGGTACAAGTGTCGGTATGGGCATCGATATGAGTGTTGATATAAGCATCAGTAATTTACTGGAAGTTACTGACGCCCATACTTACGGCCATAGTGACGTCCATACCGAGGCTGTGTTTTAAACATACCGGGAACCCGAGAGCAAAACTGAACATTTTTGCGCGTGTTTGAGTACTGAGTGTCTTTTGTCGAACTTCCGTACGCGAACCGAATTGCGACTTGCATTGTCTTGTGCACACACACACAGACACACACAGACACACACACAGAGATCTCTCTCGCTCTACACACACACACACTCTCTCTCGGTTTAGATCTCACATCTTGATAAGTGGTGCGCGTACTCTTAGCCTTTGTCTTTCTCTATGCTTTAGTTCTTATAATTTCTCTTCTCTTTGATTTTGTAGAAGTTCTTTGGCATCGATTGTTTGGAATTTGATGATAGACGACATACATTATGCTTTGACCACAACAATCCAAAAGAGGGACATACTTGTAAGTGATTGTTTTATTCTCTATTGATAGAGAGAGAAAGAGACAGAGAAAGAGAGACAAAGAGAAAGAGAGAGATGAGAGAGAGAGATAGAGAGAGAGAGAAAGAGAGAGAGAGAAGAGAGAGAGAGAGAGAGAGAGAGAGAAAGAGAGAGAAACAGAGAGAGAGATAGATAGAAAGATAGAGAGATAAAGAGAGAGAGTGTGAGAGATAAAGAGAGATGAAAGAGAAGAAGATAGAGATAGCAAAATAGAGCATACATACACACACACATACACACACATCTACACATGCATACATACACACATATATGTACACGCATGCATGCTTACATACACACACATATACACACATGCATGCTTACATACACACACATATACACACATGCATGCATACACACAAATACAAATATACACACATGCATACATACACACACATGCATACACATACATACACACACATATATACACATATGCATACATACACATTCACACACACATGCATACACACATACATACACACACACATATACACACATACATACACACACATACATACACACATATACACACATGCATGCATACATACACACACATATACACACATGCATGCATACACACATATCACATATACACATGCATACATACACACACATGAATACACACATACATACACACACATATACACATATGCATACACACATACATAGACACATATACACACATATACACACATGCATGCATACATACACACACATACACATATAGACAAATGCATGCATGCATACACACACATACACATATACACACATGCATACATACACACACATGTACACACATGCATACATACACACACATGTACACACATGCATACATACACACATATACACACATGCATGCATACATACACACACATATACACACATGTATGCATACACTCACATGCACACACACACATACATACACATGCATGCACACACACACATGAATGCATACACACACATGCATACATACACACGCATACACATATACTCACAGATGCATACATAGACAGACATACACATATACACACATGCATACATTCACACACACACATACATACACACATGCACACATATACATACACATAAGCTAGTGTTTTAATTAAATATATAAAATTTTGATTTTGAAGTTTTTTTTACATCAAATATAAAAAAATAGGATTAGGGTTTTTAGGCTATTAACACATACATACACAAATACTTATACACATATACATACACATACACATACACATATATATACACATGCATACACATACACACATGTTTTAGGTCTAGGTCTTTCTGATTAGGGTTTTAGGGTTTCTACACATGCATAACATATATGCACACATACACATACTTATATAATACATATATACATGTACATACACATGCATACAGAAATATACATATTTTAGGTCTAGATATTTAAGATTAGGGTTTTTGGGTTTAGGCATACATATAATTCAATTACATTTATACTAAGAAGAAATATAGAAAAAAAAGAAAAAAAATATGAATATATAAATAAACATATATATAAAATAGGATTAGGGGTTTAGGTTCTTTTAGGTGTTTAAATATTTAGGTTTTAGTATTTCAAGCTTAAATCTTTAGGTTTTAGTGTTTTAGGTTTAAGTCTAGGTGTTTCTGATTAGGGTTTTATGGTTTTAACACCTACATAACATATATACACACATACACATACACATATAATACATATATACATGTATATACACATGCATAAAGAAATATACATATTTTAGGTCTAGATCTTTAAGATACGGGTTTTAGGGTTTAGGCATACATATAACTCAATTACATTTATATAAAGAAACAATATAGAAAAAAATTAAGGAAAAAATCTGAACATATAAATAAATATATATATATATATAATATGAAAATTATATATATAAATAAATATAAGAAGAAATAGTGTTTTAAATAATTTAATTAAATATATATAATTATTTATATAATTAAATATATAAATAAGATTAATTAAGAAAGAAATCTGAATATATAAATAAATATATATATAAAGTAGGATAATTATATAGATAATTAAATATGATAAGAACTAGTGTTTTAAATAAATAAATGTAATATATAAGATTAAATATATAAAAATAAGTTTAATTTTAATCATTTTAATCAAATAAATATACATACACACACATACATGCATATACTTATACACCTATTTATATACACATATATATACACATACACATATAAATACGCATCCATACACATATATACATGTTTTAGGTCTAGGTCTTTCTGATTAAGGTTTTAGGGTTTTAACAATTACATAACATATATACACACATACGCATACACATATAATACATATATACATGTATATACATAGGCATACAAAAATATACATATTTTGGGTCTAGATCTTTACGATTAGGATTTTAGAGTTTAAGCATACATATAACTCAATTAAATTTATATAAAGAGAAAATATAGAAAAAAATTAAGGAAAAATTTTGAATATATAAATAATTATATATAGAAAATAGGATAATTATATAGATAAAAAAATAAGCAAAGAACTAGTGTTTTAAATAATTTAACTAAATATATAGAATTAAATATATAGAGATATGATTAATTCAGAAAAAAATCCAAATATATAACTAAATATATATAAAAAATAGGATAATTATATAGATAAATAAATATGATAAGAAATAGTGTTTTAAATAAGTAAATTTAATATATAAGATTAAATATATAAAAATAAGTTTAATTTTAATCATTTTAATCAGAGTAAATATACATACACATACACATACACACATATACTTATACACCTAGTTATATACACATATATATACACATACACATATGTATCAAGATGCATACACATATATACACGTTTTAGGTCTAGGTCTTTCTGATTAGGGTTTTATGGTTTAACTCCTACATAGCATATATACACACATACACATACACATATAATACATATATACATGTATATACACATGCATATAGAAATATACATATTTTAGGTCTACATCTTGAAGAATAGGGTTTAGGCATACATATAAATCAATTAAATTTATATAAAGAAAAAATATAGGGAAGAAATCTGAATATATAAATAAATATATATAAAAAAATAGGATAATTATATAGATAAATAAATATGAAAAGAACTAGTGTTTTAAATAGTTTAATTAAATATATATAATTAAATATATAAAAATCAGATTAATTAGGAAAAAAATATGAATATATAAATAAACATATATATAAAATAGGATAATTATATCGATAAATAACTATGATAAGAATTACTGTTTTAAATAAATAAATTTAATATATAAGATTAAATATATAAAAATTGCTTTAATTTTAATCATTTTAAGCAAAGTAAATATACATACACATACACATACACACATATACTTATACACCTATTTATATACATAGATATATACACATACACATATATATACACATGAATACACATATATACATGTTTTAGATCTAGGTCTTTCTGATTAGCGTTTTAGGGTTTTAACACCTACGTAATATATATACACACATTCACATACACATATAATACCTATATATAGGTATATACACATGCATACAGTAATATACATATTTTAGGTCTAGATCTTTAAGATAAGGGTTTTAGGGTTTAGGCATACATATAACTCAATTAAATTTATATAAAGAGAAAATATAGAAAAAATTAAGAAAAAATTTGAATATATAAATAAATATATATATAAAATAGGATAATTATATAGATAAATAAATATAAAAGAAATAGTGTTCTAAATAATTTAATTAAATATATATAATTAAATATATATAACTAAATATATAAAATTAGGATTAATTAAGAAAAAAATCTGAATATATAGATAAAAAATATGATAAATATATAGATTAGGGTTTTAGGATTAGGATTTTAGGTTTTTTTAGGTGTTTAAGTATTTAGGTTTTAGTATTTCAGGTTTAAGTCTTTAGGAGTATGATTTTTAGGTTTAATAAAAAAAACAAATGTTCTAAAATATCCATATTGTATGAGATGCCTAGTTTGGATTCGGAGGAGAGAATGGCATGTCCTTGCACTCAGTGCAAGTATCAAATTTATCGAAAACGATGGATTTGTACTCCACATGTTAGAGAGTATGGATCCTTTGATAAAAGTCGACTAGAAAACCTACGATACCATTCGCATGGTCTCCCTGGTGAGTAGATGGACCCAAACGACATTACACTGATAACCTCTCATGGACAAAAGGGAACAAAAAAGGACTTAGACGTTCAAGCAAATACTAATAACATTTGATGAAATGAACATATGGAAGAGATGCTCGAAGCATTTTATGAGATGGAGGAAGATCATGATGGTGGAGAAGATGTCAAGAGCTTCATGGACACAACTGAATTTCCACGATCAGAAGTCAATGAAGAATATGAAAATGTGCGTCAGTCGCGATGCTCAATTTGCAATTCATTTATGGATGGTCAGATAGTAGTGTCACTGACTTGTTCAGGTAAGTGGATTTGAAATAAACTTTCATTGTTGTATCAAAATAACTTTATTTACTAATATCATTTTAATTGCTTATTGCGGGATTCCTAAAGATCAATTTTTGCTAGAGGGCAATGACATGCCTCCAACACGTGGAGATGCAAAAAAACGTTTAGAGTCCATTGGAATAGATTTTAATAAGATTTATGCTTGTCTGAGTGATTGCATCCTCTTTCGAAATGAGTATGAGCATCTCCACGTATGTCCAAAGTGTGGAGCAAATAGATTTAGAGAAGACCTTGTAGGCGAAGAAATCCCCGCAAAGGTTCTTCGCCACTTTCCTATTAATAGGCATGAGAAGATCGTATGAGGAACAATTGAAGTTCCATGAGAACCATTGCTATGAGTCTCTCTATCCTTTACCATTTGTAAAAGTCAAATTTACTTGAAGGAATATTTGTAAAAGCCTGTAAACTCATGGAGTTAGTTGGATTGGAAAAAAACACAAATTCATTGGAAAGAATATCTCCTAGATTAGTGGATCACTTTTAGTGAGAGCCAAAGTTGAATTCAAATTCAAATTTTGAATAGAACGTCTATAAAAGATGAATGTAAAACCTCACGGTAGAGATCTCTACAATCCCAAGTGTTTGATTGATCACATTACAAAAGAGTGAGGCTCAGATCATAGCCTAAACTTTTATCTATCATTGAGGATTGATTCTCATGCCAATGACCAAGTACAACACTGATTCATAATACAATAGATTGTTCATTATATCCGTTGATCTCTCTGTTATTAGCACTCAAAATAGGAATCTTTGGATTGTTCACATCTCAGTCAATATGCCACCATTTTCAATGTTCTATAGCTCATTGGCATCCTCTCTAACTCTACTATATGCTGACAAATTTTGAAGACATTCTATTTCGTGGATTGGGAGAAAAGGGCATTGAACTGATCACTGGTCAATCTCTCCAGTGGTCCTAAAAAATCAGGGGTAATGTTACACTTGCTAAATTGATTGCTCTGTGTATAGTTAATCATTTTACATGAGTTCACTTGGAATCATTAGCTTATTAGGCTAATTTGAAAAATCCAAAAGCAATTTTATTAATTCCTATTGTATTAGAAGCACTAAGCTTAACAAGCGGTAGGTGTGTGTACCAAAATAGAAAGTTTTCATTAGATTGTGAACTTGGGAGTAGTCTGTTTTGAATAAAAAATTACTCATATCATTTACAAAGTCATTAAGTACTTGTTTAGTGTCATTGGAAAGGTAACTCAACTCTGAAGCTAAAGAGGGATGGTACAAAGCATGGATTAGCAATACCAACTCATTTTCTATAGTGTCCATCCATCTTTCCTAACAATGGTTTTCAAAACAGTCTAACTGAGAGCACCTTATATGTTCAACATGCTACTGATGTGCTTTTGATCATTGTTGTCTATGTCGATGACATGCTACTCACCGGTCCTATTGAGAAGCATATTGCTGTTTTTTAAGGCTGATTTGCGTGCCTCATTTGAGATGTCTGATTTGGGGCATTTGCATCATTTTTTGGGCATTCACTTTATGCAGGGTGATGGTGGAATGGCTCTATGTTAAAGGAAACATATTGACACATTATTGTAGCAGTTTGGCCTTGAAGACTGTAAGACTATTGCCACTCCTATGGAGACAATTTTATTATTGAGTCCTCATGATGCTTGATATGCATTTGATGTTGTTCTCTATTAGCAAGTTGTTGGATGATTGATTTACTTATGCATTAGTCGAGCAGATATTTAGTTTGTTATCTCATACATGAGAAGATTTATGCATTTCCCATGTGTCAAGAATTGCCAGGAGGTTAAGCGGATCTTTCGCTACTTGGGTGGTAGCCAACTACTTGGATTGTTTTATCCCAAGGGGGGATCACTACCACCAGATTTGCATGCTTTTTTTTATACTGATCGGGCTAGCTGCTATGACACTCATGTGTCCACTAGTGGCTTTTGCTTCATGCTTGGTAGCTCGTGTATATTTTGTTTGAGCAAGAAGAAGCCTACTGTGGGCACTTCCAATTGATGCTAAGTATAGGGGAGCTTTCATAGTGACTGTTGAGTTTGTGTGGCTCAGATGCCTTATGGTTGATTTGGGTGTTGGTCATTCTTCTGCCACCACCATCTTCACTCACAGTCAGAGCACATTGGAATTTGCATGGAACCGTATGTTCCATGCTTGCACTAAGCACATTGAGGTGAAATATGCATCCATGATACAAAGGTTAACTCAAAGGATACAATGTAATGCAAAAAAATTGAATTAATCTTTCAGTTGGCATATGCGTAAATCAATACCTTGACAACGTTGAAAGCTTTCAATATTCTCTCTTTTTATAAGTGCGCATGAACCACAATGTCTTAGGACAAATTTGAAGGTAAACCTTCAAGAAGCTACTGCTCTACTCGATTAATCACTATTCAATAATGGAAAATCTTATACTATTGGGAATTCGTATGTATGAAGCCTGAACCGTTTGAACCATGTTCTGTTAGTAGAAAATAATGTTGAACTTGAAAATGGATGTGTTGTTATTAGAGATGAAACTCAAATAAATCAAGATTTAGGGAATTCATGTTCTCAACTAGTTCATGTACATCCTAATATGTAAGCAACATTCTGGCTCTAGACTCATTTGATAATAGACTTGATGTCACCAAATTATCCAATAGTGTCTCAAAGGTCTATGACCTCTTGCTTGCTTTGTGAGTTGATCGAGGCAAATGTATTTCAAGGGAAGCTTTTTAGCTATATCTATCCATTCATAAAAACAACTCGCCTTCGCTGTCACAGATAAGAGTCTCCATGCTTCTTCAAGTCAAGTTATTTTTTTTGTATCTCAGCCTCCTTTCCCCGAACTCTATGACACACCTGGTGAATGAACCGGACATGAAAGGAGGGGGTGAATAAAATATCGAGCTACTGCACTAAAAAATCAAGTTAGCATTGAAAAATTGAATGATCTAGCACTTCCGATTAGGAAGATCTCCTAGCTCAGTTCATACGCTTTCACGAAAACGATTAGTGTCAAAAAGCCATCCAGTCATTTCATGAGTGACTAGTAAAGTGTTGCGGGTTTTTCAATGGCAGAAATATATCTAGGTTCTGTAAAGAGTATGAACTGGAGGCCAAATACCTAGGTGTCGGATTGACTCCAATGATGGATATGGAATAATGCGAAAACTTTGCCTATGTGTGTGAATACAGTTTAGGTGATCAACTCATGCGAATTAAACCATATGACATGGTCACAATACAAAGCGATGCTCCTCAAGCAATTCATGCTAGAGGACATAGATAAAGTGACTTGTAAGTCCTTCCTGAGGTGGGTTCATGTATCCAAGAACCAGCCGATCCTAGAAGTTAAAAACGAGTTCGAGAAGCAGTTTGAAGATATGTCCGAGTATGACCAGAGATGTAAAATGCATGAAAGGGTGTTCTTATTCCTATAGGCAATAGTTGTTAGAGCTCGAGAGGAACTAGTTTCATTTCTGCAAGACCTAGACTCCAAATTGGGGTTCATAGAGGATTGGATACTTATTCATGATGGTGTAACAAGATATGTTAGAAAGCAACACATGTTCGAGAAATTCCG
The DNA here is from genome assembly GCA_020310875.1 of Ceratopteris richardii. Classification (NCBI taxonomy): domain Eukaryota; kingdom Viridiplantae; phylum Streptophyta; class Polypodiopsida; order Polypodiales; family Pteridaceae; genus Ceratopteris; species Ceratopteris richardii. The sequence goes on along the minus strand of CM035437.1, from coordinate 118,214,179 downwards.
AAATGATTGGAAATTGGATCTTCATGCAGATATAGCCGATGCACACATTTCATGCATGCCAAACCTTTAGAATAATGTGCAAACTCAAAAAAACTTAGAACATGTCATCAAAAAAGAAAGAAGTATGACCGGAAACCACATATATAATCATATTAAGGTTCCTCAAGAAGAACCAATAATAATAAATGATACAAACCCGAAACCTTGAAGATGTCATGGGATACTAGATTTCTTTGCAATAAATACATCTTTAACTATGCCAAAAGTACAAACTCTAATGAGGAAAGGATTAAAGGAGTTGGGAGAGGCTAACCAAATATGAATTAATTCAAACAAGAAATCGATATGAAGCTTCTTATAGTCCAACAAACTCCTCACATCTCATAGAAAGTAATTATATAAATATTAAACCAAGATTTACAATAAGCCAAAAGCCAAAGATGTCTACAATATCTCAAGATGAACATGAAGAAATTGTCAATAGAAATGATGTCAACAGAAATGATGTCAAGATCAAGATATCAATAAGTAGTTCTCTAAAAAGTGATATGCATGCCAAACATGATGAGTGCGATGCTCATCATGAGGATAAATCAATTACATATCAAGTTTCTGAAATTCCTATGAGTGATACTACATTAGATATATGTCTTGAGATGCAAGACAATGATCCTACTTATACGATAGAGGATAAACCACTAATTGGAGTTCTAGAGAGTAATATGTATGTAGATGATGCCACACTCCATGAAGAGGGGTATGAGAACGATCATGAGAAGGATGAAAATAAGTGGTCAATTGCGCATTCATACAGTGATATGTATGCCAATAACAATCATGTTGAGTTGAGTTCCTATGAGGATGAGATTGAGCATGAAATGTCAAATGAAACACTCATAGACATGCATGCCAAATCTGATGAAGAATCTATACTGAGTGAGGGTGAGCGTTAAAAGATAGAAATTTATGACTCCACTGAAGAGGCTAGATTTAACCACTATGAATCGAATGAAGAATCAGTTGATTCAACTATAGTTGTAGAAGAGTTCTTATGTGAGGATGCACGATCAAGAGTCGATGATCGACGAGATGGATGAAGAATGTGGTCTAAACATATCCTTTGAAGAGAATAGGCAAGAGAAAACGGAAGTAGGTATAGAACACTATAGTGAGCTTTTGAATGAAAAATTTCAATTCACATTAGACGACATCCAAAGCCCTAAAAAGGTATTTGAGGATGAATATAAAGTCTATAAAGATTCCTACATAAAGGGCGAGTTGAGTGATTCAGATGAACATGATTTTCTTAATTTTGATGACATTGAATCACTCCATGAGGAAGGCCGAGTTGATCTGGAAAGTGATGATGATGCAGAGTTCCTCGAAAGGTTGGAGAAAGAAGCAAACTTAATAATTTCCGGAACTCAGTTAGAAAGGAACGATTTTACCATGGAGAATAAAGATGACTGTGTTTTGATGTCTCAGCATGATGAGCACTTCCGTTTGAAGTGGGATTCATTTTAACGACGATGGAAACATGATAGAAACTAATAAAAGGGAGTAAATTCCTATAAATGATCTCAAGCATGAAATAAAAGAAAATACGTGCTTGCAAGAAAATTTCAATTATGAATCAAACATATGCAAATTTCAAACTTCATATACATGTGTTCTTGACTCTGCACATGATGAACTTGAAAGAATCATAAATAAAGATACTATGCTCAGATAATTGAAACATGGATGTCCAAATTCTCTAAGAGTTAGAGAGACCAAACAAGTCGCAAAGAGATAGACAAGCAAATAAGGTGGCTTATATACATAGTCACCATATTTATGAATGTGACTCTGATCGAAGGGATTCAAAGATGGCTATTTTTTAAACATAGTTTTTTCGGAGAAAACCTAGTCATGAGGATGTATTGGGAAGGAAGCCTTAGAATCTGTAAAAGTAAAGTATGTAAATATAAATATATAAATACTTAATAATCTTTTTCTTTTCTTTCTTTCTTTATTTCTTCTTTTCTTTATTTTTCTTCTCTTTTCTTTTTATAATGGCATGCATCCTTCTCTCTCTCTCTCTCGAGAACTCCTGCACATGTTGCCATTGTTCTCTGCCTCTCTCTCTCTCTCCATGAAATCTATAGTGCGTTGACTAGCCCATCCTCTCCTCTCCTCTCTCTCTCTCTCTCTGGTGTCGATGCATACAACCTTCAACAGTGCTGCCCAGAATCTCTCCCTATGCCTCTCTCTGTCCAACTCCACCTTAGCCTACTGTGCGTGACACCTCTCTTTGCAGATTTTGAAGTGCCACTGACAATAGCCATGAGTCTCTCTCTCTCTCTCTCTCTCTCTCTCTCTCTCTCTCTCTCTCTCTCTCTCTCTCTCTCTCTCTCTCTCTCTCCTCTCTCTCTCTCTCTCTCTCGTGGGGACACAATAGCATGCAACCCTATCCGCCTGCATCAATCCATGTGTCTTTGTCCATTGGGGCACACACTACCTACTACCACCCGCGTTTGCCATGTGTTTGTGCTTCTTGCCATATTGAGTTTCTATATATAGCCAGACGCGCGGTCTAAGCCTCTCTCTACAATCGGTCAAAGCAGCACTTTAGTAACCAATCTTCTCTCTCAGAACCAACCAAACTCATCACTCCATTGACTAAGAACGACTTCCCTAGCGTAGATCTATCAACATAGCTGTTGGTCCCTCTCTCTCCCTTGTCGACTAAGGCATCGACATGAGCGATTATCTCTATGGTACTTCTGTATCCAAGGCAAAAACATCAGCACCAAAGTTGCATTGATCTCTACAATAGGGTTTGTGGTAAGCCCCATGGATGAGAAAATACCTCCATGCTCATGTGGGTATTGAAAACCCCTCTTCCATGCATGCTTTCTTGTTGTGGCAGAGAGAACCTTTAGAGAACTTATGCATTGATCCAAAAGATTTTTCTCTCTATCTCTTTTAAATGTTGTACCAACAATACGCCTTCCTACCAAATCTCTTTGTCTCTCTCCTAGATGCACTACCGTAAAGTACGAGCAAGAGGATGAATGAACAAAAATGGATAAGAAGCATACTAGAGAGACGATTGATAGAAATGTCGATGTGGAGAAACAAATGAGGCTTGTCCCCCTGTTTATAGGTTCTCCCCCTAGGACATCCTTCTAGATTCTTCTAAACTCCTCACTCAACTTTCCGTTTTTGGACGCTCTTCTAATTCTTCTTAGACTAAGGTTTTTGGTTTCACACTAGATGTTCATAAATTAATTATTTTAAGGGTTTGACCTAGGATAAAACCAATTCTAAGGATCCAAGTTAGGGTTCTTGATCTTGGAAATTAGGATTTTATCTTCAATTAAGTCAAGCATGTCAGATTGAGGGCTTGTTTACATTTATGGGCTAAAATCCAAGGGTTTCTAAGGGTTCAGGTCAAGTTTTCATGGGGTAAACTAACGTTTTGAGGGATTTTTAAGGGTCAAACCTAGGGGTTAATGGGTCAAAAGTTAGTTCCATAGCTATTTGCAAATGTAAAAATTTAATCTACAAGAGTCACATGGGTTTACATCTCAGAGTCAATCAAATCATCAAAACATGTACAATTTATACCACTTTCTCGATCAAAACATCACCCGAAACCTAGAAATCATTGAACTTTGAAGAAAATCATTCACACTTCCCTGAGGGATTTCATCCCGATAGCGTGATATTACTTACTCCCATTATAGTATATAAGGAGTTGTTTGTGCATTCGACAATATTCCCTATATCAACAAACTCAAGTGAACTAAAGAGACTATGCAATGATATAATATGTTTGGTTCCTTCACAATAAAAATACCAAAAGCTTGAGTCTACTATAGACATACACTATTCATAAGAAGATGGTTCATTTGGGAAAATAGTGCTAAAAGCCCATTCTTCACTCTACATAAGATTAGGAGACTCTCTTTTAGGTGAAGAGGCCTTTGCAGTAGCCATTCCAGCCTCCTTTTTCTTTCCTAATTTTACAATAAATTCTAGACAGATCTTTATGACATGATCATTTCCTTTACAGTATTCGCACAATTTTTTCTAGTTTTTTTCTTCTCGTCTTTTTCTTCCTTCTTTGAATGTGCAACATTAGCCGATTTCTACATACTCATAGTTGAGATCAATTTAACTTGCCCTCTTGACTAGCTAGTAAAGCTTGATCTACAACACCCATAATGGACCTTTTGTGTCCAGACTAATCATTCCACAAGGAAATAGAGAGTAATTCCTTAAATATCAAGTCATTTGAATTTCCTTTTATAATCAACCAAAGAGTAGAAGCCAAAATTCTAATATGAATCTAGAAGATCATTAAGATTAGTCTCCATAAGTTAACTATTTGGTAAGAATTTGCTAGCACAATTCAATTGTTTGTTCAAATCTTTGTTCTATATCAAAAAATTATCCATTGGATCTCCTTTATTCATATTGTCACTCTCCAACTATTTTTTGAGGTAAGCAATAGGAGCCTCATTTCTTGCTGAGTAAAAAATGGTAATTGTATCCCAAGCATCCTTTGCTATTTTGCAAGAGAGAATGTGAGGGATAATGGCATGTTTCAGATACAAAGCTAGCAATGCATGTGCTTGAGAATCTTTGCCATCCTAATGAAGTTCTGCTATAGTAGATGCAAGAGGAACCATAACATGAAAGGAATTTAAAAATCACCATCTTCAACACAATCTACATCACCTTCAATATTTGTATTTTTGGATGTAGTAGGTTGTTTTTCAACACACTCCACAATATTCCACAATCCTTTTGCTACCAATGCATGATGCATCATATATTCCCATAAAGGGTAATTGGTATCATTCAACTTATCTTGAGCATACAACATATGGAACACACATTGCTTTCAGCCATGGTGATTGACTAAAATACCCTAATGCAAAAGAATGAGTGTATCTCAAAACGTTCAACAGAACTATCCTAGCAATCTCTACTAAACCTATAGTAGACTTCAAGGGGCTTCTATCGTCAAATGGAAACCTATATACATGTGTAGCACAAAAGGATAGAATTTTCTACACATGCATTGTGATACTGCACTCAAAGGATGAAAGGAACTCCTAATTACCCTAAATATGCACACACATTTTCATGCAATCCTGAGAATGTGATCAAAAGGGTGCTAAGGATGGCCTAGATGAATTGACGAGGTACTCTGATACTAATTGTTGAAGTTTGAGGTCTCTAGATGCACACAAATAGCACAAGGAAGAAGAAGAAGAAGCTTGAAACATAAAACACAATATTGAATGTATTCCCAAGTGAACGTAAAAAGATAAGTCAGCCATTGGAGTTATAGATATATATTCAATATGGAGGAAAAAACCTCCTAAAGAGGGAAAAAAGTGCTTTTGTGGTGCTAAGTGTGTTCACACATCCCTACAAAGACATATCAATAGATTGTATATGCTTTTTTGTCAAAGGCTCTAGATATCATCAAGAAGAAATTTTCTTTCCCCAATAGAATAGAAACAAGTAAAAAGGTCCGACAAATAACATGATAAAAACTATTCATGGTCCAAATTACAATTCAAAGTGTACTAACTAGTCCCTCTACAAATAATGAACTGAAAAAGTAATGAGGCATCCAACTAGTTCATATCTCTTTTTATCTTTCTTCATAACTCCAAGTTTTTCTTTAGCAATTTCCTTTACATAAGGAAATATGCAAGTGCACTAAAGCATGCCAAGTGGCATAATACTATGGACCTTTAGGGGTGTGTTCGCATCCAACATTGCATCATGTAACATATTCAAAAGTTATAGAGAAACCAATTATATCTCTTAGTGGTTATTTTATTCATAATCAGATTGATCAAAGCTCAAAGAATCTTACCTTGATATTAATGATAACCATGGCCAATCTCAAAGTTCTTTGGAATTGAATGTAGGGATCATATTTAGAGATGAAAAGAGATACACGCTCGTATCTACAATTGAAAGATCTTGGTCGTGAAGTTATTTCATTGTAGCTATTGTTTTATCACATGGATGATAAATTTGGATAATGTCAGACTTTTTTCTTTCACTAATGATATGGATTTTTTGGAAAATGTTCAAAAATCCTTTTTTTTGCATGTATTTATCTATATGTTAGCCAATCCGGGTTACAAAAGTAGATGAAGGCTCCCTGATATTGATGAAGGGCTTGATCTCAATAATGCATAGTCACATCTTTAATTGCAGTTCAATTTCTATCATGATTGAAAAATCTTTGCTATGAAATAAAGATACGAGACCTTTTGCTCTATGTAAATGCATCCATAGATCCGAGATTATTTTACCAATAATTTTTGAACCCTATATAGAATATGAGATTGGCCAATCTTTATGTTAAGATATGAAATGTTATCAATGTTTTCTTAAAATACAATATTGATATAGTATTTATAGCTTGAATAGTCACACTCCTAATAGCAATGACTTACCTAGAAACTTTTAGAAAGATCATAAATACGATTTTCGTTTTCAAATTTCAAATTATGAATACACATATAGTAGCAAAAGTGATTAATGAAAACAAAAACATCTAAAGAAAGTGGAAATCTAGAGTCGTATTCATTTCCTCATTACATGAAAAAAGTATTCACTGACATGCTTATTAAAAAAGTACGTTCTAGGAAATGATTTATCTAAAAAAAAAGTTGATATATAAAATAGATCGTGGAATAAGAACATGGAACATATATGTAATGCATTTTCTGAATAATTGAGACGTGAGTAGAATGATGCTGAAGTACATAGTTCATAGGATATGTTCTGATGAAGAATAAAAAATGAAGTTCGCATATAAAAATTTATTGTACGTATGATGAATGTTGTTATCAATATATTTCCACCAAGTATAGGGAATATATTTTTCACATCAAATGCTAAGGACGATTTTCTTGTCGCGCAATTACTACTATTTTTTATGAGCAGAAATCGTACAGAATAAGTACAAATCTAATCATGTTCTTGTCAAATTTCTTGACATTAAAGATCAAGGTTTGAATGGCTTATGACAACAGAGATCAATGACTTCGCCCATTAATACTAGTATTTTTATTCCTGATTACTGATAGTCCACAAAACGGTTTTTTGGTGTTTGCAGAACACACATAGTATGTGCATATGTAGCTTAACAAAAGGAAAAAAAACAGCCACTATTTTTACACATGTAACTATAAGAAGCCGATAAAAAATCACAAAAAAGGCGAATATGTTTTCATGCTTCTTACTTATTAAATATCACGTGCCTCTGGTTTAGAAAGGTGTATTTACACATTCATATTCCTTAACAAATCTTGAAAAAACATTTTTCTTTATGCATTCATTCTCGTAGACTGTAATAGTTTCAAAAAACTATATTTGTACTCATAATTTCAATAAAAGAAAGTGATTCTTTGAAAATTAACAGGTGTCTAGAACCAAAATGATTGTCACATGATTTCCAGCTATTTTGATTTCGTCCCTGTCCTCTTATTTCTTATGATTGAAAATCATGCTTATATAATAAACTATGCACGTAGTTTTTGTCTTGAACATAATTATTAGATTACTCATAGAAGCTTAGACAATTCAGGATATGTACAGATAAAGGAAATTTCTACATAAAGGATCTGATGGATAAATATAAAAATGATAATTGAAGTTGCAAAATAGCTATCTAGCATGAGAAGACTAGAACAAATTTTGGCCGAGATCTGTAAAAACAGAAAGATAGAGCATGCGCTTAAATTATAAGACATTCACATGGTGTAACCTCAAAATTTAAGGTATAAGTGCAATATACGAACTCGAAAATCCTCTATAAATTCCACAAAGCTGATTCTATAACATAACCTCGATTAATTAGGAAGTACTGGTTTTCCATAATGAGTATTTGCATGGCTTTGTTGGCTCTCAGTTGTAGAGCACATGTTCATAGATAAAGCACATAGTCAAGCTAATAACCTTACAAACTGTGCATGCATAGAATTAGACAAACGTTATTCTATGCAAAAGAGCTTCATCAAGCCAATAATCTCTGGAAAGATTATGACTGGGTCGGTAAGGTTACTTCCATATGACCTTTCATTTCCCAATATCCATACACCTTCCTAAAAATATAAAAATACATAACCGAATTCGAAATTGATGATGTTTAATAACAGAAAAAGATAAAAAGTTCAGCATATATTAATCATCTATATTTGGACATAAATCATCTATGGAAGAAAGCTAGAAGAGATTGGATCATGCTCAAGGACATTTACCCTAGCCTTAAATGTGTTTGTGATGATTGGTATCTTTTGAGGCACATAATCTGTGATTCGGATGAGGATACAACATTAGAAATTTACTTTAATAGGAAGTTCCTCATCTAAGGGGCGTTCTGTGGAGCAATGATCATAACCCAAGAGATCCCAAGATTCAAGCGAAGAATTCTGCACTAACGTATCATACATAAAATGGAAATTCACTTGTGAAGAGTTGTGACACATACTTTAGGTTCATAAGGATGTTTTCCTCCTATGAGGACTCCTCCACTAAAGGCGCTGTATAAAATGATAGAGCCAACAAATTTTCGAGTGCCCCTCCATGGCACAAAAGCTTGATATTGATCTCTGCTTTTTCTCCCATCCAAAGAATGCGCCAATTTGCATAGAAACGTTAAGATCTTTGCCCATTTCAACGCTACAGGCTCTCTTTTATAGAGAAAAACAATCTGAAATTCAAGTGGATTCCAGGCCAAGGGGACAATAGGAGCCTAATTTGTACATCACGCCAACTATCTTGTGTTCCTCTCCTTTTAAACTCAAACTGCAAGTAGATTGTGAGCCTAAAATGTACGCCTCTTAAGCTCTCTTTAATTTCTCTCCTTTTTATTTTAAAATTTAGTTGTCGGAAACAACACTTCTCTTAGAACCTACTTTCAAATTTCACTCAAAAGTCCTTTTTTTGTTCTTGTTAGGATAATCGAGTACCATGCTAGCTTGTTATGCATATTGCACGTACGGACTTATAATCTATGTAAAGTCCCTCATCCTTATTCTTTCCACCGACAAGACTTCCAAAAGGTGTACAAGATGTTTCTATCGAAAACTTCCGAAGAAGTACAATGTCAAGTTTCCCTCGATAAACACTGCGAAAGAAACACAATAGGATTTTCATTAAAATGAATGCTTTTAAATGAATATCTAATGAGCACTTCCGAGCCACTCGTTAGCCTGTAAGTGAACGTTCGTATGCACTTCTTCACACATGAATGCTACAGTTTAGGATCAGTTTTCCAATCCTATGAGTTGATGCGTGAGATAAGCATTGCGATTCAGAATGTAGTTGACCATTTCTATGCATTTCTTCACACATGAACGCTACAGTTTACGATCATTTCTCCAAACCTATGAGTTGAAGCGTTACGTAAGCAATATACTCTTCTCAGAATTGCGATTCAGAATGTAGGGTTGCAGTTGAACATGCAAAGATATTTTATGAAGAGCTACGCACGAATGCTCGAGAAAGCATCTGCGATGCGGATTCCAGACACGTGCAAGCTGAAAAGAGATATAGCCTTCTCACTAACTGTTCGATACGAAGATGGAGAATCGGAGGTGGCACTTGAAGGCAACAACAATTGAAATACATGTGCTGCATATATCCAGAGAAGAAGACACTCCGAGGTGGTTCTTAAAGGCAACAACAACTGAAATACATATGCTGCATATATCTAGAGGAAAATACACTAGGAACGTAGAACGTATATTCTGCGGTGCAGGAAGAGACGAACAGATAACCACAAACTCCAGAGGTAACCGAAAAACCCTCACTAGCGAGCGAGCTATCTGAGTCCTCCAAGTTGTGTCTTACCTCCTTGGCCTCGTCGTAGACTCCTTACCCTTCTAAGCGTGGTCCTTACACGAACGACGACTAAGACCTTGTCTCCCCATAGAAGGTAGTCAATGTCCCACATGACGCCCTCGGGGATGGCTTTGCACCGAATGCTCCTGTGCACAAGTCACTGCAAGTACTTGGAGGAGAACTAATGGCTTATGCGGGCTCGTCTCATCATTCCAACCAAGCTATTTCTTCTCCGAATTTGTATGCTCACACACCGAGGGCTTCAGGACAAGCGGCGTTCCCGTATCGTAATACCATAGGTATGCACTGTAGCCGAATTGCTTCTACGGATCCTAAAGGAAAAATAAAAAAGAGATGGAGGATCATCCTACTTACATCAACATCTTTTGATAGATAGAAACTCGTTAACAGTTTGGATTAATCAGTTGACTGAGAGAGCTGTTATTGGCCTTTGTCATGGGCCAAGGCAATTTCAAGAAACTTTTAAAATGGTTAAAAATAGACTGAGAGTCGAGAGGCATCTTTGTAAAAATAAATTCAATACCTCCTGAGTAGTTATTATATATTCTTATTTTCCTTTTCGAAGATTCTAAAAGTTCCTTTAAAGTCATTTTAGAAGGTTAGTGGCTTATAAAGGATATACACATCTTCTTCTTTCATTGCTATGTTGGATTCAACCCACGGTGGCCTAAACTGACCAAAATCTCTATTTGGGTAGATTTCCCTGATATGCATGTGGATTGGTATCCTTGGATTGATAAGCCAGGAGGTATCCTTGGTACAAGTTTGGGACAAAAATCAAGGTGGGGAATTATTAATTCGAAATGGGACCCTCAATTATGATTGTAGGAGATGTTTCAAAACCAATTAAAACGAGCTTAATGACTTAAGATTATGACGGCATGCTTCTACATGATCAAAACCTTCTCTACAGAAATCTACCTAATGCTTGTTTTACATTTTATCAACAAGGCCACTTGATTAAACATTCTCCTTTGATGAACCTTAATGTCTCTAATGTTGTTACTAATGGTTAAGGAAGAAATGATGAATCCCTAAGGGAGGATTTCATCCATGAGATTCTATTCGCTAGCCTACTTGCTGGTACAAGTAATGCTCGAAAAAAAGTTAAGAATAGGTGAGCTAGCTCATCTGAACCATGCTTCTTACTGTAATAATGATTGTGATCTGGCTAATAGTGAATGGAATGTTGTAACCAACAAGAAATTGAGCCATACAGATGATAATCATCTTGGAGTTGAAATTAATGAAGTCTGTTTTACTAAAGAACTTAGCAGGCCTGATAAAGAGCTGATAGATAATATGTCTCAAGAAGCTTAGTGCCACGAGAATGTGTAGATGTCTTACAACAAATTAAATGCAATTTTTCTCAATTTCAAGCTCACTTAGACTAGTAGGAAGTAACTATTGTTTTGTGCTTTCTACCTTATTTTTTGATGGAATCTCTTAGTTTATTATCTTTGAACACTAAAGGTTTGTTTCATCCTCTTATAGAAAAAAGTATACAATGCTAGTCAATAATTATAATTTATCACTATGATTTCTTGTGCTTGTAAGAACTAAAAATTGCTCAAGCTAAACTTTCGACTCATCTTAAGATTGTTTCCTCTCATCACAAGTGGTACTTTAATAATGAAAATCAAGGTAAAGGAGGTTTGGTGATAGGTATTAAATCTTCTATTTTTCATTGTGTCGAATGAATTGTTCAGAGTAAGAGCCACCAATGGGTTTCTATTCTATTTGATAGTCCTTTTAACTTCAATATCACGTGTCTTTATGCTTCCAATGCTAGGTCCATGACACATGATTTTTCGGATGAAATTAATGTCTTGAATAGCCCTTTTCTCATTTAAGGAGTCTTTAGTGTAATGAACAACAGCAATGATAGATTGCTTTGTGAAGGTAGCTACATTTGTAGTATTGAAAAGTCTTCTTAGTTATCTTTGTATAATAGTCATGTTTTCATTGATATTTCTTTGAACACTGGTTTCACTTCATTTAGCACTGACTCTAGAGATAATGCTTTGGCTACGAGTCTAGAGATATCTTATGGTAATGCTGATTTTACTCAAGGTTTTTGGGGAATTAAAGCCATTAGTGATAGATCCCTTTTACTTTTTGATCATAGACCTATCATCATGACCTCTAGCAAAGGTTCTCTTATTTTCAAGGCTAGATGGCCTCATTTAGATGCTAGTCTACTCAAATTTACTAATGTTGTTAACAAGCGTAAAGATGCCATTACTTGGGCGTTCTCCCAAATTTTCTATTATAGTTCATGAAATAATGGAATTTTATATGGATTTTAATATCTTGAGGTTTTTAAAGTGATTTTTTTATTTAGTAGGTTAAAAATCATGAGAGCATGGATGCACATGGATTTACTCAGATATTTCTAAAGATATTTAAAAGAGACTATCTTATACATTTTTTGTAAAAATAGTCCATCACTTAGAAAATGACATTCTTATAAATATAGTAGATCACTTAGAAAGTCAAGATTTGTAAATAAAGTAGATTTTCATAAAATCACACTCTTTGAAGTACCACTTTCATGTATCTTCTATTCAAGATGTAGTTAAAAAAACATATAAATACACATACTCTCATAGACTTATCCATCAGAGTAGGTGGGGGGAAATTGTCCACAATCTTGTGTTCAATCTCTTGTCTTTCTCTATTGTGTGTGTACTTTTGCAAGGTTTCATTACTATACTATCTCTAAACATGTGCACCTATAGGATCCGATCAATAGTGGTATTAGGGCCTACATGCATCTGCTAAGGTGTACATCTCAAGGTTGGTTCATCATTTGTCATCCGTTTCAGTTTGTTGATTCTCATATGATCTTGAACTACATTTTTCAATTCACGTTTTCTTTGGTTTGCTGGTATCTTTTTCATTTTTTTTTTATCACTTATTGTGCTTCTATCACACTATCCTCATAGTGCTCACTATGCTCACTATGCTTAGTGTGCTCAATGTGCTCATTGTACTCATTGTACTAAGTATGCTAATTGTCCATCGTGCACTCTTCACTATCACTATGCACTCTTCATTGTTCTAGTTTGAGTTTGATTTGTTTTATAAATTCATTTTATAACCCATTCTATAAATTAGATCTATGCACCTACTCCAAGGCATCCACTAAGGTATAGACCTATGGCATCTTTGGCTTCTCTGACACTCATGGTTCACTTTGGTTCCCTATGGTTCTATTCGAAGCCATTCGCTATGCGCGAACCATCTCTAACTAATGAGTGGAAATAAGAGCTTACTTATTCCCGTCTTAAGCATGTAGGGGATTTAAACCCACCATTTCTCCCTTCCAAGAGATATTCTTTATCCACTAACCTATTCTAAATTATTGATACCCCATTCCTTTTGACTTATATTAACATAAATTCTCATACACTCTTTTCATTATTTATTTAGTTCTTTATCTAACACTCTCTTTTATTTATTTAATTCCTATATATTTCGGGATAAAAAGTTCCCTTTTTTAGTTCAATTCCAATATTGCGAAATTACTTTTCACATTCTTAGTAATAGATTTTGGTTCTATGTAAGGCCATGGCCCCTATCCATACTATAGAGGATTTTGGTACATCACCCCTACGTAGGGTACCATTTGAGTAATAATTGGAGCTTTTGCGGTACAAACTCAAAGATGCTCAAAACGAGATAAAGGAATGTGATGTTGTACTCCAACAAATACAAAGTAATGACAAAAACCTAGTGAAGGTGGTGAAGGTCATTATCATTGTTCAAGAAGAAGGCATGCTTTCCAAGATTGATGCCAAAAATTTCCAATTTTCACGATTTGATGTGAAAAAAAATGACCAATTTGTTCTTCCATGGCTACCCCAATTCGATGACTTTTTTTTTGAAAAATCATATTCTGAAATTGAAAAACCAAAATTCCTTACTAATTATTCGGTAGGTAAAGCCTAGTTATGGTGGACTCTTTTGCAGCATATCACCAATCACCCCACCACATAGATTACATCTCAAGAAAAGATCAAGGAGTCCTTACATTCTACCCAGTTCGGCTTGCATGCACATCAATCATGGACAAATGTTGGATGGAAAGACAGAAATATTGTGTCTACCTACATTGAATGCTTTCGGCAATGACTAATACTTATTGGTTTGCTTGAAATGATTCCTGAAGATATCTTGCAATAGAAGTATAAAGATGGTTTGGAGATGTGAATCCAAGCCAATCTCAAAACACTACATCCTATGATCCTATGAAGCTATTTCTTTTGCACATGATCCTAAGAAGGAGTTTTAATCCATCAACAAGTCCACTTGCTTACAATAAATGCATCGACGACAATGACCAATCAAGCCCAATTTTCCTTTCAAGTGTCCTTTCACTAGTTTTCCTTACCCTACCTTTGAGTGCCCTCCTCACTCAAATTTCTCATAAGTACATAGAAGAAACCCCCTACAACATACAAAACCTCCAACCTTTCAAAACTATGATGATGAACTCTCAACAAAAGAGGCCCCATATCACTTGTTGGCATTGTGGTGAGTTTGTTCATACTAAAGCTAAATGTAAGTCGGGAACTAACAATATAAAAGATGTCGAATCTTGAGTACACAACATGGAGGTCGTTCATGAAGTCACTCAACATGCTTGAAGAGAAGAAGCATTTGAAAATTCTATGTACCTTGGGTAACGAAAGTTTTATTCATTCTTTACTTTGCATGCAAGGTACTATTAATGGTAAAGTTCTTAATACTGTACATGATGATGGTAGTTCTCATGATTTTATTCCTTATACACTAGTGCAAGGTCTCCAATTAAATCCACTTCTATGTATAAAGTTAAGGCTGAATTTCAATGAAATACATCTAATGTTACAAGTGAAGTGCATAACATTCTGATTTTTACAAGCTCATATGTAGTTAAACACACGTCCTTGATTTCTCCTTTGTAATCCTATAGTTTTATACTTGGCATGCCTTTTTTCTCATCATTATAGTCTGTGCATTGATTATCATACACACACAATTAATTTTAAGTTTAGCAATCAAGATATTTCTTTGTTTGCAATGCATGGCTTCCAAACATTTCCATTAATTAGTCATACTCAAGTAAAATGTGCACATAAATCATTTATGGAATTCTATCAAGATTTCTTTATGGGTGATTTTCCTTCTAATCTACCACCTTCTAGAGGGTCTCTTGACCATAGTATACACTTATTTCCTGATAGTTGTCCTCCCCATAAAGCACCTTAAAGGCATGTACCTTTACATAAAAAAATAGCTAATCACGTTAAGGATCTACTCCACAAAGGAATTATAAAGCCTTTTTCTTCTCCATTTGGAGGACCCATTCTCATAGTGGAGAACAACAAGACTTATAGGATGTGCATTGATTATAGAACACTCAATAAGATCACAATTAAAAATACATTTTCTATTCCTATTATATATGATTTGCTGGACAGACTTTGTGGAGTATATATCTGTAGCAAAATCGATCTCAAGTCTGGATATCATTAGATAAAAATGACACAAAATGATATTTATAAGATTCCTTTTAGAACTAAAACTAGTCACTTTGAATTCATGGTAATGCCCTTTGAACTCACCAATGCACCTCCTACATTTGTGTGTATGATGAATAACATTTTTCTTGATTACCAAGCCAAATTCTAATATGAATCTAGAAGATCATTATGAGTAGTCTCCATAAGTTAACTATCTAGTAAGACTTCATTATTAGAATTCAATTGTTCATTCAAATCTTTGGTCTTTTCAAAGAAGTTTCCATAGGATCTCTTTACCCATATGCTCAATCTCCATCTGTTTGTGGAGGTAAGCAATAGGAGCCTCATTTCTTGCTCGATAAAAAATGGCAAATATATCCCAAGCATCCTTTGCTATTTTGCAAGAGAGAATGTGAGGGATAATGGCATGTTTCACACAAAGCTAGCAATGCATGAGCTTCAGAATCTCTGCCAACCTAATGAAGTTTTGCTATAGTAGATGCATCAAGAACCATAACATGAAAGGAATTTTCAGATCACCATCTTTAGCACAATCTGCATCACCTTCAATAATTGTATTTGTGGATGTAGTAGGTTTTTTCTCAACACTTTGCACAATATTCCACAATTCTTTTTCTACCAATCCATGATGCATCATATATTCCCATAAACAGTAATTGGTACCATTCAGCTTGTCTTGAGAAGACAACATATGGAATACATCATTGTTCTCAGCCATGGCCATTGACTAAAATACCTTGATGAAAAAGAATGAGTGTATCTCAAAACAATGAATAGAAGTATCCTATCAATCTCTACTAAACATATAGCAGACTTTAACCCCTATCTACAAACAAAAAACCTATATACATCGTTAGCACAAAAGGATAGAATTACCTATAGAGGCATTGTGATAGTGCATCTGGAGGATGGAAGGAAATCCTAATTACCCTAACTATGTGCACGAATTTTTGTGTGATTCTGAACATGTGACCAAAAGGGTGTCAAGGACACCCTAGATTAAGTGAGGGGGCGCTCTGATACCAATTGGTGAAGTTTGAGTTCTCTAGAAGCACGCAAATAGCACAAGGAAGATAACGAAGCTTGAAGCATAACACACAATATAGAATGTATTCCCAAGTGAATGTAAAAAGATAAGTCACCCATTAGAGTTATAGGTATATATTCAATAAGGGGGGAAAAACCTCCTAGAGAGGGAAAAGCATGCTCTAGTGGTGATAAGTGTGTTCACACATCCCTATCAAAACATATCAACAGATTGTATGTGCTTGTTTGTCGATGGGCTCCAAATGTCATCAAGAATAAATTTTCTTTCCCGAGTAGAATAAAAACAAGTAAAGAGGTCGGATAAATAACATGATAAAAACTGTTCATGGTCCAAAGTACAATTCAAAGTGTACTAACCAATCACTCTAAAAATAATGAATTGAAAAAACAAGGAAAAAAATATTGATGCATCCAACCAGTTGCCACACTCTATAGATCTCTTTTTATCTCTCTTCATAAATCCAAGTTTTCCTTTGGCAATTTCCTTTACATAAGGAAATATGCAAGTGTAGTAAAGCATGACGAGTGGCATAATACTATGGACCTTTAAGGGTGTGTTATCATCCAACATCCCATTTTGTAACATCCTCAAAAGTCAAAGAGAAACTGATTCTATCTCTTAGTGGTTATTTTATTCATAATCAAATTGATCCTCTCAAAGAATCTTGATGTTTACCTTGATAATGATGATAACCATGCCCAATCTCATAGTTCTTTGGAATTGAATGTACAGATCATATTTAGAGATGAAAAGAGATACACGCTCATATTTACAATTGAAGATCTTGGTCTTCAAATTATTTCATTGTAGCTATTATTTTATCACATGGATTATAAATTTAGATAATATTAGACTTTTGTCTATCACTAATGATATGGATTTCTAGTAAATATTAAAAAATCCATTTTTTGGATGTATTTATCTATATGTTAGCCAATCCGAATAGTAGAAGTAGATGAATGTTCTCTAATAATGATGAACGGCTTGATCTCAAAAATGCATAATCACATCTTTAATTTCAATTCTAATTATATCATGATTGTAAAAATCTTTGCTATGAAGTAAAGATACGATACCTTTTGCTCTATGTAAATACATCCATAAATCCATTATTTCGCCAATAGTTTTGGAACCCTATATAGAATATGAGATTTCGCAATCTCTATGTTAAGATATCAAATATTGACAATGTTTTTTTGTAATATAAAATTTATATAGTATTTGTAGCTTGAATAGGAACGCTCCTAATAGCAATGATCTACTTCAAAACTTCTAGAAACATCATAAATACGATTTTCTTTTTCAAATTTCATCTTATGAATACAACATTCGAAGAGTCTCACACATTATTCAAACCTAGAAAGCACATATAGTAACAATAGTGATTGGAGAGATCAAAAACATCTACAGAAAATGGAAAGATAGAGTCGTATTCATTTCCTCCATTATATGAAAAAAGTATTGATTGATATTCTTATTAAAAAGGTACGTTCTAGAAAATTATTTATCTCAAAAAATAGTTGATATATAAAATAGATGGTGGAATAGGAACATGGTTAATATATGTAATGCATATTCTGAATAATTGAGACGTGAGTAGAATGATGCTGGAGTACATAGTTAATAGGATATGTTCTTATGAAGAATAAAAATTGAAGTTCGCATTTAAAAATTTATCGTACGTATGATGAATGCTGTTATCAACATATTTCGGCCAAGTATAGGGAATATATTTTTCACATCTAATGCTAAGGATGATTTTCTTGTCGAACAATTACTACTATTTTTTATGAGCAGAAATCGTACACAATAAGTACAAATCTAATCATGTTCATGTCAAATTTCCTGACATTAAAGATCAAGCTTTGAATGGCTTATGACAACAGTGATCAATGTTTTCGCTCATTGGTACTAGTATTTTTTTCTTTCCTGATCACTGATAGTCTACAAAAAGATCTTTTGGTGTTTGCAGAACACACATAGTATGGGCATATGTAGCTTAACAAAAGGAAACAAAAAAGCCCACTATTTTTACACATCTAACTAAAAGAAGCCGATAAAAAATCACAAAAGAAAGGCAAATATGTTTTCGTGCTTCTTACTTATTAAATATCATGTGCCTCTGGTTTAGAAAGGTCTACTTAACAAATCTTGAAAAAATATATTTCTTTGTGCGTTCATTCTCTTAAATTGTAATAGTTTCAAAAAACTATATTTGTACTCATAATTTCAATAAAAGAAAGTTATTCTTCCAAAACTAACACATTTCTAGAACCAAAATGATTGTCAAATGATCTCCAGCAATTTTCATTTCTTCCCTGTCCTCTTATTTCTTATGATTGAAAATCAGGCTTATCTAATAAACTATGAACGTAGTTTTGCTGTTGAACATAATTATTAGATGACTCATACAGGCTTAGACGAGTTTGAAAATGTACATATAAAGGAAATTTCTACATAAAGGACCTGATGGATAAACATAAAAATGAAATTGGAAGTTGCGAAATAGCTGTCTAGCATGAAAAAGACTAGAACAGATTTTGGCCGAGATTTGTAAAAACAGAAAGATCGAGCATGCGCTTAAATTATAAGACGTTCATATGGTCTAACCTCAAAAATTAAGGTATATGTGCAATATACAAATTCGATCATTGGTATCTTTTCAGGCGCATAATCTGTGACCAGGCTGAGGATACAACATTAGGTGTTTACTTCAGTGGGAATTTCCTCAATCCAAGGGAAGTTCTGTGGAGCAACGTTCACAACCCAAGCGATCCGAAGACTCAATCGAAGAATTCCGCACTAACTTATCATACATAAAATGGAATTTAACGTGTGAAGAGTTGTGAAACATACTTTAGGGGCATAAGGATGTTTTCCTCCTATGAGAACACCTCCACCAAAGGCCCTGGATAAAATGATAGAGCCAACAAATTTTAGAGTGCCCTCCATAGTACAAAAGATTGATATTGATCTCTTCTTTTTCTCCTATCCAAAGAATGCGCCAATTTGCATAAAAACTTTAACAGCTCTCCCCATTTCAACACTATAGGCTCTCTATTATAGAGGAAAACAAGCTGAAATTCAAGTGGAGTCCAATCCAAGGGGACAATAGGAGCCGAATTTGTACATCATGTCAACTATCTTGTATTGCTCTCCTTTTAAATTCAAACTGCAAGTGGATTGTGAGCCTAATATTTACGCCTCTTAAGCTCCTTTGTATTTCTCTCCTTTTATTTTAAAATTTAGTTGTTGGAAAGAACACTTCTCTTAGAACCTACTTACACATTTCACTCAAAAGTCCTTTTTTTGTTCTTGTTAGGTCGTTCTGCATATTGCATGTAGGGACTGATAATCTATGTAAAGTCCCTCGTCCTTATTCTTTCCATCGACAAGACTTCCAAAAGGTGTACAAGATGTTTCTATGGAAAACTTCCGAAGAAGTAAAATGTCAAGTTTCCCTCGGTAAACACACCGAAAGAAACACAATAGGATTTTCCTTAAAATGAATGCTTTTAAATGAATATCTAATGAGTACATCCGAGCCAGTCGTTAGCCTATAACTGACCATTTGTATGCACTTCTTCACACATGAATGCACAATATACTCTTCTCAAGAATTCCGATTCAGAATGTACGGTTGCAGTTGAACATGCAATCGTAACCTACATTTCACTCTAATGGAATTAAGTGGCTCAATAGTGATATGAGCAAAATTTAGTCCATTGACCATCAGCATGCAACTAATCAAGTCAGCACTACATTGAACTCTCTGTTTCACTCTAATGGAATCAAGTGGCTCAATAGTGATATGTGTAAAATTTAGTCCATTCACCATAAGCATGCAACTAATCAAGTCAGCACTACATTGAACTCTCCATTCCTTTACCTAAGCTCATAATCAAACTCTTGAAGGAACTATGCTCTGGGGCCTTATGAACTTTAAGGTCTCTTTGATTAGAGAGCCACTTAATTCTCTCTCAATCAAACACTATCGTAACCTTCGCACCATGTAAGTAATGATTCCACTTCTTCAAAGCATAGACAATTGCATATGACCCATTCTCCTAGATGTAGTAATTCTTCTAAGCCATTTCTAGTTTCTTGCTCTCAAAAGCCACTAGTTGACCGTCCTGAACTAAAACTGATTCTATAGCAAAATCATGCGTGTTTATCTCAACCACAAAGGGATTATTGGGATCTTCTATGTTCCAAATTGGATTTGTAGCAATGGTTGCTTTCAACTTTTCCATACTCTACTTTCTTTGTATCCACAATGAAAGGCTTTCTCTTTTCCTTTAAGCCATTTTGTAATCGATATAGAAATTTCTGCATATTTCTTAATGAATCTTTAATAGAATCCTAATAAATGGAGGAGGATTTGCATTTCTTCTAGGCTCTTAGGATGTTTCCATTCTTTTAAATCTCATGCTTATCGAGGATCCATCTAGATTCCATCTTGGGAGACTATATGCCCAAGATATCTGACCTCTCGTTTTAGAAATTCACACTTTCAATCTTTAGCAAAGAGTGAATTTTCTCTTAAAAGTTTGAATACTTTTCTCAAGTCTTCCAAGTGTTCCCCTTTTGATCTACTATAGATTAGAGTATTATCTAGAAAGCATACAAAAAATTCTTCACATAAGGCCATAATACACTATTCATGAGCTTCACGAAAGTGGCAAGAGCTTTGGTGAGACCAAAAGGCATCACAAGTTCCCATATCCAATCTTGAATGCAATTTCAGGGACATCCTTTGTCCTAATCCTAATTTGATAATATCTTGATCTAAGGTAAATCTCGGTAAAATACCTAGCTTGGTATAAATGATCAACTAGGTCTTCTAATCTAGGCATCCAAAACCTATTTTTTTATAATTAGCTTATTTAGAGCTTTGTATTCTATGCATAATCTCATTGCGCCATACTTTTTCTTTACTAAGAGTATTGGCGATGCTCAAGGTGAGTTACTAGTTCCAATGAAGCCTTTATCTAAATAATCTTGTAACTATCTCTCTACCTCATGCTTAGAAACACTAAGCCTATAAGATGGCTTGCAAATAGGTTTAGTGTTATTAGCTACCTCAATAGCATGGTCAATATCCCTCTCTCAGGTGGTAGTCCTCTAGCTAATTTAGTGGGGAAAACTCTCTAAGTTCTCTAGAATGTTTTGCCTATAGTTGCATTTTTGACATGAAAATATACATACAATGAAGTGTCTACACAATTCTCGAAATCCTGATTATACAACAAAAAAATCTCCTGTACATGAGGAAAATGATAAAGACTATACAACTCTAAAGATGAGATGAGAGGTGCACTAGGTACATCTCTCTCTTCTTGTATACAAAATTTACTTCCATTCTTTACAAACTCAAGAGTGATGTTTTGATAATTGCATTAAAGTGTGTCTCCCAACCCCCATAACAACTCTCTTCCTAAACAAGGTCTATCCTCTCCATATTCATGACTCGGAAGTCCACATCATCAATGTAATCATGTGTTTTGACTTTCAAATTTGATATCATAGTATCATGTATTCTCTGAATTCGATATCATAGTATCATGTATCCTCTTGTTTTCGCCTAGCATCATAGATACTATGTATTTGGGTTGTTGGGGAATCTTAAGCTTCCAAAGGAGAGCATATTTTTTGGAATTATGAGTGGGAAGTCATCTATCATGACTAGCACCCTAGTCCCATACACACTAGAATGAATTTTAACTAGGTCATTTGGTCCAAACTGAGATGAACGCACTGAGATGCTCAATGTCCTTGTGCATGATTGTCACTCCCTTGTAGCTAGAGCTTCCATGTATAGGAACTGTATGCACTAGATGGATCGACATTGTTCCCTCCTTCCTCCTTGAGTGGGTATTTCCATTGTGCATGGCTAGAAGATAGACACCTAAAATACAAGCTCTCTCTTGTGGTCCTCTTGTACTGCTTAGTAGGTAACCTAGGCCCTTGTGACCTTTGTTTCTTAATAAAGATTTTTTTGTGTCCATTGATACTTTCTTCTTGAACTTGGTGATACTAAGAGGTTTCAGGGGCTCATTTGTCTACTAAGGAAAATTATGATTCTCATAAATTTGAGCATACTTTATGACATCTTCAAAAGTCTTAGGTTTATTCCTTCTTGCCTTAGAGCAAAGGACCTTTGAGGTGAAAAGTTCTTCTAGTAGAAAGGAGGTACTTCTATACATCAAAGGTGTTGGGCTCTATGTGTTCTTAACTACTGAGGGTGGATGGAGTTCAAAGACAGGCCTTGGGGGAATGTTTGTCACATCTTGCATCTCTCTTCTCTCTCTCTACCTCCAACATCCCTCCATACACCACTCACCTCACCCTCCACTCTCCACCATCCCTCCATGCATCCCCTCACCTCCACCCTCCACTATACCTCCGTGCAACCCCTCAACCCCACCATTCCACCACCCACATTCCTCCCCTTGCCATCCGCAAACCACCTCCACATTCTCTCTCTCTCTCTAGCCGGATGGTTCTTTAAACTTGATGCTTTGGCATTGTAGCATTCCTGGTAAAGCTAGGATTGGGAAGGTGGTTATTTCCCTCTAACTATCCATTTCAGTGAAGATTTCCCAAGTAAGCCTCCCAAATGCAAGTTTCCCCAAGGGTTCTTTCATCCAAATGTGTATCCTTTTGGAACACTCTGCAAGCATGTTCTTTGAGATAAGCACATTTTGGATGGTGAAACGATGGAAATTAAGAGGTCTATACCACGTGAGAAGATAGCCAAAGATCCGAGAACTAAGTAGATATTTTTGGCAGCATTCCCACTTCGTCTATAGAAGGGAAGCTCGAAGATTTCTTTTCAAAATATGGAAAATAGGGCAAAGGAAGATCCTGCATGATCGAGGAAGATGGTGCTTAAGAGGCTTTTTCTTAGTCACATTTGAAAATGAAGACTCTATGGATGATCTAATCTCTATGGGAGGGCCGCTTCTGAAGTCAAGAAACCCACCCTGAAACCCATACTCCACTCCACCCACACCTCCCACATCCCCCAAAACCTCCACAACCTCCCACCACTCCACCCACACCTCCGACACTCCCCACAACCTCCCACCAGTCCACCCTTACCTCCCACACCCCCCCACAACCTCACACCACTCCACCCACACCTCCCACACCCCCCACAAACCCCCACAATGTCCCACCACTCCACCCACACCTCCCACACCCCCCAAAACCTCCCACCACTCCACCCACACCTCCCACACCCCCCACAACCTCCACAACCTCCCACCACTCCACCCACACCTCCCACACCCCCCGCAACCTCCGCAACCTCCCACCACTCCACCCACACCTCCCACACCCCCCACAACCTCCCACCACTCCACCCACACCTCCCACAACCCGCGCGACCTCCCGCCACTCCACTCACACCTCCCACACCCGCCAAAACCCCCCACAACCTCCCACCACTCCAACCACACCTTCCACACCCCCCACAACCTGCCACCCCTCCACCCACACCCCCACAGCCTCCCACCACTCCACCCACACCTCCCACACTCCCCACAACCCCCCACAACCTTCCACCACTACACCCACACCTCCCACACCCCCCCACAACCTCCCACCACTCCACCCACACCTCCCACACCCCCACAACCTCGCACCACTCCACTCACACCTTCCACACCCCCCACAACCTTCCACCACTCCACCCACACCTCCCACACTCCCCAACACCTCCGCAACCTCCCACCACTCCAGCCAAACCCCCCACAACCTCCCACCACTCCACCCTAACCTCCCACACCCCCTACAACCTCCCACCACTCCACCCACACCCCCCACAATCTCCACAACCTCCCACCACTCTACCCACACCCCCCACAACCTCCCACTACTCCACCCACACCTCCCACACCTCCCATAACCTCCACAACCTCCCACCACTTTACCTACACCTCCCACACCCCCCACAACCTCCACAACTTCCCACCACTCCACCCACACCTCCCACACCCCCCACAACCTCTCACCACTCCACCCACACCTCCCACACCCCCCACAACCTCCCACCACTCCACCCACACCTCCCACACCCCCTGCAACCTCCCACCACTCCACCCACACCTCTCACAACCCCCACAACCCCCCACAACCTCCCACCACTCCAACCACATCTCCCAAACCCCCCACAACTTCCCACCACTCCACCCACACCTCTCGCACCACCCACCATCTCCCACAACTCAATATGTAAGGGTCAAAAGCTACTACAAGAATTATGTCAATTATGTGAATTATGTGAAGGATGTGCTTTTGAGGATCATTCCAATATCACGGGTGGCACATAATGAGGATCTCAGCTTACATTCAAAAGTGACAGTAAAAGTTTAAGTGGTAAAAGTGAAAGTGGAGAAATGTCTGTTGCCACCAACCATTCATGATGACTTCCTATTTCTTGAGGATCCAATTCAAAACTAGTCGCATATTTGATCTACCCCTCAAATTTTGGGCAATCAATCGGCGCATGATCAGTGGACATGAGGAATCGGCAAGGCCCTCTTGGCTTATTGGAGCCTATAAAAGAAATGGATTAGTACTTATTGGGCATCCGTATTCAGACATGTACAAAGATTATTTTCGGCATCTCTTTTGGTCCCCTCTTTGCACTCTGTGGCTACAAGCCTATTGTAGGAAGTCACTCTATGGTGAGGATACAAAGCATGGGCTTCCCAGTGGAGGGCTAATAGCACTGTAGTGTAAAGAAGTGGCTTGGTTTTGTCATTCAGTTTGAGTCAGTGATACTTTCATGCTCTTCCATTAGAGCAAGTCTTCATACCCTTGTACTGAGGAGTGCAAGTCTTCATCTACTTGTGTTGAGTGCAAGTCTTCATCTAGTTGTGTTCATTTTATTGGATGAATCTTATGTATTGATTCTGTTTTGTTCTGGATTGACATGTTAGCACAGAGCATCAACTTTTGTAGTATTTCCTTTGCCTATATTGTAATCATCTATTCGAACTAAGGAGTGCTTTGGACTTCCACTATTGTCATTTGTCAATAATCTTCTCCCTGAGTGTTTTTTACAATTCTGTGCAATTATTGTTATCTGCCTCCTCACAGAAGTGTTAAAGGGTACATTTTCCTAAGGAGAACCCCCCTTGAGTAGGCGAAGTACTGGAAGTGCATGGTGCATGCTCCTACTAAAAGTAGATACCCCAGTACCTCCTCTACAGTTTGGCATGCCCGGTGAGACCCTTGCATTTCTGTGAGAGGCCGTGAGCATAGTAAATAGTCCTTTTCCATTATTTTTTGTCCTATTGCATCTTGCAAGTACGTACATGACCCATACGCGAGCAGATAAGGAGTCTCTTCGTGAACGAAGGAGCCTTAAAAATTCAGCTATATCTTCAACTAGTGAACCAACATCCCCTCTACCTCCTTTGAGTTTATGCATTGATTTGGGTGCGACCCCACTATCAAAATAAAAGCATAGGAGAACATTAGACTTCTCCTCAGATACATCAGAGGAAACACCAGTGCAAATGGAGGATCTCTCTCATTTACTCTGCAGACTCAATATCAAGTTCCCTACCTTCAAGGGACAAGCTTATGAGGATGCTGATGATCATGTGAGGAGACTTATCTCCTTATGCCGTGGACGAGGTTTGCAAAATAGAGAGGATGCAATGCTAGTACTCTTCCCATCCACATTGGAAGGCCTTGCTGACAAATGGTACAGTCAATATGCAGATGGTCATTTTGCTACATGGGAGGCTTTGAAGATGGCATTCTCACAAACATTTCGACCAAGTGACTCGGAAAGAGCTCTAGATCAGCTAGAGAACCTAAGGCTAAGATCAGGTGAATCCTTTCATGAACTTCATACTAGGATAAAAGCACTTGGTGCAAGTCTGCCACATGCTCCAAGTGATTTCTTGGTTAAGAAATGGATAGAAAAAGCTCTGCCCAAGTCATCTTAGCACAAGCTTTGTGAGCCTCTTAGATTTGATGCTACCCTTAATGAATTTGTTGTAGCAACATAACGCATTGAAGAGGCTAGGAAACATTTTGAAGGGGATACACAACCGAATTATGATGCAGAACTAGACCCTATTGGGCATCTGAGAAAGGAACTGGAGGCATTGAGAATGCAACAAAATCACCAAGAAGAGAAGGTCTTGCCACTGCTGCGTCGCACAGATGATGAAGTAGGCCAACTTCGCCGTGAGTTAGAAGATCTGCGGACCACTCAAGATATAAGAAGTCAGATTTGGTGTACAATATGTAACAACAATGGACATTCCAATGCTAATTGTCCTAACAAGGTAAGTTTTCAATTTTGTGGAAAGGATGGCCATGAAGCTAGAGAGTGTTACTACCTCAAGGGTACACAACAGTGAGGTAACCCTCAAGCTCTCGATTCATATTATGCTAGTACTTCAAATGCACCTTATAAAGAGGAAAATCATCCAACGAAGCCTAGATATAATAGGCCATTGATGTGTTATCGTTGTGGTGAGTATGGCCATATGCAAAATAGGTGTTCCCTTCCAAAAGATGCACCTCCTTGTCAGCATTGTCCAGAGGCTAAGGGTCACTATACCAAAGACTGCCCAAGAAGCCGTCCTGCTCCAATCCACATGATTGCAGTCTCTCCACAAGAAGAAGGTATGACCACTTAGTCTTATGTTGTTTCATCTTCTTCAATGCCCATGATGACTAGAGCTAGACAAGCAGCAGCAACCTGTAGACAGAAGCAACAAGAACTCCAAGATAGGGAGGAGGAAAAGAAGAAGGGATGGAAGGTCCAAGCAAACATTGAAGGAGCTTATGAAAGGATGGCTACTTCATTAAGGGACCAACCAACAAGTCTGCAAGAACACACACATGAGGTAAACATTGAGCACATGTTAAAAGGTATTCATGACAAGGTTAGTCTGTACGAGCTCATAAAGATGGTTTCAAAACTAAGATGTGATTTATTAAAAATTATACACTTCCTACTTCAGCAAACCACCTAGCATAGATGGTTTCATGGTTGATTTTCCCCTTGCACCCCTAGCAGACTACCAAAGCTCAAGGTTATCTATTCTTATAAACGATGAAGCTCTCATAGGTGTGATTATACAAGGAAGCTCTAGCATGAATATGATGCCAGATTTCACAATGAGGAAACTAAATTTGAACCCCACCAAGATGGAACCATTCACAGTTACCCTAGCAGATCAACATCGAGTTGCGCTAGTTGGCATTATTGAAAGGGTACTAATGATAGTACAGGATTGTCACTTTGTTCTAGATTTTGTTGTTATTGCACTTCCACAGGAGACGTCTTACCCTTTACTCTTGGGGAGACCTTGGCTGAGGCAAGTAAAAGCTTTGCAAGATTGGGGGAAAAACAAAATGTGGATTTAAACAAACACCAATAGCCAACTGCAACTACATTTGGAAGAAGGATTCGACTCAGGGAAAACTACTGGATATACTGTGGACACTCAAGTAATCCCCTCTTTACCCCAAGAAGACGATACATTATTGAATTGGATGATGGAAAGTACAGAGTGTTGCACGGTGGAAATCAATGAAGTAGAGGAAGAAGTTGCAGAAGAAGGAGTTGCAGAAAAGGGCCACGAAGTTCACAAGGAAGTAGAGGATGAGAGTTTGCACTTGAGTACAAACATTGAAGGGGCAAAAACTATAGAAGTTTCAAAAAAGGAAAGTTATGAGCATGAATTTAGAGAAGATCTCCCCTTTTTGGATATACCTCAAGGATGGACCAGAGAACATATTGCATAATATAAGCTAAATTCCACTCCTGCATACAGTGGAGCTGATTTCTCAAGCAAAATTAGTCCTGAAACACTGGTTCAAGAAGTAAATCTAGGGGATGAAGAGAACCCTCAAGTAGTCCTCTTGGCCTCTTGGCTATGGCATTATCCCCCTTGACTACAGAACGTAACTTCTTTACTTTTTGCTTACAAAAATGTCTCTGCATGGTCGTACAAAGATCTAACAGGGATACCAGAGGAGCTTGGATTACACTGGATCCCCTTAGTTGAGGGAGCCGCGCCTGCAAGAAGAAGGCTATATCGACTCAATCCAAAGTATGCAGAGGCAGTAAAGTTGGAAATTACAAAACTAGAAGAAGCACATAAAATTGTTCTAGTAGAACATTCTAGGTGGCTTTCTTCTATGGTTATTGTACCCAACAAAAAAAGTGGAAAAATAAGAGTCTGTGTTGATTTTCGTGGCTTGAATAAAGTGATTGTTCAAGATGGATTTCCTCATCCCTTCACAGAGCAAGTACTTGAGGAAGTAGCCGGTCACAGTTTGTATAGCTTCCTAGATGGTTTTAGTGGCTACAATCAGATAGTGATCCATCTTGATGATAGGGATAAAACAACCTTCGTTACTTTATGGGGCACTTATGTCTATACCCGCATGGCTTTTGGTTTGAAGAATGCACCAGCCTCATTTAATAGAACAATGTATCTAATATTGGGCAAATGGTTGACAACCTTTTTACCCATTTTCATTGACGACTTTTCAGTGTTTTCAGGCACAGATCGAATAGCAGCAGTTCAACATTTCCATGACCATTTAGAAAATCTAAAGGAAATCTTTGAGCAATGTCTCAGAACAGGCTTGAAGTTAAATCGTGCTAAATGTCACTTTTTGGTCACTAAGGGCACTCTCCTTGGTCACATAGTATCTGCTGAAGGGATAGCGGTGGATTCTCCAAAGGTTACTGCTATCCTTTCCATGCCTATTCCAAAAAGCCCAAAGGAAGTGCAAAGCTTTTTAGGCCATGCATGATGCCATAGAAGATTTATAAGAGTGTATTCAGAAATAGCTAAGCCCTTATCAAGGCTTACCAGTAAAAAGGTCCCTTTCTCATGGAGTGCTGAAGCAGAGAAAGCATTTTGTGAACTAAAATTGAGGTTATGTACTGCTCCACTTTTAAGTGTTCCTAACTGGTCATTAGAGTTTCATGTGCATACAGATGTCAGTCTTCATGCTGTGGGTGCAGTTCTAGCTCAACCATCATCACACAAGGTTGATAGACCTATCTCCTATGCCAAAAGATTACTCACCAAGGCAGAAAGGAACTATAGTATGATGGAAAGGGAAGGTTAGGGTATTGTATTTCCTCTTCAAAAGTCTCGGCATTACCTTCTCGGTGTACATTTTATAGTCATATCTGACCATCAGCCCTTGAAGTACTTGATAAACAAACCTAGAGTGGATGGAAGGGTTTGTAGATGGTTACTCCTGTTTCAAGCATTCAATTTTTATATTCATATTAAGCAAGGAAGAGAGCACTACATGACATATCAAGTATCGAGGACCGCAATGAGCGAGAAGACAACAGGTATTAATGATGAATTGGTGGATAGTAATCTCTTCCTAGTAGCAACTCAAACTGATTGGTATGATGGAATTCTAAATTTTCTCACTACTAGAAAACTCCCAGAACACTTAACACCTATAGAAAAGAGAAGATTACTCCTCAAGACCAGAGCATGCTCACTTATAAGTGGGACTTTATATAGATATTGTCACGATGGTATCTTGAGGAAGTGTGTTTATCCAGAGGAGGTGAACCTTTTGCTTGAGGAAGCACACAGTCAAGGGCATCTAAAAGGAGAAGATTTGGCTCACAGAATCATCCACAAAGGACTATGGTGGCCTCATATCTACCAGGATGCGATCAAGTTCCCTAAAGAATGCCACATTTGCCAGAGATGTGCTCCTATGACAACCAGATTGAATTTCCAACCCTTAGTCATATCTAGAGGATGGCTCCCATTTGAACAATGGGGTCTAGATTTCATAGAACCAATCAGTCCAACTGGTCAACCTGGGGGTAAGAAGTATATTTGGATGGCCACATGTTATGCAACTAAATGGATTGAGGCTAAAGCTACTGTCGGTTGCACAACTTTAACAGTAGCTAAGTTTTTGTATAAATGTATTTTCTCAAGATTTCGTTGCCCACTAGAAATCACTAGTGATAGAGGCACACATTTTGTATATCAATTCCTCCAACTTATATTTGACAGATACAAGGTCTTCCATAAAAAATCTTGTGCGTACTATCCAAGGGCAAATGGCCAAGTAGAGAGCTCCAATAAGATTTTAATCGCGTTGCTGCGCAAATTATCTTTTGATCATCAAAGCTTTTGGCCACAAGCATTGATCGGTGCAATTTGGGCTTTCAGAACTACAAAGAGGGGAACCACTGGTGAGAGTCCATTTTGCTTAGTATATGGAAAAGAGGCCATGCCACCATTCTTATTTATTATCAAAAGAGAAATTGGAGTCAAAACCATTGGAATCGAACCTCCCATTAGGAGAATGGTGGCATTCGAAGAATACAGATAAGGAGCCATGCAAAAACTTCAGGTAACACAAGAAGAGCGCAAAAGATTACACGACAAATATCTTAGGAACAGTGAAATACAGGAAGGATCCTTGGTTTTGGTGCATCAAATCCCGAGAGTTTCAACCAAATTGGCGCCCAAATGGATAGGACCATACAAAGTGGTAAAGGTATTACCACATGGAGCAGTGGATCTAGAGTAT